>VXBO01012504.1:82412-187231 GCA_013400135.1 Rhinoptilus africanus
CCCCCCCCTCTTTCGCTGGGGGACGGGGGGCGCCGCCGTGAGGGACCTGAGGGGAGGCGGGGGGTGGGGAGCGGCTGCCGTCGCCCACCTGGGCCTGAGGGAGCTGCTGGCCTCCCTCTCCTTTTTCCCCCCCGGAACAAAACTTCCCAGGTATTGAGGGTTGTGCTGCCCCCGAGGCTGTTTGCAGGGCTGGAGGAAGAAGAAGAAGAAAACGACTTGGAAAGACTGGACTGGCTGCGGCGTGGACTTTGGCGCCGCAGCCCTGAAGAGCAGGCTGTGGGACAAATGATAAGTCAAAACTTTGCTGACTAACGGCGTGCCTCGCACAAAATCCAAAATCCGAGCGTGGAAGCGCCCTCCGACTAGGGAGGAATACGCCTGGCATTTCAGAAGGGTTATTAGTTGTAGCTGCATTCTCTTTGAGGCATCTAAATGAGGTGGGAGAGGGTGTTTTTGCAGATGGATCTGATAACACTGTACTTGATTCGCAGCTCATGATCTTTTTAAATCCCCTCCCCCCCAGTAATAGATGTTGTCAAAGAACAACCTTTTAGAGCAAGTGTCTGTGTGTAATTCCATGAGAAAGAAGGTGGAGTGAAAAGTACCCTTGTTTGGCTGAATGGCTGGGGAGTCATGGTCAGTATTTAAAAGTTTTTCCAAGATCGGTCCGTCAGAAGGATGAGTGGAAAATTGTAGTCTTTAGAAACATATTTGTGCTAGGAGAAAAAACGAGAAGATGCCATTCTGCAAAAAGTGAGTGGTTTACCTTTTTTTATTTTTTCTTGTGGGAAACTGTTACATTGTGCACTCTTACTGAACTCACCTGTTGACCTAAAGTAATTTTTCACAATAAGACTTGGCTGGTACAGGTGCACTGACAAACTCTCATAGAGGCAGGGATTTAGGTGGCAGTGACATAGGCCCACCTAGTGCAGAACGACGGCAGTTTAAGATATCCCTGTGCCCTCAGACTTTTGCTTCTGCCTTGGTAGCAGAAGTGTCTACCGCAGTAGCAGCAGGTATGTAGGATTCAGTCACTGATGTGCAGAATCTGATGGTTTAGACAGTCAATTAATCAGTGGCTGATGTTGCATTAGGGAAGTGTACATGTGCATCCATGTTCTGTTCTGCCCCTGGGTCTTGGGAGCAGTATCCTCTAGCAGAAAGGCAATGACAATAATATTGTCAAGGGCAACAGTGGATAAATGGGCCTGTGTCGGAGACCTGAGATAAAATAAACAAGACAGGGGGCTCAGTAGTGATAAGAATGATTGTGCCAGGTCAGACTAAAGGCTCTTGTAGCCTGGTGTGCCATCTCTGTCAGACTTCTCAACATCCATACTGTTTGGTTCAATCAGTATCCCAATACCGTTTGGTAAAACTTACTAGGCTCTTTGTAGACATGTGTATCTTATGTTATTTCAAAAAGTGACCTGGTTCTTGATTATATTTCTAGTAGAATAAGGCTTTTAGCATCTTCAGAGATTGATGTGGAGGTAAAACTGTGAGAGGTTACTGTGTTCTTTTTGCCTCCTTTTCACCCCTTCCTGCAGAATTCCCCTCTTTAGCAATGGCAAAACAAACAAAAAACAAATGACACCAGGGCTCTACTAGATTTTGGTAATGTGAATTTTTACTGGGCTTCTTACCTGTTTTAACAAGGGTGCCAGAGGCACTGGGAGCCAGAGACATTGTCCTGGTGTCAGAGACACCCTTGTGCCTACTTTTATAGAAGGAATCCTGGTTTTGGCCTGCTCACCTTTTTAAAAAGCTGCTTTTTTGATTTTGAAACTTCTTAACAGAACCTAAGCAATTAACTCGTAGTATTTTGGGTCTTGTAAATTTTTCTGGTCAGTTAATTCTTGAAATTGCATCTAATTCTTTTCTGAAAGAGCTAAGGGTAACCAGTGGCTCTTAGTGTTGGCAGTTGCAGCTGGTTATAAACTTTTTGCTCCATCTGGTAGTATTTATCTAACGAAGGGTGATAGAATCTTGGATGAGGATATTGTTGTCCATGTTCTTTGAATTCTTTGTTTATTATTTCTTCTGCTAATTTTAGAATAAACCAAAATAAATAACAGTGGACTATATGATATAATTCTAGCAGATTGTGGAAACAATATAAATTTAATAGTCTGTTGTCATTAGAGGTCTAAATGAGAGAAATTACTCAAGAATCCTTATGTTTTATTTGATGTAGTACATAGATCAAATTCGTTATCAGTGTTCTACAAAGCCTGTCTCTTTTTGACTAATACTCCATTAGTTCCTTTTTCTCTTCTTGCATCCTGTCATCTCGGTGTTCCAGACTGCCTCTCTCATCTCTTGATGTTTTGATAAAAACAAAACTCTTCTTTTAAACTATAGGGAGACTGACATGATGAGGGTATTTTCAAGCTGTTTGCTAAATATGTATTTTAAACTAGTCTTTGACCCTCATTGTGTAGAATTAGTTTAATTGGAATATTAAGTTTTGGGCATTTTTCATCATACATTATTCTTTTAGCTCTAAAAAAATTCATGGAACTTCAATTGACCTGATAAACAATTCTATCTTTTGATATGTCCCAGGCATGTAACTGTATGTGCTTGAGAAGAGGGCTTATAATTCAAATAAAAAGTATGCTTGTTAAAATTAAGTTTTTGTTTAGTATTCCAAACATTTCATATGACAAAATGTAGCAGAAGAGATGACTGAACTTTGGTAGACCGATGCTACTTAGCAGTATACTGATGTACTGTTTCTAGGGAACGTGGGAGGAAGACACTGTGGCTTCCTTTTAGCATAATTTATTTATAACAGTTATTTGGAAAAATCTGTCTGCATGCATGAACAAAATCTTGAGTGCTAGTGAGTAAGTAAAAAACTTAAACATCTTAATTTTGTCAGTAAAAGGAGTTCGGCTATGTATCTGTGCAGATTACTGAGTAGCTGCAATTCCAGATTTCTAGTCCAAGAATACTGTCAGGTTTGTCTAATCTTAATGTGTTTTAGTTTTGTATCATCAAGTGACCCTGACATACTACTACTGACGTAAGTTTAGTTCAGATAAACTTTTCTGAAGTCCACTTATCTACTGTAGCTGTCCTGATTGTTACTGTTCTTCCTTCAGAGTAAGGTTGTTGTTGCATTATTTAAAGACAGTTAATAAAACGGCCCTAAAAACCACCATCTAGATCTAGTCACAGATAAAGCCTTTGGCTCCTTTTGTTACATAGATCTTTGCTTGGTTGATGGCCAAATTTTATTTCTGCTAAATGTACCCCTGCTATGCTGAACAAACAATATTTTTCAAAGTTATTAGCAAGTACAAACTATTTCTGTATTACCTCGAGATAACTTTATGGATCATCTCGGTACTATGGGTGCCAGCGGATGCTATGCTATGATATGATATGTGGCTACACAGAAAAGTTAATTTCTCATCCTTGCTCCGTAACTCAGTGCGGTGAATGATATTATCTTCATCCAAGGAATATTGCAGACTTGTGAATTCTTTACCATAGATTCAGCTTCAGGTATTCCTCGTAAGTTTGACTGCTTCTATTGAAGTTAATCTTTATTGTAAATAATGCTTGAATAGCTAGGCCTGTATAGAAAAGTCCTTGACCTTGTCTGTGTGCCTTTTAAGATGTCTCATGATTTTGAGTTAAGATGAGTTCTTACATAAAGTGTTTCTTTTAATATATTGTTATTCTAATTTAGGAGGTTCTGTCCTCCCTCCTGCTTCTCCTCTTCAGTATCCTTTAAAACCACATGCATAGGCAGAGAGGTTCTTTAAAAGTGACATTATAAGCAGATGCATAAAAGCAAACTCCTCCAGAAAACTAATGATCCAACCCCAGGTGTGTGTGAGCCAGTTCAGACAAGTGGGTCCCTTTGCTAGCAGTGATATGCTGGATTCCTAACGGGCAGTACCAGGTGTAGCAGATGACGATGCTGTTGGGAGCTGATAACACACCTACTCAGGGCATGACACACATGATTTTGGGGAAGGAGGTGTAAAAATAACCATACCTGCTACATATCACAACTATGAGATACGGAAGTCAGGCAGCAAGGAGGAACAGCATTTAAAATGACAGAGTTTGCCCTTGTTAAGGGAAACTGTTTCTGTCATCTGGAATATTGGAAGAGCTGGAATGCCCTGGGGGGAAAAAAAAGCCAATTACTCTGGATAGTAGAAAGCACGGCATGGGTGTATACAAAATGCTAACCCAGTTGAGGTGACTTGTGAAACAACATTGCGGTAGGTTCAGGAGGCCTGTTGCATCACCTGGCTTTCAGGAAGGGCTGTGATGCTGGACCCAGACTGGTTTCTTGTGTTGCAGTCTTGCCAGCAACGCCAGTCCCATAAAGAATGCTGCTGGAATGCTTCAGTGGCTCTGCAAAGGCCAGCATGAGTGCAGGAAGACTGGGACTGGGCTGGCTGTTTGATTTACTATAGTGCTGCTTGGCTGCATTTGCTGCTTGTTCTCCAAAGTATGATATGCAGAAGGCTTTCCATTATGAGACACCAAGGCCTTTCCAACAACTTAAACCTGTAAGAGCAACACCAGACTTTTCTGCAGACGTTGTAATACCTCTTCCCAGTATTATTCATGCTATGTGCAATACTGCACGTGACTATAATAGGAAAGCCTATTAGAGCTAGTCTTTACTAAGGTAAAATCTGAGTCCATGTTTTAAAGCCTATCTCCTTGCTACATCTGGAAAATATTTGACTACTTTGCCTACTACACACAACCTACTTCATGTAGTAGTAGGGAGTAGAGTCCCTTGAACTTGTGCGTAAGCGTTTCTGCTAATGCAACTTACGCTTTTGCCTTTCTGTGAACCTTGTAGTGCAGTGCTAGCAATTTGTTAAAAATCCCCAAGGCAAGAAGGGAACGCTGTGCTCCTCTGCTTGCATAACCTGCAGGACTGAACTGTGCGGTGCGTAGGCCTCAGGAAAATAATAAAGGTATGTAAGTTGGTGCTTTGTGGTACAACAGAAGGAAAAATGAAGTATGCACAGAAGTCTGATATATTCAACACATAACTATTATTCAGTACAGTACCATAGGGGAAAACAAATTAGCCCATACATCAGCATACCACAGTCCAGCCTGGTTCAAAGTATTAGCTTGAGTTCTGTGAGCAGCATAGCCACATCAGTTCAATTAGCCATGCACTGAACGCCACAAAAATGTGGCTATTCTGCTGCTGCTGCTGCAGAGCTAGCTTATTTTGAGCTAATGTGGGGATCTCCATGTGGTGTTGTGGTGTAGCCATACCTGATATTTCTCATAGTGTATACGAATAGTAGTATGGTAATATGATCTGCGGTTGGGAGGAAGAAGAGGCTGCTCAACGAGGTGAGCATTTTTGTTAACTTCAACCTTTTCAAATATCCCTTTTAGAAACAAAGGTTTTTTTCTTTTTTTTTTTCTTTTTGTAGCTACTCATTCTTTTATCATTTGTGACGTAGGCTAAACCCAGCAATTTTCCGAACAGTAAACGTATAGGTAACTGGTTTGATTACAGTCTTACCAGTGCCTTTTAAAAATAAATTTAAAACATGATCACAGTTAGTTTCTTTATTGACTTTCTTAGTATATATACTAACGTTATTCACCTCTCAGCTTCTGCATCAGGTTTTTAAGCATTTGATGAAAAACTTTCCCTGCAGTGATACTCTTGTTACTGTATTCCCTCGCAGGAATCACAGGCACGACAGTGATTTACCACCAGGGTATGCTGTGAAGTGACAGTCTGAACACAGGATCCCCTTCCTGTGTCTGTGCTCTGTGCCTGGACCTGGGGCAAGAGCTGTTTGCCTAACCCAGAATGCTTTCATTCAATCACGTAATACTTTCAAGCAGCAGTAACTGCACCACTTTTGCAGGGTCCTCTGGTATAGTATATTTGGGTTTGTTGTTTGGTTTTTTTTTTTCCAAAGGATAAAATAGTGGAAAAATACTTATATCATCATATGGTTAAATTCCATCCTGCTAGTCAGCACGCAGTCTCCTGGTGTCTTCCAGATTCCTCAGGGAGTATTACACGTCAGTATCTCCTGTCACACTCCATCCATGGCATGCTCTCAATTATTCTTGGCTGCTGTTCAGAACTTAGTGCATAGTTATAATAAAGACAAGCTTTTACTCCTCAGATCTAATAGGATTGCTCCGGTCTCCCAAAGGCACACACTGATGTCCAGGAAGCACTTAAAAATTACTTTTCAGATTCCAATATCTGACAGTGAGTTTCATTAACCATTATAATAAAGGACAAGCAAGATTGTCAAGCATTCAGGGGGAGGTATTCATGCTGTGAATGCTATTTCTGTCTGATGTGTAACTAACTTGCATCTGAAGGAAAAATAGTATGCAGGAGTCCTTGAAAACTGACCATTTTGAAAGCTCACTTTTAGCTGATGAGCCTGCTGCAGGTTCTTGTCTAGATTTTGGAATACAGTAGATGAGTATGTGCCTGATGGCTTAATGTGGGAATTACAGACCCATCCAAAATACAGTTTCCACCAGTGCATTTGGGAAGTACTGTGCATTCAGATGTGCATCAGTTATGGTTTAAAAGATTCACAGATCTTGTGTATCAAGCATTAAAAGGTGGTTCATGCGTGTTTCACACTGTTATAGTAGCCCTCAGCAGTTAATTTTCTGTATGAAAGTGATGTGTCTGCCTCATAGCAACTGTGTTTCTGAAGTTTTCAGGTGATAGTGGAACAAAAAATAAGCTACACAATGTTTCATCTGAGTTAATTTGAGCTCTGCAGCCAGCTGGTGTCTGCAGTGTGGTCCTTTCCAAAGTCAATGCTTGAGTCTTGTGCTCAGAATAGCAATCCAGGGTGTGAAGTTATTCCCTGAAAAGCCCTTCTGAAACAGTAGCGTGGTATGGCTGGCTGTTTCCACATGCTCATCTGCTGTCTCTTCTCACCTGGGTGTGATGAACTGGCAGGGAACAGGAAAATAATTGCAAAAACTGTAGCTGTTGCTGCTCCTACAACTTCTGTATTCTTCTCATTAGCGCAATGGCAGCTTCTGACATGGCAGCTACCTGAGCTGTTGTACCATAAACCTGCCCCTCTGCTTGTGACAGACAGACGCATCTATTCCTTAACCCTCTGTACTTCAAAAGGAGTATTGGCAGCCAAGAAAGTGGTAGGTTGTGGAAGAAGAGGGTTCGTGAGCTTTGTAATGAGTGTAGGGGTGTAATGTGGAGACTTACAGGTCGTTTTCTCAATCATGTTGCATTTTAGGATCAGTCTCACATTGCGTAGTGGTAGCACAAAGGTTGCACGTTTGCCTTAGGGGCAGTTTGGGGGAGAACAACCCCATTGCACCAGAGGGAAGCAGAGATCTGTAGCAGAAGCTAGTTCTCTGCTCTTAGTCATAGCATGGGCAGTTTTGCTGGTTATTACAAAATTCCTCTGTTCACTTAGATGAAGTTCAGCACATGTGTTGCAGCACCAATGCTATTAACTGCCTGTTGTTTGAAAAAATTGCCACTACTCTTTAGAGTATTTTGGGATTGCAGATTTATTCCAAGGTCTTTGAAGACAGTATTTGATGCATTTTTACCCCTCAGGGTCAAAATGAGACTTTATCCGTTCATTCTACTTTCTTTACATGGTATAGAGGCACTGTATTTTTCTCTTCCTTGTGCGCATTTACATCAGTGCTGCAATTAGACGCTGGTGCCCAGTATAGGTTGGTAGTACCTGTTTCCATCCTGCACACGGTTGCAAATCCATTGGACTAGAATTTTGCCTTCTAATTTTACCTTTACATTCTAAGGAAGAAATCTGACTTGGATGTCAGAATGCCTGATTGTGCAGTATCTAAGATCATTAGTAATTTTTGGTGTTACTGATTGAGACATTCCACAGCAGTGGGAAGGTTGCTTCTTCACTGGTGACCTCACAGTGGTCCTTGATAAGGATCTATATGCTGTTGAGGGGTAAAGCAAACTACTGCATTGTATAGCGAAACCCTTGGAAAAAATATTTCAGGAGATGCATTATTTATCTGGAAGAGTTTGTCTTTCTCAGGTTTACTGGACAAGAATAAACTTAATCAACCATGATGACATTTTGAAAAGCTTGAGAGTAAAAGTTTCCATTACTCATGTGACGTTCTCTGTGGGTGACTATCACATTAATGGGTTAGTTACTTCTGTGGTTTTTCACTTGGTGACATGCTTAAAAGTAAGTACTTTGCCTCTGTAACAAGGTTTAAAGTGTCTAAGCTAAAAAGAGACTCATAATAAAAATGTGTGTTCGCGCTTTTGGAGAAAACAGATAAGGTTCTGTTGGGTTGGTTATTTTTGAACGCATTCAAATTAGGAATGAACTTGAAAAGCTAAAGTAGTTCAAGTGTGTATTACCTGTAATGTAAAAATGATCTAATGATAGGAAAATTACAGTAAAAAATAAATTTTAAACCTGTATAGAAATATATAGTGGGAAATCTCGTGATCTGCCTGGCTCGGTTTTTTTGCTAATGTGATTCTTATGTGCAAGTTAGTACAGGATTAATAAATTCACGTAAAAACGTATTTAAACTCGTGAAATAATGTAAATGTGTTTGACAGTAAAATAGCAAGTTTTTTTAAACTTTGGTTTGGAAATGTCTACTGTTGTGACTACTGCTATTTTTCTGATTTAGGCTGTACTTTCAAATATCTCTTGTATCCTAGTTATAAAACTGATCTTTTCACATTAAGAAATGTTAATTTAATTAAGTGAAGTTAACTAAAGGAGCACTGGCTGAGGTTGCAAGTGAATATGTGTGTGCATTGTGTGCACAGTAATTTTCAGGCAGCTCCAGCTTCTTTTTTCCCTGCAGTGTTCTACAGTACTCTGGTGGCTGAGTACAGACTTCTTTGAAGCATCCAACTAAATCAGAGGAATGAATAATTTTCAAAATGGACCTCTAAAGGCTGTAGACTCTATTTTTGGAGAGCAAAAAAAAATCCAAAGAAAGATATTAAGTTGAAACGCTGATAATTTAATTGCATTTTTAAAAAATCAGCCAAGTTTTCTGCCCTCCTGATAGGTCTCTCAGAGAAAACCGAATCATAAAAGTAGAGCTTATGGTTAGCAAAGTAACATCGACCTGTGTCTAATCCAAATCACTGCCTAGTTTCTCTAAAAGGATAGTTCTTCAAGGCATTAATTGCTTAAATGGAGTAAGGAAGGCGGGTCTGTGGATAATGAACTCAACGGTCTAGATTGTTGACTAAAAGAGGAGTTTTAAGTACAAGTTTACGTTACGATGCACATAGGAAGAGATGTTTTCTTCACATGGTGAGCATCAGAAGACTGTAGACTTCAAGGTGCTGTGAACTGAGAACAGTTAACAGTGCCCATCAAAGTTCTTGATGTCATCTGTTAGTACTTGGATGAGGACCACGCTTGCATTACATAGTAAGAACCATTTTTTATGTCAGTGTGATTGTGCCACGATTAGAATCTTGGCTTTGGTGCCTGCCTCCATCTTCCTTTTCTAGCAGTTCACTTCTATGGCATTCAGCAGATGTTAACAGAATCATTTATGGTAGTCAGTTTACCTGTATACATACTAATGTTTCCTGCGTTGCACTTTTTTAATGTAGTTTTGTTCTTCTTGTGCTCCTGCTTTTTTTTTTCCCTTTAGTACTTCTAGAGTAGTCTTATTGCTCCTTTTGTTATCTAAGAATAATGACAGCAGAGCTACAGATTTCATAATACCATGCAAAAAAGTAGTTACCCAAAAATTAGTAGGTTCTATGCTGTAACTGGGATGTCTGGGAAGGAAGTAAATGTGATTAAAGTTGCATGTGTGAAAAGGGGAGAAGTCATAGAAGAAAAAATACTTCATAGTTTCTGTATTGGCTTGAATTGTTGGGCAACAGTTTGTATCTTGTTGCATCAACTACACCAACAATTTAGGATGAATTGCTGGGTCTGCTCGTGCTGAATGTTCCACTTCATGGTTTTTAGTAAACGTGTATTGCAGATTTCTCTGTTCTCTGCTTGCTTTCTTCCGAGTGTCCTTTCTGAAAGTCATGCTACTAGGGGAAGAGGAGTTCTGATTTCACAAACATCCTGATTTTATTAGTTTCTTTATTAATAATTGCAATGGCTAAATGGAAGGAAGATGAATGTTATGTAAATTAACTTAGGTATGTTTCCTTGAACGGTGAATCCAAGTGTGGTGAAGAGAAAGTCAGTTTATTCAGGACATTTAATCAAGTAGTTCCTGTTTCATAGCCTCTAGAAAAAAGCTAACCTTTAATCCCTAATGAACAGGAAACCCTAATGTGCAGGTATTTGTTTTAACTAGACCTGTGTGTGTTTTGCTAGTGAAAAAGACTGATTGTTTTATTTCCGGAAACATGACTGAGCCTTAGGAGGGCTGCATAGGAGGGCATGACCTCTTTAGGTGCAGAGAGCTTAGACTTAAGTACAGCCAAGCAATTAATTTCATGAGAGAAAGTTGAAAACCAAAGGTCTTATTAATATTTAACTGTCATTAATATCTCCAAAGACTTCCTTTGGTTGGTGTGGTTTTCCTATCTCTTTGCAAGTTGTTGAGAACTTGGGAAGTTGTTGAGATAAAAGGACAAGGTGGTGCCACTGCTATTATGTTTTCCAATCACCTGTTTAAATATGATACTTTTTAAGTGTGAGAAATTTTTCTCTAAGATGTTTTTTTTTGTTGTTTGTTTTTTGTCTTTAAGATAAGGCACCTTTGTCAAAGAGTCTGTTATTAGTCCCAAGTGCCATCTCGATTCTGTTGACTTTGCTCTTCCAACATTATCAGAAGTTCTTTGCATATAACCTACAAGCTATAAAAGAGGATTTTCAGGTAAGAGTCAGTTCATTTTGTGTGGAAAGAGACTGCAAATGATGCTCTTCTATGGGATTTTTTTTTTTTATTTCCCTCCAGTCTATTTCTCCTCTGGTTCTTTCTCTTTGTTGTAGGACAGCTTGTTCTTACCCTTTTTTTATGTCACCTCTGTAGCCCACGATTTGGAAAAAGTGAGGATAAACTGGGCTGAAACTATCAATGTACCTTTTCACTTTGTTCTTTTGTCTGGGAAATGATTTGGTTTGTATCGCTTTTCTTTCCAGCCACTGGCATTTGGAATCCTTCTGTGAATAAAGCGTGATTTAACCCCTGTAATAATATAAGTATTTTGATATAAATGTCAGTATCTTATTGTGCTTCGTTTTTGAGGTTGAAGAGGGCTACTGTGATCAGGTGCTCTGATTAAATACGATTTATTTTAACAGAGGCCATAACTTTCACTCTGTAACTTCTGTTGTAGTTAGTTGTCGGAAACTAAAATTTTCTTGTTGAAGAGAACTGCTGCTTCTAATACAAAGTATTAGAATTCATGTAAATTAAAATTCATGGTTTTATTCGTGTAAAAACATGATGGGGGGATTTGCCATGCTCCCCACTAATGTGATGAATTGTTTAATTATCTTACTAGATATTCTTGCTTATTCCCGATTCGAACTGAGATACTTTATCTTCAAGTATTGTATCTTGTAAGGTTTTGTTCTCAGATTAATTGAGAATCCTCTAGTATCAGTTGTCATTGTCAAAATAATGCACTTAGAAGTGATTAATTAAGTTTTGTGGGGATTTGTTGCTTTGATTTTTTTTTTTTCTTTTCTGTAAATGGCTTACTGCTGCTCAACAGAGAAGGGTCAGTAAAAGCCTCTGTAATTATCTTACCCCGCATGTTTTACAGTTACATTAGAAAAAAGTATGTAGTCAACTTAATGTCTTTGAGAACGCTGACTGTAGCCTGTAAGCCTTACAAGACTATTAGACCTAGCAAGTGATTCTCTGTGCTGTTGCACTGTGAACTTTCTTGTCAAGAACAAGAGCTTTATTGTAATGATGTAGATTACAACTCTGCAAGAGCACTGCTCATATTTTCCAAGTGTCTTGCTAATGCTGTGCAGCTAAATACATAAACTGTCTTTTAAAAGTGTTAAACCAAGCGTTTGGGAGGAGGAGGAAAAAAGTCTGAGAAACTGTTCAAGTTTTAAATGGAAATTTTGTGGGTTTGGGGTTTGTTTGCTTGTTTGTTTCTTTTGCAGTTTGTCTTTAGAAGAGTCCTCTCCATTTGTTTGATCTGCTGAAGAACAGTAGTAGCTGTGTTTTATTCAAAAAAACCATCTTTACTGTGTCTTAAGCATAAACATTCGCAAGTGTCTGTAGAAGCTATGATGCTTTTATTGTGATGCTTTGGGGAACTTGTGGGTTTGGTTTTTTTCTTTCCTGAAATTGTTGTTTCATTAATTGTCACAGCCTTTGGAGTAAGCTATATACTATATAATTGTGAACCCCTGAGATCAGGGAGACCAGATCGTTTAACGCCTGTCTGACGCTAATATTCAAATGAGAACACTTAAAAGAAAATTTGTTTAGAATAAATTCATCTACGGGGATGAGTTTAATGGAATGGAATTTTTCCGGAGGCTGAATAGACATTTTGGATATTGGATGTTAACGCTTGTTAAAGCTGGTAGAGAGCGTGGGAAATAAAGTGTGCAGTTGAAGAAGACTGAATTTGATTTGGAAGGCAAAATATGCACTGTCCAAAACTAAAAGATCTTTGTCTCCATGAAGAGCATCCCCAAGAGCAGTGAAGATACTGTGTGTAAAATGAAGATCTTTATTACATTAGACCCATGTATCTTTTTAAGCTGGCTGAAGTAAGGAGCAATTAGGCTTAGAAGCCTTCCATAGTCTATGCAAGGGCTGTTCAATTAATGTGTGTCATGAAATGTTGAGCTGCAGTGTCACAGCCCTGCCAGTTTGGACTTCAGGAGGGGTGGTGCTCATGCTACTGGCTAGGTTTTAACACTGGGCATGTTGACATGGAACGGCTAGAATGGTGAGGTCTCACCTCTTTTTTTCTTGTTCAGTCCTTTGGTATGCCAAGGAAGTTAGAGGCAGAAGCATCGGTTGAGGCCTAAAGACCTTGAGAAACGTAAGGCTCAGGTAGTATGTTGGCACTTGGAGTTTCACAGAGCGGAGAATGCCTAGCAGGCTGGGACTTAGGAAATGGAGCAGGGAGAGCCAAAGATGAGATGGAAACTAGCCAGGGAGATGAAGGACAGCAAGGAAGGTTTCTGTAAGTACATCTGCAGCAAAAGAAGGGCTTCAGGAGAGCATGGGCCCAGTCCTTATTGTGGCAGGGGACCTAGGTGACAAGAAATACGGAAAATGCTGAGGTATTCAGACAGATATACTTATTGATTTGTACTAGTATGTTTTGCCTTCAGGCCTCCAAGGTCACTAAACCTCCTAGCAAAGTCTGTGAGAGTGAAGCAGTATCCACTGTGAGAAAAGTAGAGTTCGGGATCACTTAACCCAAGTTAATGGAGCCAGATGGGTTGCCTCTGAGGGTGCCAAAGGAGCTGGAATTGTAATTATGAGATCTTTCTCTAGAATCTTTGAAAGGTCTTGGCAGAAGGAAGGTCATGACTGGGGAAGGGCTAATGTCAAAACCACCTTCAGGAAGGGCAGGATGGAAAATCCATGTAACATCAGGCCTCTCAGCCTTACCTTGGTCTGTAGGAAGATCATGTAGCAACTCTTTTTAAAGCCATTTCTGAGCACATGCAGGACACAAAGGTGGCTGGGAGCAGCCAGCCAAGGTGAAGTGGACAGATCCTGTGGGTCAAAATTGGTTGCACAGCTGGTGTTGGCAACAGGGTTTTGTGCCCATAGGACCCTCTTTGAGGATTGAGGAGTGGAGCAACTCATTCTGGATGTCATATCCAAGCACGTTTAGGATCAGGAAGTTATTGGAGGTGGTCAACATGGATTTACCAAGGGTAAATCATGCTTGACCAATCTCATAGCCTTCTGTGATGTTATAACTGGTTGGCTGGATGAGGGCAGAGCAGCAGATGTCATCTACCTTGACTTCAGCAAGGCTTTTGACACTGTCTCCCATAACATCCTCCTTAGGAAACTGAGGAAGTGTGGACTAGATGAGAGGACAGTCAGGTGGATTGAGAGCTGACTGTGTGACAGGAGTCAGAGGGCTGTGATTAATGGAGCAGGGTCGAGTTGGAGGCCTGTAACCAGTGGTGTCTCCCAGGGGTCAATACTTGGACCAGTATTGTTTAACATATTCATCAGTGACCTGGACGAGGGGACAGAGTGTATCCTCAGCAAGTTCNTAAAGGGTGGGTTTAAGGAGGATGGAGCCAGGCTCTTTTCAGTGGTTCCCAGTAACAGGACGAGGTGTAACGGGCACAAGCTGGAACACAGGAAGTTCCAAACGAATATGAGAAAGAACTTCTTTACGGTGAGGGTGACAGAGCACTGGAACAGGCTGCCCAGGGAGGCTGTGGAGTCCCCTTCTCTGGAGACTTTCAAGACCCGCCTGGATGCAGTCCTGAGTAACGTGCTCTGGGCAATCCTGCTTTGGCAGGGGAGTTGGACTAGATGATCTCTAGAGGTCTCTTCCAACTGTGAAATTCCATGATTCCATAACTGCTTGGAAGAGATGGGACCCACCTAACCGAGTGGGACAAAAGCATCTTTGCTAACAGGCTGACCAACTTGGTGAGGAGGTTGGAGGAGACAGGAAAAACACAGGAGGGAGATGACAACCCACAGTCAAGTAAGGAGGCAGTGGACTAGGTTAGTCAGCTAGGGCTACAGGGTGACATGAGCAGAAGGGATCTTGTAATCAACAAAACATGACTTAAAGGAGCCTATTTTGAGTGTATGCACATAAATAAGGAAGTGCGTACAGGATGGCATTATGTGGAACACCCCCATATGTTTTCTGGGAAATCAGCACGACTGGGTGCCTCTCAGAAGTGTCTGTGCACTAGCGCCTGCTGCATAGGGAACAAATAAGAGGAATTAGAGGTCATATGCCATTACAGGGCTACGACCTCACTGGGGTCACAGAGATGTGGTAGGTTAGCTCATGTGATGGGAGTGCTGCAACAGGCAGATAGAAATTCTTTAGGTGGGAAATTGCTATTTATTTGAAAGAGCAGCAGGACTGCACAGAGCTTTGTCTTGGGAAATGAGGAAGTTGAGAGTCTATGGGTCAGGATTAGGGCGCAGACCAACAGAGCCAACTTTGGTGGTAGTGTTTGTTACAGGCCACCTGATCATGAAGAAGTAGATGAGGCCTTCCTCAGATACCTGGAAGAAACCTCACAATTTAAGGCGATGGCTCTCATGAAGCACTTTAACCGTCCTGTTATGTGGTGGGAAGGCAACACAGCAAGGCACAAGCAGTCCAGGAGTGCATTGATGGCAACTTCCTAACACAAATGATTGAGGAGCTAATGAGGGGAGATGTGTCTGGAACTCCTACTTACAAGGAAGAAGCACTGGTTGGGCATGTGAAGATCAGGGGCAGCCTCGGTGGCAGTGACCATGAGATGGTGAAGTTCAGGGTCCTGAGAGGAGGGGATATGGCAAATGGCAGGATTGCAGCCCTTGCTTCAGGAGAGTGGACTTTGGCCTGTTCAGAGATCTGCTTGGAAGACTCCTATGAGATACGGTTCTGGAAAAAAAGAGTGTACCAGCAGATCTGTTTGGTTTACAATGATCATGTCCTTCAAGCTCAAGAATGGCTCATCCAGTGTACAGGAAGTTAAGCAAAGGTGTCAGGAGGCCTGCATAGGTGATTGAGGAGCTCCTGATTAAACTCAAACATAAAACCAAAGCACCAAGAGGTTAAAGCAGATCATTTGACCTGTGAGGAATATAGAGACATTGTCTGAGCATGCACGGATGGATTAGGAAGCCAGAGCCCACATGAAGTTGAATCTGACAAAGGATGTGAAGGGCAACAAGAAGGGCTTCTACAGGAATATCACCAAACAGAAGACTAAGGAAAATGCGGGCCTGCTGCTGCATGGGAACAGGGACAGGGAGACAGAAGACATGGAAAAGACCAAGGCATCCAGTGCTTGCATTGCCTCAGTTCTTTACTAGTAAGACTTGTTTTGAGCAGTCCCAGGCCCCTGAGATCAGTGCAGGTCTGGAGCAACGAAGGCTTAAACTCAATGAAGGAGGATCAGGCTAGGGATCATTTAACACAGATGTCATTGCTATCTTCAGGAAAGGCAAGAAAGGAGATTGGGAAGCTACAGGCCAGTCGGCATCATCTGGATCTTTGGGAAGGTGACGAAACAAGTCCTCCTAGAAATCATTTTCAGACACAACAATAAAGTGACTGGGTGTAATCAGCACAGATTTATGAAGTGGAAATCTTGACTAACCTGATAGCCTTCTGTGATGAGGGTAGATGACTGTCCTGGTGGGTGAGGGGAGAAAAGTGGATGTTGTTTATTTTGACCTTAGTATAGCTTTTTACACGGTCTCCCATAACATCCTCAAACCAGTGAAGTACAGGTGAGATAAGTGGGCAGTGGATTGAAACCTGGCTGAATAAATGGGTTCACAGGGCTGTGATCAGTGGTACAAAGTCTAGCTGGAGGCCAGTCATTAGTGGTGTACACCAGGGATGAATGTGGGGGCCAGTACTATTTAGTGTCTTCATAACATGGACAGCAGGATAGAGTGTGCTCTCAACAAGCCCGTGGATGATGTAAAACTCGTTGATACACCCGTTGGTTTTTCTGCCATTCAGAGGGGAGAAGAGGGTGAACAGTAATCTTACGAAGTTCAGCAAAGGCAAATGCAAAGTCCCGCCCCTGGAGAAGAGTAACCCCATGCAGCTGTACAAGCTGGGGGCTGACCAGCTGGAAATCAGCTTTACAGAAAAGGCCCCAGGGGATCCTAGCAGGGATTGAAGTTGAACATGAGCCAGCAATGCAGCATTGTGGCTAAAAAGGCCAACAGTATCCTGTCAGGATGGCGCTAGGAAGAGCCTCACAAGAGGGCCTGGTGGGGTGATCCTTCCTCTCTACTCAGCCTCAGTGAGACCTCATGTGGAGTCCTGTCCCTTGTGCTGGGCCTCCGGAGTACAAGATAGACCTTGACATGCTACAGAGAGTCTGGATTAGGGACACCAGATATGGTCAGGGGCTGAAGCATTTGGCATATGAGGAGAGGCTGAGAGAGAGAGCTGAGATTGTTTAGCCTGGAGAAGAGAAGGCTTATGGTGGATCTTACTTACCAGTGTGTGTAAACACCTGACGGAAGGCAGCAAAGAAGAGGGAGCCAGGCCCAGTGAAAAGACAAAAGGCAACGGGCACAAATGGAAATACAAGAAATTCCATTTAAAGAAAAAGCTTTTTTACTCTTAGGATGATGGAACAGAGGAACGGCTTCCCTAGAGAAGTTGTGTAGTCACCATCCTTGAAGATACTCAAAACCAGACTGGACGTGGTCAGTTAACATCCTGCTCTAGTTGATTTTGTTTTGAGTGAGGATGTCAGACTAGATGATCTCCAGAGGTCCATTCCTACCTCAACCATTCTGTGATTCTATGAAAGCATGCCTGACCAACTCGTTGCTTTCCTCCATGAGGCAAGTGGTGCTGCAGATAGCAGGGAGTCAGTGGATTTTGCACACTTTGACTTTAGCAGGGACTTTAACCCAGTCTTCCATTATGTCCTTGAAGCCAAACTGGTGACATATGTACTGAATAACTGGACAAGATGATGGGTGGAAAATTGGCTGGATTCTCAGTGGAGTTATGGTCACTGGTGCAAAGTCCGATTGGCAGGTATTAATTAGGGGAGGGTCCCTCAAAGATCAGTACGGGCACTAGTACTGCTTAATGTCTTCATTAGCGACCTGGGTGGTGGGATGGAGTGCTCTCTAAGCAAGTTTGTGGGTGATCCAAAATTGGTGGGAATGGTCAATATGTTGGAAGGGCTGCTATTCAGAGAGAACTTGGAAAGCTCAAGAAATGGGCTGATGCGATGGATTGGAATGTCCTGCTTCTGGGATGGAATAACCCCGGGCTGCAGCAGTACAGGTGGCAGGGCATGAGGGGGGCAAGTGCTCGGGAATTAGCTCTGCAGAGAAGGACTTGTGGATCTTGGTGGACAACGGGAGTCAGCAGTGTGCTCTTGCAGCCAAGAAGGCCAATCATCTCATGGGCTGTATTAGTGAGAATGTGGCCAGTAGATTGAAGCAAGCAATCCTGCTTCTCTAGTTGATGCAGTGCTCTAGATGTGGTCTCACAAGAGCCCAGTTCTGGGATCCTTAGTATAAGAAAGATATGAACACACTGGAGCGGGTCCACCAGGACAGTCGGGGGTTGGAACATACAAGGAGAGGCTGAGACAACTAGGTCTGTCCAGCCTCAGGAAGAGAAAGCAAAGAGAAAACACCTTATTGCTGTCCACAGGTACCTGATCAGAAGCTATAGAGAAGTTGGAGCCAGAGTCTGCTCAGAGGTGCACTGAGGTAGTGCGAGAGATAGTGGATGCAAGGTAGAAGATCAGAAATTCTGCCTAGATGTAAGGATTTGATTTAGTTTTTTAAACTGTGGAGGTGTTGAAACACTGGCACAGGTTGCCCAGAGAGGTTGGTTATGGAATCTCCATCCTTCGAAGTGATCGCTTGACGTGGCCCCAGGCAAGCTGATCTGATTAGACCTGCTTAGAGCAATACACTGGACTAGTTGGTATCTCAAGGTTCCTTCAAAAATAATTGTTTTTTCTGTAATTCTACAATTTAGCAGGGTTGTAATTTCCATTTTTATTTGCAAATGTGAACTAGGGAAATAAAAATGTATTTGATTTCATTTCAATTGTAGATTTATTTTCACAGATACCTCTTCCTTGAAAATATTTTATTTTAAAACAGACTTTTTGAACTCTCCGTAACATTTTACTCTCTTTATTTCCCTCCTTAAGTGCACTGCATTCCTGTTGCCTGAATTCGGTATTGTATTCACTCTGAGCACAAATTCTGTAAAGAATTTCTTTGAAGGAAGAGAGACTTAACATGACAATCTTTAACCTTCTAGATTTGGAGAATTGTATGTGGAAGAACAATATGTCTTGATTTGAAAGACACATTCTGCAGCAGTCTGCTCATTTACAACTTTAGAATATTTGAAAGAAGATATGGCAGCCGAAAATTTTCAGTAAGTTCCAGTTATTTTTTTTTTTTTAACAGAAACTGTTTTCTACGCTGTTTATGTTCTCGTAGTCTTGGATTAATATTTCAGTTTTATTACTAACATTTTGGATAGAAATTTATGTTAAAGGGTTTTAAAAAGAATTTGGTTTCCATAGATCTAAATTTCTATTGATAATATCTTGCAGTTGGTAGATTATCCTAGTTAAATTTTGCAGGTGTATCAGTTGAAAGTTATCAGACCCAGAGAATTTAATTTGGTAACAAATGTAACTCTTCATTCTTCAGTATCTAGACATGTAGATGTGGAATTATTATTAATTGTGTTAATTTTATTTGTCTTAATTGAACTAGTATAGTGGTTTTCTTGTTTTTTCTTTTGTTCAGAGATACATTAAAACCTTGTTTTTAAACTGTTGAATTAATTCAAATTAAACTTTTTCTTTCCAGTCCTTTTTACTGGGTGCCTGGATGCTCTCAGCTTTGTTTGATCTTCTCCTTGTAGAAATCACTGAGTATATATTTGGCATCACCATCAACAGCTTGCCTTCTGGTTTGTAAGTAGCTCCTAAGGAATTGGTTATTTTAGATAGAGTTTCAAGGGATTATTTTGTGCAGATTTTAATTTAAAAAAAAAAACAAAACTCTTCATGTAACCCTTCAAATTAAATATAATCCTTTTTTGAACTACAGTGTAAAGGTTCTTGGCACAGCTATTATATTTTCAAACACTCATTTCCTAGGTGTGATTTGTGGTTAATTAATTTATAATTTATCCATATAATGATTACTTTCCATTCTGCTAGTCCTATTTCCACTATCAGCATGGTTGAAATACGACTTGCAGTGCATAAATTATTGCCATATTTGGTTTTGTTCAATTCTGTAAATCTGAAAACTGAAATCAGGTTGGTGCTGATGTCTTTCTTAAATCACAAAAGACGGTACAACTGTAGTTCATATCTTTATGTTCACTTTTAAATGCATCTCCAGCTATATGCATTCCATATTGGTATTTCGTATGCTTGTGTTTCAAAAATTGAGTGCTCGAGCATGTTATTCCATTTTGCACTTGCATCTATCTGAAGTTCTTAAAGCTGTGAGGTATTCAGTGGTTCAGTTTTGCGTAATTCGTATTTGAGATTTCTGCACTTAGTAAGAGTTGTACGTGTTACAGTAGAGCTGTAGAGCTTGCAGGGCCTTTGTGGTTAAGCTTCTGACAAGTGACATCAGCCTCATACAGGCTTGAGTTTTCACGTGTTGCGCACCCTGAGGTCATAATAAAAGCTCTTGGAGTGAAATTTTTAATACCAAACACCATGCTAGGCCTTTTTTTACTTCTACTTTTTTAGCATGTCTCTTAAGGGCTGATTTCATAAGGAAGAACAAGCATGTGTTTGACATTATGAAGATATATCTCTCTTCAAAAAGAGAGAAACTCTTCAAAACTCTTCAAAAAGAGTTGAAAGCTTGAGTAGTAGTGCAGTTACGCATCGTGTGTGCTACCTTGCAGTTTGTAGCTGGGACATAGGCTGCACAAATTCAGTGTTTTCATCTGTGTAAAAAGATACTTTGTGGAAGAGTAGGGTGTAATAAATGCGCACATCACACCCACAGGGAACTAATGAACAGTTTGACTATCGTACCTTTTGACGGTATTTTTATCTATAGCTACAGAATGTTATCAGTCACAAAGAAATCTACATCAAAGAAATTTTTAGTTGAATGAAATATAAATGTTACGTATGCTTTCTCTTTAAGTCATGCTAACATTGATCTCGAGAGAATTAAGCTAATTTTAGAAGTGTGGGATATACAATAGTTTCGGGAGCATTTGTTGTGCAAATACAAGAAATTAATATATACATTGCATCATAATTCTTCACTGTTGACTGATTTATTATACTAATAGTCACTATTTCATGTCTGGCAATATTCACAATCTTTTGAGATTACAAAAGCATTGGAAAGTTTAACGCTTATACTAGGTTTTAGTTCATTTCAGATTTACAAAAGCTGTTGAGCAAAAAGAGGTTGCAGTTATTCTGCTTCTGTCATATTTACAGTGCAACAAATATATCTTGTTTCTTCTGGCTATAGAACATTCTTCAGTGTAGTAAAAATGCTAGAATTCAGAAAAATAATCACTTGCTTACGTTATAAAAGTCTCCTGGCTTTTTTTTCCCCCTCTTTTTATATCATTTCACTGTTGATATTAGTGAGTGATCTTACACTCCCACTTCGAAAACTTTTCCTGCGCACGCTTCGAAGGTAATTGCGATAAAGGATTACGCTGATGACTCTTGCCTGAAATTGTTTAGAAACGATGTAGTACAGTATAACATCCAAGCATGTACTGAGATTCATGAGAAAGGTGGTAAAGGCTGCCCACGGATTGTAAGATGTTCCTTCTTCCTGCAACATCAGGAAGGCGAAGCAAATGTGGAAGGGTACAAAGCAGATGAGTACTTGAGCAATCAGAGTAACTATAATTCTTATGGATCTCTCCTTGGCCTTAGGCTTCAGCTTGGAAGTCTTGCCGCGGATAAAATTGTAAATAATGACTAGGTAACACCCCATCATGATAAACAAGGGAATCAAAAAGAAAAAAATCAAGCGAGAAAAGTTCAATGTGTTTACTTCCTTCAGATGGATGATATCAAGCATTTTCAGGCAGGTGGTGAAATTCGAGGCTTTGTCTGGGTCAGATTGTAAAAACAGCAATGGGGATGTTGTTGCGAGGGTCATTATCCAGATTCCAGTGCAAGCCAGCACAGCTTTTTTTGTATTTTTTAGTTCTTTGACATGTTTGGGCTGGACAATAGCCATAAATCTGTCTACGCTTATAAAAGTGAGCAACCACAGGGCAATGGCTGGATAAAATACAGTGAGAGCACTGATAATCCGACAGAAGGTATCTCCAAAAGGCCATGTTTCTTTCCCATGGTAGATTATCCGAAAAGGCAAGGAAAGTATGAAAATTATGTCAAGTAATGCCACATTCATCATATATACAGTTATTGTTGTCCTCTTCTTGGTGGTGCAGCTGAAAACCCATAGTGCGGTGGCATTCACCAGCAGTCCCACTGTGAATACAAAACTGTAGAAGACCAGAGATGCAATCCTGTATTCTTCAGGGTGCTGATTTCCAGGCATCATATTTTAACTGAGTTTAGGAATAGTTCTTGCACTCCATATATACACCCTGAAAATAGATAAAATATGAAAAGTTATTTTCAGTCAAATGAAAACTTAATTTAGACACAAGGTGTTGTAGGATGGGGTCTAGTGATGAGATAGTATTGTTTAGCTGTGAAAATGTGCTAGCCTTGTTGATTTTTCTGATTACAAATACATTACTGTGCTCTGAATGAAGTACATGTACTGTCAGACTTGCGAGAAATAGTATTAATAAGCTAGTTTTAATTAAATATTTTTAATTAAGAGATCTCATACAAGGAATCACAAAGCGGAGACCGATCAGCTACTTTTTGTGTGCTTTAGTAGCTGATATTTAGACTGAAACAAACAGTTGTAACTGAGGTAAGAGAGCTATTTTCTAAAGAAAGTATTTCTTCAAGCTGTCCCCATTGAAAAATTAATGACTAAAACTAGTTATAAGAAGAAATAAGTGAGCATGGCATGTAGTGACATTTGGATATGCAAAGTGAAGTACTGACTTTGCATCTTAGCCATGTAAGGGACTACTTAGCTCCCAAAAGAATAAGTGCATGCTGTTGCTCATAAAAGACATTAAAAAGCTATCTTAATAGCTCTGTAGCTTCTAATACAGTATTTAATCCCAGGGTGACAGAACCAACCACCTGACATATAAATGAGATGGACAGATTGATAAACTTCCTTGTTTAAAAAGTAAAAAGATGGGAAGCAGCTCAGTCTCTAACCAGCGCCTGTGTAAAACACCATCTTTATGGGGGAAAAGTTGCTCTCTGGTCCCCAGCTGCCCCAGAGCACAGTTGGGTTACTTCTCTCAGCTTCTTGGCCATAGGAGTCATTATGCAGACTCTGGTGACAACAGCTGAAAGAGATTATCTTCTGCTTTATTCCGGAGCCGTATGAGGATGGCAGACCTTACCTGGTGTTTGCATGGGTGCTTTGGTTCACCCACACCCCCCCCACACTTTCCTGGCTCTTGCTGCGGTCACGGTTTCATGACTTTGCATGGGAGGGTTCCTCTTTGGCCTTTTACCCAGCCCTGTGGCAGCTTTGTGCAAAGGAGGAGGAAAGAGTTAGTTGTTTATCTGATCTTCCTACTTGTGACAGATAGCCAAGTAACTTCTACAGCATCAGTTAGGCACCAAAACCGTTCCCAAGAGTGCACAGTTCCTGTGTATTTTATCTGTGAAAGTGGAGAATGTATTGAATAAAAGCTTTCTGTTACTGCTCGTCTGGTTTATGCTTTCACTGTCATGTTAACAGGTACTTTTTTCAGTGCTATAGGAATACATCGGGGATCGACCCAATGTTTATTAATCTAGCATTCTGGTTCAACACTGCTATCAGCTGTTTTTGAGAAGAGTATCCATGGCGTAACTAACTTAAGTATGACCTGTTAAATCTTTCTTCAGGTTAGTTTCTGCCTTGAAATACAAAGTTTGGACTTCTGATTTTCTCAAAATTCTCCAGTTTACAGATATTAAAGAAAAAAAAAAAAGCGTAGAAGTCTCTAGCCCTAAACTTTTCTCTCAAAGATTCAAAGATTTTCTTTTTATTAGCTGTACAAAACAAAAAGGTGTGTTTTCTGATCAGATGAGGTCATTAGAACATGTAACAGAATTTATGTTTTGTATGGGAAAAGCTGTGCGTTGTAACACTGACAAAAAAAGGTTTGGAGGGCATCTGTGTGAATGCCTCTAAAATACCTCATAGTGTGAAGAACATTAAAAATAAAAAAATTAAAGCACGATAGCAGACCTTATTGAAAGGTAGATGACGCATGCTTGAAAGAATATTTTGTAGCACATGCTTGCACAGTTGAAATATTATCTGGCATTCTGTCCCGCTTTCATTACTGTTGCATAAAATTGTCCAACTACTGCTTAACACACACCACCCCCCCCCATCCCCTTCCCCACACATTTTAAGTGGTTGTTTGCGCCTTTGTTCTGTTTTTTTCTCTCTTGCTAATGGTTGTGTATGACATAGTACATGACTACCTATCGCAAGATCCTAACTGATTTAGCAGGTGAATTGCGTAGTAACTTATAGAGTAGGAAGAAGAATTCACTTTTTATAGATTAATGTTAATAAACAGCATGGATTTTGGTTTTGGTTTTGCTCTTCTCTCCTTTTGACTTGCAGTGACTGTAATAATTTCTGGTCAGGTCTTGTTTCCGAAATAACCTGCAGGCTGATGTTGATGGGAAGAGGGGAAGCTGAATCTGGTGTGAGCTTCTGTCGGGAAAACCTGTGGTTCCATGTCTTGTTTGCTGCTTATTTCAAGTTTGTGCCAGTTTTGAGATACCTCAAAGAATGGACCTACTGTAACAAAAAGTGTTGGGTTTTTTGTTTAATTGTTGAAGGCACTGTTTCCAAATCTTGCGGGTTTAAATGCATGTCAGTGTTATGATGAGGTATTTCTCCTTAAAATGTAATTTTAAGAATCTAAAACTTGACATTTATGTAGGTAAGAAATAATGAGATTTTCTGAAAGTGTATGGTTATCTATCTGCATTTATACACAAATGCAGATAGATATTCTGCTTTTTCATCAGTACTCGTCTGCATGGAGTTCACGTTGATATCTCCCAGGTCAGCCCAAGTAGACCTCTGGGTGGATGGTTTTGCCCTAGGTGTCATTTTTCATAATGGGAACACTTACTTACTGGTATCGATTAAAGTACCTGCTGAAGAGCCCCTGGAGTCACTGGTTTCCGGATGTCTGCCTGTGTTAATTCTAAACGATTATTGATCTAATGATGGTCCATATGTTTTATCGACCTGCTTTAATTTTTTAACGATAGCTGAGGTCCTGAACGTCTAATGTGAATTGTGAAACCCATCTAGGTGCTGTGTACCAGAACAAAGTCTTTCAGAACAAAACCAGAATGAAATCTTTTACTCCAGATTCTTGCTATGAGTTAGGTAACAGTGAGTCCATTTAAAGGACTGTGTGTGTATCTCTTCCCAATCCCCTTTTATTTTTCCCTTTGCCCGTCCCTTACATTTGCTCACATTTCCCTGAGGAGGACATGGCTTTCAGTGAAGCACAGAGAGACCAAGCAACAAGATCTTCTCCTGGTTTTAGTTTAATGAAAACAAACATTTTTCCCTTAGTGATAACTTACTTACCAATGCTTTTTGTTATTGCGTATTTTAAAATTTATTGTTAAAATGCTAAATAACGGTACTTATGGTACTGTGCTTCTACAAATGCAGTCATTTTGCTTTAAATGTTATTTATAGAATGCTGCTGATACTTTGAAAGTGCATTAAAGAACGTCTTTTCATAACGGTTGGACTCGGTGACCTTAAAGGTCCCTTCCAACCTAGACGATGCTATGGGTCTGTAGAATAAATGCCCGTTTTCAGCTTCTGAAGAAACAAGTCTGTCTTAGCAACATATATAAACATCCAAGTTACTTTGTTGGCATAGCATAATGGATTGTTACTCACCTTTTGTGCACTGCAGAGTTTCTTCACAGATGCTCCTTTCATAGCCCCAGCTCTGTAGAAGGTTTACACTTCCTCTTCCCTGCTCAGCTTCACTTAGCTAAAATAGCTCCTCTTCGCAGGCAGGAAACAATGACGCAGTCTGGCTACTTCTGAACTTTTATTGATCACACTTAAAAGTATCGTGCTAAAATTTCACGTACGCATGGTGTCTGTGAACTGGTAATTCTAGTACCTTTGAACAGGCAAGCTTTCACAGTCTTTCCAGTGTGGCAATACTGGGCTGTTGTACTATGTATCTTTTTATAAAAAATTTTTAAATGTTTGTGGTATAACGAAAGCGTATTTTTGGTTAATGTTTACATGCAAAGTATCTGGAAGAGTATCCATCATGGTTATGCTAAAGTTCCTAATAAGCACAATGTAAATGTGTTTTCTGTAAAGCCTAGTCTGTGTTTTGTGGAAATCCCCATTGTATTTATATTTGCCTTGGACAGTAGTCAGTCTGAAAGTGACAGAAACTTGCTACATTTGAAATGAGAAGTTTGATTCACTTGAATACATGGCTTCATTTATGCCTGTACTTGCCATATTTTACTAACACAACAGCGGTGTTTCTATATTTTGTTTGCTGTCTAAAATAATAACGTGCCTAATGAAGAGCTTTGCAGAAAAGCACTGTAGGTTTTAGCCTTTATTAAAATGGAGTAAAATCTCTGAACTGCGTGACTACAACAGACATCTTTGGCAAGATGAGAGTATTCACAAAGGCTAATAGGACAAAGAGAAGACGCAGGAAATTAGTCTTCTTTACAACTCAAAAAAAGATCCAGCCTTTGAAAGAACCAGAGAAGGAGATCATGCCAAATTCTCTGTAGAGTGCTCGCTAGCTCCAGGTCTCTGACCATCAGTCTTTGGGACACTAAAGCACACTATGGAGAGTTTGTTACCTCTTGTGGCCTCCACTTTTTTCCACCCAAATGAAGCAGAGAGAGGTGTGTTGAGGAAGGGAACAGTAATATTTTGGTCTCCTCCTGGCATGCAGTCAAGAATTTTCCGGAATCATAGAATCATAGGGTTGGAAGGGACCTCTGGACATCATCTAGCCCAACCCCCCTGCCAGAGCAGGGCCACCTTAGAGCAGGTTGCACAGGAACCCATCCAGGCGGGTTTTGAATGTCTCCAGAGACGGAGACTCCACCACCTCCCTGGGCAGCCTGTTCCAGGGCTCTGCCACCCTCAAGGTAAAGAAGTTCCTCCTCATGTTTAGGTGGAACTTCCTGTACTCAAGTTTGTGCCCATTCCCTCTTGTCCTGTCACTGGGCACCACTGAAAAGCGCCTGGCCCCGTCCTCCTGACACCCACCCTTCAAGTATTTATAGGCATTGATAAGGTCCCCCCTCAGTCATCTCTTTTCCAGACTGAAGAGATCCAAATCCCTCAGAGAGGTGTTCCAGTCCCCTAATCACCTTGGTAGCCCTTTGCTGCACCCTCTCCAGCAGTTCCCTGTCCTTCTTGAGCTGGGGAGCCCAAAACTGGACACAAACCCATTGTTTGGGATGTGCATGTGGTGCCAGAAGGAACAAATTCCTGCAGTTCAGATGCAGCCAGGATCAGGTTTGTTTTTGGGGACGTCTGTCTTTGGTGACTGTAGGTAGGTGATCCTCACTTAGTGCTAAAGGTAGCTCCTGTGAAAAATACCCTCTGTGCTGGAGTCACATAATTTAGCTCATCTGAATGGGTTTGTGGTAGTGCGTAGGTCAGTGTGATGGGTAAAGTAATCACAGGGAGGAACCTGGCTATGGTTTTCAATGTGTAGATTAATGAAATATTTAAATATTTGGTCTCTCCTGTTTAGGTGAACTAATACCAAACTGAATTTTTGTGGTCGTTCCAAAGACTTCTTAAGTGCAATGAGCTGCAAATCCTACCCAGACCATCCTATAGAAATATAAATCTATTAAAAAGTGCTTAATATTTTAGGATTAAGGAGTATCTTAAAAGGACTAACCAGCGTTGAAAACTCTGCAGTGGCTTTATCATTAGCAAGACAACTCTGGAGCATGCTCCAACGGGATGAGTCGCTCATACTGTTTTTAACTTTAGTGAAAGAGCGTGTGTGTGGCTCCTGGAAGAGAGTAAGTAGGCTTTTGAACTCTCCTAGGTAAGCGTACTATTATTTGGGGAAAAGTAATATACAGAGGTCTGTAGGTCCCTTCCCACCTGAACTGTGCTATGAATGTACCAAAACAAGCAAGTGGATAGATAAGTGCTCCCCTTAGCTAAAGAGGGAGCACAACAGTAATTCTGGATTTGGCTAGAAACCAGGTGGATGTTGAGGCTGGGATCAGTAAACCTGTATGCAGTGAGCTGCCTCTTGGCTTGCTCTCTTCTTGGGGGAGGCTCGGAAGGGTGAAGTTTTATAGCTGTGTCTCATTTTGGCTGGAGAGGGTGGATGGCCTCTCCACCCTGCAGGGGAGCGCATGCCTTGTGAGGGCCGCTGGAATCAAGTCTAACTTAGCAGTTTGCACAGGTGGATAACAGCAGCCCAGTTGAGTTTACAGGCGTGTTAGCCATCCAGCTGGTTTGCCATAGCATAATATATGTCAGCCCATGTTCTGCTTTCACTCATGCTTTTCACAGTCTGTCTGGTGAAGAGGCAGACAAACAGCTCTGCTGCTGACAAACTGGAAGGCCTTCCCCCTCAGCGTGGAGCCGTGTGCTGAGAAGAAGCGTTTGCAGGACCAGCAAGCCTGTGCTCGTTCTTGTCTAGGTGCTCAGGCTGGCTGCAGCTGCAGGGTGATAAACATGTGGAGGTGAACACCCCAGTGAAAAGCTGCACTGACTGCGGTTTGCGAGAGGCAGGGGGCCGCTCTGCTGTGCTGTGTTCCCCTGGTGCTTTGGTTTCTGTTGTAGGAAGCACCTGACTCTATTTTTGTTTTCCTCTCCTTCTGTACTGTTTTATCAGCTAGAGATGAGTGTCTTGCATTGGTTTCCCTCAGATGGGTGAGTACTTCCACCGCTCCAGCTATTACTGAAATAAATGCTTGGTTCCCTCCGGGGTCTTTTTTTTTTTTTAGCTATTCTGGAGTTCAGGGAGTAAAGAAGGTCATTTTAGTTGCGTTATGTTGTATTAAAGCCGTTTTGAGTAGTTAAAAGCTAAGACAATGTACTTCATGTTGGCGGATAAGGCAGAGTGCACGTGGGGTAAGTTACGGTGCACTCACTACCTGGTGGTAAGCCTTAGAAGAAACGAGCTTGGTCCCTTGCAACAGTGTGAAGGTGCAGCACTGAAGGGATTGTCTTCAGGCTGTTGTTTTTGCAGGAGTAATGTATTGCTGAGTCTTTCAGTGGCTTAGTTACGGTACAGAAAAGTATGTTTTGCCTGTCCACTTACTGTGTAATGTAAGCTTTGTCCAGCTGATACAGAGAAGTCTGCATGCAGAGGGGCAGAAGGATCTCCCACCGCTTCGGTTTGGTAAGGAGCAGGCTTGAGCTTGTGTCCTCCTCCTCCTTCAAACTTGCCAACATTTAGACCTATTGAAAAGAAAGAACTGAAGCTTCTTGCACGGTCCAGTGCACCAGAGTGCTGCAGGAAGCAACTTTCCCATGTGTCAATTTGTTAATTTACAGGCTTGCTGTTGTGGCTGAGTTCCCATGCAGTTTTGGGTTACTATTCTCAACCTTGATGACATTGTGCTTCATTTTTTTATTCCCATATTGTGTTGTACCATAGTGAAGGTTTAAGAACAGACTACTGGTTAAAAGCTGTCATGGCACTGAATGCATAAACTTCTTGCAATTGTTTCCAGTTTTGCCATATGCGTGTTACTCAGAGGCTGCGTCATGGCATAGCTGTCCCTCCTCTCCTCTCCCACGCCTCAACCTGTGAGTGAGTAGAAATGCTGTGTGTGGCAGAGATGAAGGAATGGGGAATAGAGCAGCTTAAGAGGACTGCAGTCTAGTTAGCTATGCCTGATGTCCTAATTACTGTCACATTTTGCTTTCTCATCTGTGTTTTGCTAGAATTCAGTATGGCTTGATGTAGGAATTCCTGATTATTTTCTTTAAAAAAAAAAATCAATTATGAAATTGACATTCCATATTTCTCCTAGGTTTTTTGCTTTTTTTTCACCCCTTTCTCCTCTTGTACAGCTGGGATGCACTCTGTGTCACTAAATACCCTAAAAATATACAGTGCATATGGCCTGTAGTTCATCTGTTCAGAAGCGTCAGCCTTTGAAAGAAGCAATACTTCAAAAATTAATTGAAATAAAGTTGCATCTCTAAGATGTCTGAGAGTGGGGTAGTGGGCTAGAGACAGTGGTTTGTTGCGCAGCAGCAATCTCAGAATGTGTGTTCTCTGATATTAGCTCATGGCAAATACCAACACAGCTCCATGCTTGTTGATGAACCCACAATGCCGTTGGCGGATTTCTTGAAATGTCGCATCTGTGTTCTGCTTTCCACCTGTGTTCTGTTGTGTTGGGAAGCAGGTTTTTCTTTCCAACAAGTACAGATTTCTCCTGACAAATATTTCATAGTGGCTAAAAATCTGCATGAGTACTCAGCTTTTTTCTTTTCTTTTTAAAATCTGTATGCATTGTCAGGAGCTATGCAGTAAGTTACTTGCTCCAGTTTGGAAGTGTCTAGGAGAGCTTTTTCAAATACCCGTTCCTTACTAAGTATGTGTTGTGTAATATTTTTACTATTAAACTGCTCTTTAAAGTCTCAGGTGCGTAGGAGCACTGTTCTGAGTCTTGGTGTGCCTCCCAGGGATAGAGTTAATGTTTGAAGAGAAATGCCTTCATTGGGAGCTGCTTATACTCAGATTCTTTTGATGAAGTCTAGTGCCGAAGTAGGGAAAATCGTTTTGACTCCTCCAGAGTTCAGGAGGTTGGACAGCCTCTGCTCAGTGACTAGCCCAAGTCTATGTCATCAGAAATTAAATAATTTCGAAATGCTGCATGCGTTTCAGCATGCCGGTGAAGTGTTTAACCAAAAGCTCCTGAAGTGCGAGGGAGTTGTGCGGGTTAACAAACACCGTGGTGCATTGAGGTGGTGAAGCCTGGCGTGCCGCTGTAGAGTTGAGCTGATACGAGAGGGAACGTTCAAGGTGGTGAAGGGGCTGGAACGATCCAGAGCGGGACAGAGCAGCTCAGATCCTGCCACATAGCAGGGGATCTGGTTAGTTAGGATCTCCGCAGCGCAGAGCTGCTGGCTGTGTTGGCTCAGCGCTGCCCTGGGAGGAGAAGCGGAGTGTGAATCTACTCGGTGAACCTGAACGCGGTCTCAAGGCCAGCTGGTGCTGTGAGCTGGCAAAGGAGGACAGCAGAGCTGGCTGCGAGCAGATGATTTCAGAGAAGTCACTCTCTTTGCATCTGACCCACAGGCATGGCCTTCTGTCATATCGCTTTGTGCCGTCTCTGCTACGTGAAAAACACCGAGGGAGGCAGACTACCCAACTGCTCCATGAAGGCCGGTTATCAGAGTGCCCTTCTTTTCTGCCCTTTGAAATGCACTTATCTTTAGACTTTCAAAGGCAAGAAATAAAGGCCCTTAATGCCTGTTTCATCATATCTCAACTAGTTACAGCGCTGCGTCCTTTCAGAGGACTCTCTACTTTCTGACAAACTATTAAAGTACTTAAAGAGGGCCTACAGGAAAGATGGGGACAGACTTTTTAGCAGGGTCTGTTGCAATAGGACAAGCGGCAAAGGCTTTAAACTAAAAGAGGGGAGATTCAAACTAGGTATGAGAATTTTTTACAGGGAGGGTGGTGAAACACTGGAGCAGGTTGCCCAGAGAGGTGGTAGATGCCACATCCGTGGAAAAATTCAAGGTCGGGTTGGATGGGGCTCTGAGCAACCTGATCCAGTTGAAGATGTCCCTGCTCGTTGCAGGGGCGTTGGACTAGATGACCTTTAAAGGTTCCCTCCAGCCCAAACTATTCTATTCTATGATTCTGAACTACCAAAATAAATACCTATTTTTATATTTATGTATTTTACACACACGCTTTAAAGGGAAGGGGCTGAAACTCCTGAACTTAATCATGACAAGAAGCCTGTCAGAGTAAGGCAGGGCACAGATTTGAATTTCAGTAATTTAAGCAGCAAATTTCCTTATGCAGATACTGTTTTGGGAAAGATAGCTCTAAGCAAGGATGAACCAGTGAAGCTGAGCAGGGGCTTCTCTGACACTTTGATCCTTTGCCTCCAAATCATACTGTCTGTCAGTGCATTTTTATTTTTGTCCTAGAACATCTGGGACGTTGCTTTCATTTGCTTGTAGCTGAGCTCTGCGCTGTGTGGTTATGTGGGACACCAAATCCATAGCACTTGCCCAAACTGCAGAAATGGGAGGGAGCGCACAGCTTGTTTTGAATGAAGCGCAGTGGAGGAAGAGCAGGCGATAAAGGTGGAGGGATGTGGGGCATCTCTGTATTTCTCCTTCTTTCTAATTTGACAGGATATGGAGGTAACTGTAAGAACTATAGCACTAGCCCATGGCTCACAGCGCTCATTACTGTCGAGATGACATAGTTTATTTTCAAGATGATGGGCCATGGATCTCCCATGGATAATAAACTGCCATGGATATTGTGTGGGTTCTTGGCATAGTATCTTTTAGCAGTGCTGGTGGATCTGGCTTCTCTTTACTGCCAGGCAGTTCCTGTCCCGATGTATGTGCTGACCGGTGCTAAGATCTCTGACATCTGAAAATGGGGCTTAGGCTGCGATAAGAAATGCTTCAGTGAAACGCTTTTTGACCTCTGTTGTGAAGACTAATTACTGCATCAATGCTGCCATCTACAGATCTTTGTCTAGCATAGCAACACAGCTTTGGAACAGCAGAAAAGAAGTATCAGGGGGTCATTCCTTTGTACGCCTCCACTATTTAGTCACATGTGCAGGTAAATGGATTATGAAGAATGAAAACCACTTTTTCATTTTGAATGATAAGACACAATTGAGTTGTAAGCAAACATTTCCTTACTGTGTATAGTCTGAATTTACCTTTCCCCCTAGTGGGGGAAAGAGAAGAAGGACTGGAAAAAACATTTGCCATTATTCTTCTGGCTTTATTATATAATGGAGGGATAAAACCTAAAAATTAAAATGAAGCAACCGTGTGTTTTTAAAGCTACCCACCACCTGATTTTGTTGTTTTATTTGTCTGATGTGTCTCTATCAAAATAAGACACAATAGCAACAACTTTCTTAACACAGCACTTCATTTTTCTGAAGGAGTGAGTGTTTATGTTCTAAACATCTTATAATTAAATCATTTCATGAAAATAAGCAGTGCCTTCTTTCCTGTGTGGGAATGGTGGGCCTCTTTTTTGGCTTAATAGTTGACTCTTGAAGGTTGTTTTCAGTCTACGTGGGGATGATCCACTCTTAAGAAAATCATCTGCCTTTACTGTCAGCTTTTGGGGTTTTCTTTCCTCCCCTTTTCTTCCTCTTTCAGGAAGTAGCAACACCTTGTTTGTTCCTCATGCTGAACCATAGTAAAGGAAGACAGGGATGTGGAAGTCCCTTTGGAATTTAAAAGGAAATCCTGCATCTAATTGTAGATGTCTGTGCCAAACAATTCTGTACAAATTATAATTTCGGCTATTGTTTGCAAACTGGCTTACTGTCAGTGGTGCCCCACATCAGTTCATCGAAGGAAAACAAACTCAAAGTAGTTATTACCTCCTAGAAACATCAGTTGTCTCCTATCTGTAGAAGTTCTGCTGTCAGCATGGGTTGCTATAACATTTTTGTCTTAAGGGTCTGGTATCCTTTCATAGAAGGGATAAAGTATCCCCCTCCATCATGGAATGAACTGCCTTCATTCCAATGATGGTCTGTGTGTCTCTCTTCCCTCTCCTCATATTTATAGGGCAGCTATATATTACTGGAGTGGAGGAAAAAAGGCAGAAAAACAGAGGAAAAATTCTTCAAAGCAGTTGGAGATGTTACTAGTATGAGGAGATACTGTGTCTTGTCTTTTTTCAAAATAAAAAGTGTACGATTGCTCTCTTAGGACAAAGAGGAGGAGTGTAACGGAATAACTTCACAAAGGCCATCTTGCAGTGGTTGATGCTTGATGCTTGAAACTCCTCTTGATTTACCAAAGTAATGGACAGAAGCCAATTCAGTAAGCTCAGTGGTTTTCTGAGAAGGCACAGTTGCATGATTGAGACTTTAAAAAACAAATACACGAGACACAAGACAGCGTGTATAGTTAGTGAAATTAACTAATGTGGTAGCTTCACTAAGTAATTAAGAAATTAGAACATTGCTTTTTCAGAGTTGAAGGACTTTGCAGACTTTCTGTATAAATAACAAGATTTTTTGGTATGACTTTCCTTTAAAATTTCCTCTTTGCTTTTATTTTATGCTTAGCAAATACTCTCCTTTTGTTTAGTCATCACTTTGCTTGAGACACCTTGGTCTGTAGTTCTGAAAAAGGGTTATATGGTGGTCGTAATGGGGAAGTATTTTTTGCTAAGAAATCACTTCTCTGCTACAGCTTTTCTATTTTGTTTCTGTTTTGTCATGAACAAGCTAAACAATTTCCTGCCAGAAGCTTGGATCTTAGAATACTTGGAGAGCTCTCTTTGGAAAAAGATGAGCTACAGCCACAAATCAACAGAAAGTGTGGATGGTGTCTTGACAAAAAAAAACCAAACCAAAATTGTGGGAGGCATTTTAATTTTCAAGTATTGTGAAGTAAGCCAAACTGTGTGAATAAGAGGAACATTAAAACCTCTTTTTACCAGTCTGTAGCCTTTGAAGATGTTATGATGTCTGTTACAATGTACTAATAATAATGTGGTGCGTTATGAGAAGATTTGATATTTTTTTAAATAATTTTTTTTAGCCGTCCACAAGCAGATATATGAGTCACATTTCGGTAGTTAGTTCCAACTTGCTGTCTCTACCATGAAAATAGGTCATAATAAATGAGGCAGAAATAGCTTACGTGCTTTGCAAGTTAGGTCGTAAATTGCTGTGCTTTGGCTCCTCTCTGCCCAAGCTTTATGCTAAAAACAGACCCTATTAAAAGATCATTTAGTGCTTAAATCAGCAGGGAGCTGGGAGCGAAGACCCTCTTCAGCCCAACACGTAATGAGATCTGTACCTTGGGTTGCTTAGTTGCAGACTGGGTGATATGCGTGGTATGTGGGATCAGGAGGGTGGAGAGAAGCGGGGTTTCTGTTCTGGCACGTGGTAACTCATAGATTTGATGTTAGAAGCTGGTAGGAAAGGATGGAGCTCTCATTCCCCTGTGGTGCCCACCTCTCCCTCCCCAGCACAGACAGTTGTCACGTAGTCAGACTTGTCTATGTAAATGGTTCTGGGAGGCTGACGCTACCCTGTGCCTCTCTCTGCCTTTCCTTTACACTAGGAACACGGAACAGGTAAAGTCATGAGAGCCATAAGTTCAGGTAGGACTTGTTCACTTTAACAAGAAAATATTTCTCACATGAAATAAGAATGGCTACCAAACTAATCATGTTCAAAAGCAAATGAAATTGTAACTCTTTGAAGTCATGTGCATAACATACCAGGGTCCTGGATCACTACTGATCAAATGTATTTTCTCTAAGGCAAGAAATTTGCAGAATGAAAATGTGTATATTAGATACAGAGTTAAACCCCAATCCCCGTTACAAGTTGGACCGTTCCCAGTATAAGGTTCCACTTTTAAGGTTATGTTGTGTCTCAAGGGCCTCCTGAAGTAAGTGCCCATCTTGGTTCTTGGTTCAGTAGGGTGGCGCATGAATGGCAAGTTACCAGAATAAGTGCCAAGTTCCCCAACAACTGCTAGATAGCTCTCTAGTCTTTAGATCCATAGAGATTGTAAAAGGCTCAGCTGACCCTCGCAGACACATGAGTTTGACTGATTGCTTCCAGGCTTGGAGGGTACTTTACTGAGGCTGGGATATGGTACCCCAAGTAACAGGAAATAAGACAAGAGGAAACGGCCTCAAGTTGTACCAGGGGAGGTTTAGATTGGATGTTAGGAAAAATTTCTTCACTGAAAGGTTTATCAAGCATTGGAACAGGCTGCCCAGGGACGTGGTCGAATAGCCATCCCTGGAGGTATTTAAAAGACTTGTAGACCTGGTGCTTAGGGATATGCTTTAGTGGTGAACTTGGCAGTGTTAGGTTTAGAGTTGGACTTGATGATCTTAAACGTCTCTTCCAATCTAGACAATTCTATGATTCTATATCCCTCTGGACTTGCGTAGCTTCAGTGGGCCACTTGGCAGTACATCTGTACATGATGCTTTGCTCATTTCTTGCCTCCCATATAGGCAGAGTTTGAAAGAGTGTACAGTGGCGGTAAGACACGCACCCACAGGATTTTAGCCTTTTGTCTTCTACCCTTGTCAGGTATTCACAGATTTCTGTTACTTAAACCAAGAACCTTCTTTCTGATGTCTTTGGAGGGACAGAGACCTTGTGTCTTGAGTTTCCCTGTCTGTGCACCAGACATGCAACAGCTTCGGACAAGGTGGGTGGCTAGGTAATCCTTTTGTCTGTCAAGGTTGAATTTATCCAATCGGTGGTAGCTGACAGTACCATGGTGTATTATGCAGACGTGAGGGGTGACATACCACCCTCTTGCTTTGGTTAGGGATGTCAATCGTTTGGTGGAAGTTACTTTACTTACTGGCAAGTTACTGAGTGGGGTTTTGAGTGCTTAAGTCAGGTGCGTCACAAGCAGGAAATCTGACTTGATTTTTCAGGACTATTTTTAAAAATGTTGTCCTCTGTTCATGAGGCCACCTTTTCCAGTTTCCTGACGATACAGAGAGATCGGTCAGGATGCAGGCAAGTTAGTTGTGATGACACCACTCCATCCGAGAGGCAGCTTTCTTTCAAGACTGTCTCAGCTAACAATGCAGTCACCTCACGTCTGCTTCTTTGTCATTGTTTTCCGTTCTGGGGATAGCTTTTGGGATTGGTAAAGCACATCCACTAAACCCTGGTAAGAAACAGTCAAGAAGAAGCACTTAGTCTCTTGCAGTTCTTAAATGAACTGATTTTTCCCTGTGGTCTGTGGAGACAAAACACCTTTCTGTGTTTTAAAACTTCTGTTCAGTTTTTTTGTGTTTTCACTTGTGTCCTGTACACTTAAGAAAATAAGATCAGCTCCATGAAAGCAGTAATCTCTGTGCTTTTCTGTGGAGAGCTCTTCTGTCACTTGTCACCATGGGTTTTATCAAGGCCTTGATAAGAGAGAGGTGGTTTTGTTTGTTTGTTTTGCCTTTGCTTAATGATCCTTTTCCATAATGGGATGTTAATTTGGTGCTGTCTTTTCTCCCACTACAGCTCTTTGAGCCTGTGGTCACCAGCTCTTTTCACCTTTTGATGAAGATGGTGTTTTGGTGGCTGTGTGCTCTGGCAGAAGTGTGAAAGCAGATTCAAGCCTATGTGGCTGAAGCAGTGTAACATCCTGTGCTTCCCCTCCTTTCTGTTTAAGGTTCTCCTCAGAATTCAACCCAGATTCACACATCGCTTGTCAGAAAATCAGCCTGATGGTGTTTTGTCTAAACCCTTACATTTCTAGAACTGGGGCATCTCCGTACCTCCTGGATGTCAAACACACTTTCTTTTTTTATATTTCTAAAGGTCGTTCAGGAGTGTTTCTTGTTTCTTCAGTGAGATAACTGTCTCTGTACTGATTGTTATAGTGAACAGCAGACTGTGAGATGACAAGGAAGCTAGAGGTAAACACTAAGCGTGGGCCTCAGTGTCCACAGTGGAATCATTAAGGAAGATATCCACTCCAGAAATAAAAAGTGGAATTTTATTTACACCTTAGTGAAAGTGGTGCTTTGGCTGCAGGTCTGAGACAGCATTTGCAGTAGCTTTTTTGCAGTCACCCTGAGCACTACGTTCCTTCTTAAGTGAGTGTTTGCAGTAATCCCAGGTCATACAAATATTCATTCAAAGGAAAAGAAGGACAGCTTGCTTATAACTGGAGACTGGGATGTGTTGTCTATATGCATACCTACATCTTCTCATCTGCTCCCGAAGCCCTTCTTTGTTTTGGAAGTATGTGATGGGCAAATGGCAAAGACAAGGTATGCTTCACTCCTTCCACAGTATGTTCAACCAACAGGGGAAGTAGACAGTCCGGAGTCCACCTTACTGGTATTCTTAAGCTAAAAGCCTTTGCCCTTAAGTACTTAAGTTACCCACTTCCAGACTATGAATTATTTATCCCATCCCCAAAAAATCTTGGGTCAAATATACACCAGAAAACCCAATTAATTTCTGCTTAATATAGTCGTGATTGTGGAAAGAGATGAAAGAGTAAGGGGGCAGGATCAGAAAATGAGACCTAGCGTATTTAGAGTTTTGAGAGAACTATGAAGCTCTTCATTCACGGAACAAAAGAGATAGAATAATGGTAGACAAAAAATACTCTGAACAAATGCAAAGTGACAATCAGTGTAAGGGGACTGGAGGCGCCCGTGCTCTGGACTGAGGGCTCTGCCGTCTGTTCGACTGATGGAAAGAGCTGTGCTCGTTCAAAGCATAAACCTGGCTTCCCTGTCTGCGTTCTCCACTCCTCTACCAGATCCTTGCCAGGGAGGCAGCCGGAGCAAATGGGTGGCTTTGCTTCCCCTGCTGAAGGTGCAGTTTTATAGCAGGGCTGAGCCGGTTGAAGCGTGGGCTGCCTCTCACGGAGCAAGCGCTTGGCCCCAGCCTGTACTTTCCTGTCTACCGCTTGCAGTGCAAGTCATCTGACTTCCTACGGGCAGCGGTTACAGGGAGATACAATAATGTTTAAAAATAAAACATATATATTTTTTGCAAGGATCATATCCCACTGGCTTAGGTTTCTAAACCCGCTCGCTTCTGGGTGGTTGAATGGCAGTGCTGGAGCGAGGAAAGCGATGGGAACATGTGGCTGGAATGCAGAACGGGGTCTTTCTCCTTCCCTTATTCTGCTTACCACCAGATTCACAGTTGATTGCTTCATCCCAGGTTCAGGTGCTTGAGGTTAGGGCATGTGTTGCTGTAGGGTCAGTAACCTCTGCTAGAGGAAGGAGACAGGTGGGGCAGAAGACCATAACCTCTGAACTGGGGTTCTCCGCAGTTTATCACGCCGTGGCCTGAATTTAGTAACTGTAAGAAGAAACCAAAAAGTCTTTATCAGCCAAAAGCTCTGCCCTATACAAAGCTGTGCCATCTGAGATAGCAGGCTGTAATAGCAAATGGATAATCAGCTGTTTCTTAACTGGTGTCAGGATTTGATGAGGATTTTGAGGGGGTTTTTTTCGAAATGGGGCAGTGCACCGTTTTCACAGTAATTAGAATGCTTACCTCTGCATTGCAGTTGGGATGTGAAGTCTATCTGCTATCACACCCCTCAGATAGGCACGCATGTGTGCACGCAAAATTCACAGTTGGGTAACATTACTTAAGAGGATGACAGCAGTGGGAGGTAATTTGGCAAAAAGTGTTAACAGTGCTTCCAGAATGTCTCTGTAAGCAAAGTGGTACACCTCTGAACGGGCTTCCATGAGATGAGCTGCCCCTTTCAAATTCAGAGAGTACTAAGTGGCATTTGTAATTGAAGGCTGTCACCACTTTCACACTTACCTTCTTTAATTGCTTTTACTAAGTGGAAAGCACCAGGCATGTCGTTATTAGATACCTGTGAACTAAGTGTAATTACTCAGATTGGAAATGTGTTTTTATTTAAGGGGAGAGAAGCTGGTCGTCCCTCCAGCAGGATTAACCTTTGCAGTCAGTATTCCATAAGCAGCTTATGGAGGTAAACATTACATATGGCTTTGCCAGTTTGTCTAAATATTGCCAACTGTCTTAACCCTTTTTAAAGATAAATGAGCTGTAATTGGATTTACGTACTGGGTAGTTTTTAACAAAGGCTATCAGAAGAAGCAGTAATTGTTACAAAGATGCTGCACAATAGGCATATTATTATGAGGTGTTGCATCTCTCTGACTTAGTATTTGTCTATGAGAATCAGGGTAACAGATTAGAGAGAAACGTGCTTTGATGTGGCACTCCCAATTATTCTTACTATGTGTGAGGAAGCAGAAACGGTAATGAAGTTTGGGTTGAGTTGGCCTGGGGGTGGGGGTTTGTGCTAGTGAGAGTTACTTCGTACCAACATTGTGAATTTATAAAAATTAAATTGAAAGAAGAGGAAAGATAAATTGATTAGTATCTTTTATATTTCTACAAAACTTTTAAAAATAAAAACAAACACTATTTTTGTCTGCAACAATACACTTTTAAAATATAAAATCATTTAAAATTTCAGTCACATACTGTTTCTCCATACAGCCAGTTTCTCTAGGAGTGGAAAACGTTTGTTTCAATGGAATTTTAACCACTCTGATGGTAATCTTTGCTTCATGCCTGTTGCAAAATATTACAAGGTTGAATTTCATTTGCCTGGTGTTGTTACCAAAGGCCAACAAGTGTTTTTTGAGGAGCATGGATAAGAGTATCAAATAGTAAAATCTAAGTTTTCAAATTAAGAGATATTTTTATTTCATCAGTTTGTTTTGAACAAATAAAACACAAGTTTATTTAGCTTCTGAGATATTTGTGGATTTGTTGACACTAGGATTTAAGCTTTTTAGGTATGAAGCACAGAAATCACTAAAAACGTTTAGCCATTTTCCCCAGTTCATGTAGCATTAATTGGTGGTTATATTTTTGTGTGTTTATTGCCATCCTAAACACCCTAAAAGATGGGAGTTTTTTCAAATTCATATTGTAATTCCTTGTTTTCTTATAACCACTGCTTGATTACAGTTTTTCTCAAAGGAAGCACTGCTTGATTCTCTCACAGATTTTAGGATCGCTTACTGTTACGTTCCCCATGATTAATAATTTGTGTGCAGTTTTTTTCTTTATTATCCTTTGCAAAGCCCTGTCATTGGTTTGTCCACTTTCATTCTGCTCATAACAAAAATTCAATAATTTAAGTTTTTAACATAGTCGCTTTGGGCTTTTATAGTTGAATGAATACTTTTATTTTGGAGAAAAAGAATTATGACTCATCTTTCATCCCGCTCATGTTGGCGGTTGGAAAAGTGATAAAATACTGTTTTCTACCAAGGAGAGGACAATTCTTTCTGGATCCCAATAAGAAAGGCATAAAGACTTGCAAGGCAGAAAACTATAAGTTAATAGCTCATAAAAGCCAATAGCAAGTTAGGAAATCTCTCATCTCATCTGATGAACCTTCTGGGAACCTCAAGATGTTACAGCATTGGCTGGACCTCTAGTCAAGGACAGCACACAGCGCAGGTCCCAGTCATGGTGAGGTTCACCAGCTCTGAGATCACTAGTATTCCTCCAGGGTCTTGCTAGCAGTACAGCTTCATCAGTCACTGACGGAATCAAGCTGTGAGTGAGGACTTAGCTTTTAAGACTCTTGGACAACGTACCCTCTTATTTTTATCTCACTAATAAAGCTGCAGTCCCAGAACTGTTGTGTGTAATAATTCACATGAATGATACAATACACTATGCATATACTTAAGATTAAATGTCCATTGACTACACATTGAGTAATTCTGTATTGACTGTCTATACATGGATTTATTATACCATTGATTAAATATGCCTTGATTAAGGAGCAGTCACATAGTATCCATGATACAGAGGCATACACCTTGATTAGTGGTTATGTGGATCACTAACTCTTTACAGAGTAGTCATCCACTGCTAGCTACTACAGTAGATAAAAAAATAGTTATTGGTAAGGTTAATTCTGCAATTGCAAACATTTTGGTTCAAAGTACTGCTGATTTTCTGATTTCTTACGGATCGAAGAAGTACTTCTGTTCTAAGCAAAGGTCACTTAACTAAAGTAAAATTTCCTTTATAGTTCTGAGGGGCTCCGCATTCTTGGTGCATCTCGCTGGTACACCCTGACATTCTTCCCCTCACGCTTGGCCACTGCTGTCATTGTCCACTGTGTGTGGAAGAGTCCTGTTGTGAGCAATTGAGTTATATCATCAGATCAGATGGAATGTAAATCATAATTCTTACTTACTTAGACCTTTTTTGGTTTTTGAAGGTACTGACAAAGTTGGATAAAACTGTGAAAAGCAGGTAGCAAAGACTTCTTCCACCAGTGTGTCTGTGGCCAGTGAGGCGCGTTTGTTTCCTGTTTTTTCTTTGCGACAAGAAAATGGCGCCTTGTGAAGAAGCATTAGAATCGGGTTTCTGAGAAGTAATTTCATAATTCAGGCTCCATCTTAATGCCTTGCTAATTGTAGCTATTTTGACAGAGGATGTAAATTAACCAATAAAGATTGCACAGTCTTAGAGGAACTGATTAAAATATTGAAGACAAATACTACTCTTTCTTTTTCTTTCTTTTTTCCTTTTTTTTTTTTAAGTTGTGAAGACTTTATCTAGCCCATATGACAGCGAGACTTCATCTGTAGTTAAAATACATTATGTTACTAACTCTTTATTGATATATTTTCCAAAAATCTTTTTAATGGACATTTTGAAATTACAGTTAATCATTTAGTTTCTGCAGGAATTTGCAAGTTGCAGCACAAGAAGCACTGCAAAGGGATATGTGATGGCAGTGTGGTGCTTGACTGCTTGAATAGAGATGCTCAGCTGTACAGTAAGTGCCTCCGCTATTAGGAAGGCAGGGGCGTAGCCAGGAGAATTAATTTTTACAAGTTCAATTACCACATGCAGTAGAGGAAATGTAAAGAGACCTTTTATAGAGGTAGTAAAGTCAGTTCCAACAACAGGAGGCATTTCCCTGACCCTAGGCTCTCCATTTACGGTGGTCCTCAGCTAGTTACTCTCAGCCACGAGCTTGGCCTCTGTAGGTTTGCCTAGCTGTGGTCAGCTCTCCCTGTGCTCCTGGGTATGGAGGGACTCCTCATGGCCAAGGGTGTGGGATGAAGTTGCTAGCAAATGGCTGGAACAACGTGGGACAAAAGCAAGGAGGGGCAAAGAGATGGCCTGGCTGTGCTCGGAGTTGTAAGCTGCTCGTTTTTCCATCTTCCCTGGCGCTTGTGGTCACTAGTTTTGCTTGCCAGTGGTGATATGCAAGCGTGCTAGTTTTTGAGCTCCAGCTTCTGCGTTAAGAGGAGTTAAAGAGGAAACATCCTTCACTTAATGAAATGAATAGAATGTGATCTGTTACATCAGTAATTTCAGATGGCTTGATTATTATTTTTTTTTTCTCTCCGCGGAACTGAGATACTTTCTTCCAGGTCAGATTTTAGGTGGTGGAGCCTCTGTCTCTGGAGACATGAAAAAACCTGGTTGGTTTCCTGTGCCACCTGCTCGAGGTGGCCCTGCTCTGGCAGGGAGGTTGGACTAGATGATCTCCAGAGGTCCCTTCCAACCCTATGATTCTATGGTTTCTAATAGTGACATACAACGTGGTATATTCTAGCCAGCCTCTTTCTAGATGTCCTATCTGATCATTTATGTCAGTTTTTGTCTAGAACAAAGTCAGTAGGAGAGATCACAAGATGTTAAGCGTTGGGGATATGAATACGAAGCCTTACCCTCTGTCCCTCTTATAGCATAAATGACATTATTATGTGTCTATCCTAGTAGCAAGCCTTGACACATTTAAAATACTTGGTTTGCGCTCATCTGAGTGAAGGAGTAAGATTCTGATGGGTGTTTCAAATAGCTGGCATTGCAAATACACTATATTTATTTTTCAAGAGACAAAAAAAAAAATTGTCTCAGAGTTGTCTTTATAGTCTGATAACTTGTCAGGAGTCCAGGAGTTTTCCGTTGTCTCTTTTTGTCAAAGATGCTTCACACATGCAGATGGCAGGGGTGCTTCATCTCTTCCTGTTCAACTGGGGACCATGACAGAATTGCTGTAACTTTCCACACTTAGAGGTTGTGATATTAAGGTTTCATCAAGTTCTTAGCCCCTTAGTATTGGCAGCTGCTGATAAAACATTATCTGTCTGCTTTGTAGGCTCGTAAGTTGAGAATAATCGGTTTTCAGCATCTCTATATTTAAAGTAGGGTGCCTCGGAGTGCCTTCTGCTAAGTAACCACAACTTCCCTCGAAAGTTATGTGCCACAGGAAGGATGAAACTGCTAAGTCTAGCTTATTAGAGGGAGGAACATTGCTCTCCTTGTGCATGGTATAAGACAATGTATACTTTTCTGGAGGGGATAGGATAACCACAAATGTTGCTGCCGTCAGAACAGGTGCAAAACTTGCTTTTTTAATTTAGCCCTTTGCACAACATCTGTCACAACTGAGGAAAAGAAAAGAGGAAGAGGAGAAACTAATATTTTTGCAGTGAGGAAAAATGAATGCAGCTTTTTGGAAGGAAATCTAGGCCGTGTCTTGACCTTTCTTTATTTTAGGAGAATGCTACTGACAGCATTTTGATAAGGGCTTAAAGAGAGGACAACACTAGAAGATTTTAAAGTTATATTATTTGCTAGTTTTACTGCAAGGCCTTTGAGTTTCCCATTGCTTTCTTGTATAACTTCATCAGAGTTCTGACCAATTTTGTTAGTTATAGAATGACACGTGTTGAAAGGAGCCTCTGTAGATTGTCTTGTCCAACTCTAGCAGTGACAATTTAATCAGGACTGTGTCCAGTCAAATTCTGGGTATCTGTAAGAAGACAGATTTCATAGGCTTTCTGTGCAACCTTTACCAATGTCTGACTAACCTCGTGATGAAAAAATGCTTCCTAATATTTAATTGTTCTTTGCCCATTACTGTGTGTTGCCATCTTTTCTGTACTCCTCCCCATTAAGCAGTTGAAGGCAGTGATAACATTTTCTCTCAGTTTTCTCTCTCCAGGCTAAAGCATCTCAGCTCTTTCAGCCTCTCCTCCTGTAGCATGTGGTGCAGCCCCTTCATCCTTTTTCGTCGCTTTCTGCTGGATATGTCAGTATGTTTCTTGTACTGGGAAGCCCAAAACTGGGTGCAGGACTCCAGGTATGATCTCACAAGTTTTGAGTGGAGGGGAAAGGTCACTTCCCTTGACATTCTTTCCAACACAGTCCCATACACATTTGGCTATGAGGTCACATTACTGACTCCTTTTGAACTTGTTGTCCATCAGTAGCCCAGACCTTTTTTATGCCAAGCTGCTTTCTATCTAGGCAATGCCCAGCCTGCACTCTTCTGTGGGGTTGTTCCAGCTCAGATGCAGGACTTTGCATTTGACTTTGCTGAACTTTCATGGTTTTCCTGGGACACCATTTTTCCAGACCATAAAGTCTGGTTCTTCTTTATTTAATGTGTCTGAGCGAGGTTATTCAAATTTGGAAGTCATGGGCCAAGATCCTAATTCTGAGACTTAGCTCTGTGCTACTGTGGTAGGAAAAGTACACTAATGATCTCCCTATGTGTAGAGATTCCCTGTTCTCTTCTGCCATCCAGCTCCAACACAGTTGGATTTGCATTCTTTTCTTTGGACTTACCTTCTTTCCTTCCTCTCTCTACAATTTGGATGAGATGTTGAACAGCTTTGATCAGATTCTTCATAGGAGAAGAGCCTAGATGACTTGAAGGAAGGGGATTTTGATGCAGGTCTGTAAAATCACAAGTAATGTGGACAGGGTAAATAGGGAATCACTGTGTTCACTCATTTCTAGTATAAGAAGGAGGGGACTTCAAACGAAACTAACAGGTGTCACAAGCGAAAGAAAATGGCTGCACATACCATGGGTAGTTAGACTGTGGGACTTCTTGCTGAAAGATGTTGCAGGCACAGAAATTTTATTTGAGTTCAGAAACGGGCCAGACAGGCTGATGGGAGAAAAATTGATTGAGGACTGTCATGTGCAAAGATGAGACATCTGCCTCAGGAAGTCCGAAGTTAGACGCTGCAGGAAGCCAAGAGAGTATTCTGAGGGGGAAAAAAAATTGAGGAAATATGTCTGAGCATTTACTACACAAACAGCAGTTCCCCTGTTTTTCTTTACAAAAGGGTTGCAGCTTGGCTGAGTTCATTTTGTACCACAGCCTTAGTCCGCAGGCTGTGGCTTAGCCAAGATTATATTAGGAAATACTTCACTCAAAAGAATTTGATGTTTTTTAGTGATTCTTGGTGTCCATTGACCTTGTCTCTGTTGAGCCAGCACAGTGGGATACTGCTAAGATACAAACCTTAGTTTGTCTTGAGTTCTTCCCCTGCTCTGTACCACAAATGTGGAGACAGAAAAGACAGAGTATGTCACTGCTTTTCAGTTCCTCCAAAACTGGTCATGTAAGGCAAAGCTTCTCTTCAGCTGCACCCTATTTTTCTTACCTTGCAGGCTGTCTCATAGTTTCCTTCTATTATAAGTCTGTTCATTCCTTGCTTACCTGTAAGCTTTTGAGTTTCAGAACAATATTAGTCTTTAATGCAACATCTGTTTAAAAAAAACCCCAAAACACACACTCCTCCATTTTATTCCTTGTACTAGTGAGCTTCCTGGTTTAAGAGGAGTCATTAACCCCCTTCAGGAATCGTGTTATTTGTGGTAGCATGTGAACAATTTTTGACAGCTGCTGTTACTGTCTTTTGCTAGGAGGTGACCATGTTGCTGAGAGGTTCCTCATCTGCATAGCTTTCAGCGCCACGGCCAAAAGAGTCAGGCAGCGATGCCTTGGGGAGGACTTGTCCTCTTCTGCTGGGACTGTCAGCCATAGAAAATTGTGTTCTTTATCTCCACACTTTCCATTAGGCTTCAACATCTTCAAACCCAAGGTGGCTGAAGGAACCTGTACTACTGCACTTGCAGTAGTACTCCTTAGTTTTACATTCTCAGCAACAGAAAAGGTGAAGGCACTAAATGCTCTTTTGCTGAAAATGCATCTCTGTTTTGGGTTTTTTTTTATATGATGCACCTTCACTTTGTCATGTGTTCAACAACAGGTGTCTATACAACTTTCGTTTCTGGACTTGAATGGAGATAGCCAAAATGTACTGCTTGACCCCCATCATCTTTTTTATTTCTTTGTGCTTTGTCACATTTCCTACCAGATAAAATTTGAGAGAGGTATTAGCAGTGGACACGTAGTCTAGGTGGAGTCCTCTTAGCAACTGCCTTAGCCCTACACTCCAAAGTGTAGAGTTAAATGATATTCTATTGTTTTGTCATGAACGTGGATTTTAAGATCTTGACTGGTCTTCGCCCTCCAAAGAGACCCAGTTTCTCCAAGTAACTTCAGTCAGATCCTCATAATGAGCAAGTCATTTGAACCCGCCGCTACTTGTTAGTGGCTTTATTTATATATGCAAAGAGTGAGCTCCGGATCTGTGTAACCATTACTGAGCCTTTCATGAGGAAGGGCGCATTTTCTAGAATGTATCAAAAGCTTTTGCCAAAGCAGAAGCTCGTTTTCTTTTGCAAAGCTCATGCTGCTTCAGCCATATGTTGCATGGTGTGGCGTGCTCATCTCTTTCAAGACATTTGTTCTATACTTAGTGTATAAGTAAGAAAAAGAGTGTAAGAGGAAAAGAGAGAGCAGGTACGGCTTTACCCTCTTTATTCATGTCTGTGCAGCAAGCAGGAGGAGAGGGACCTGAGGTGTGCCACTACAGGGAACTGCTATTGTAAAAATACTCCAACAAACAGTACTGGGGGAAGAGGATCTGCAGGATGAATCAATTAAGGCCTCTTGAAGAAAACCAGTTGTTTCAGAACAGCCGTAAGTTTTCAGTATTACTGCTCTTGCTTTCTTGTTACCATCTCTTTGGTGGCAGCTGGGAGAAGAAGTAGGACAGATGCTCTCTGAACGACTTCAGTGCAGTGTCCCAGGGCAGCTGAAACCACCACCCCTACTTTTGGCGGTGTCAGATAAGCACACAGAAAAGAGGCTCCTCATTGATACGAGTGTGCACGAGCTGTGAGTGCGTGCGGACAAGTAGTGAGGGGAAGCAGTGGCATCAGCTGCCCCAGCTACAAATTGTCACTGTCTGTTTGTGCCTCTGTTCTTGTCAGGATGCTGAGCTTATCTTAACTTTTAAAGGTTTTTATTTTATTGGTTTCTTCAGCATTTGAGAAATATTAAAATAAGGAGAAAAACCCCAGCTTTTACCAAACCTGTATCTAACTGGACCAACACTCTAAGGTTTATTAGAGTGAAACCAGTATTTGGATGTAAAGCTAGCTGTTTGAGAATGTGTTGATGTGATTTATAAAAGAAGTCAAAATTTGAAAATAACAGAATTGCTAATATGAGAAGACGGGGATAGAGAAGGATTTTCAATTCAGATCTTAACTTTGTTTCAACTTAGAAGAGAATAGCTATCTGCATTATGTGGTGGAGATAATAATAATATTTGAGTTATATTTTACAGACAAATATAAAAAAGACTTCTTGCCTTTAAGGTTTTATAATGACAGCTAGATGAAACGCATATCAAAATAAAAAAAACAGACATTAGTAGAATAAAATGAGCTTGTACTGGTGTGATGTTAATGATACAGATATTTTATTTTTACAGCTTCTAGGTATTCATGAGTGGTCTGTCTGTGGTTTTATCAGGTTATCATTTGCTTACTCCAATAGTTAAAAATTCTTAAATAATATTTTAAAATAGTTTATTAAAAAGCAGACAAGAACAGAACTGCTATAGCATACAGAATTAAGTAGAACTTCTGTTAAAAATTATTTTTCTTACTCTGTTTTTCTATAGGTGCATAGTGTCTTTTTAGAAACTCAATTTTGACAGTCTCAAGAGGTACAAAATACCAGAGGTTTTGCATTTTCTTTCCTATAAGAAAGTAATTGTTAATTTAATGTTTCTGTGCTGCTGTTCAGAAGTGACCTTTCCATGTTTGCAGGTAGGCAGAGGTCAATATGAGGAAGGAAGGAACTGTGAAGATGACAAGTGTAACTACGTTTGTTTGACTTCCACTACAACCTCAATGCCAGAGAAATACAGCTGCAATAAATAACATTTATTCTGACATCTGGCATAGCTTTTACCAGTAATTATCAGGCAATCTTTAATTTTCCTTTTCCATCGCAAGCTCATGGTGCAGTTACCAAGTGCTGTTGGCAGGTGAAGGCATATTAATAAGACAGAAGACAAAAGAAGAGACATAGGGGCCAGGAATAAAGTAGGGAAGGAAACTGACACATGACGGAAGGGCACGACAGCAGGAACCCAGGGCTTGCATCCTGGATACTCAACTGGTATTGAGCCGATTCCAGCAGGATGTGTTTTAAGTCATTTGGTCTCTTTGCTGGCCCAATTTCATTGTGCCCAAAGGGATCCCAGATACGCTGTGGGACAGCGCAATGGGAAAGCTCGTTCTTTCCCAGCCAGTCTGCTGTTCTCATTTATTGATCTCTCAGGTAAACAGCGCTTAAAAAGATGTGGTCATCTCACACCGTCAGAATTGCCCATTAAATTACTTTTTGGCAGCTTCAACTGTGAACACTTATTCCTGTTTCTAAAGCATTTGTCTTATGTCCATGTCTGACTTCAGCACAAGTTCTGAAGAACCCTGTGTCGCTGCTCTTTTAACTGAAATGGTGCTGTTTTCGTATTACAGTCTCTCGCTTCAACTTATTTTTTGTGTTTATAAATAACTTATATACAACTAGAGTAGAGACTCTTTACAATACACACTAGAAAGAAAAGCCCTCCTTTAGGAGAAGGGGTAAAGAGATAATACACCTTGCAAATATGAGTGATTTAACATACAGGGGATATTCGGTGTGGGGAGAACCAAACAGTTCATTAACTTTTCATCTATTATATTTAACAATGTAATCTATGTGAATTACCAAAAAAGCATTTATGCTCCAAATACTATTAAATGCAGTTTCACCTCCAAAGGGCTATAAACTAAGCACTCGTGACAGTCAAATGTGCACAGAAATTGTCCATTTTATCACCAAGTTTGATTCCTTTGCTTGTGTGATTTAGCTAACAAAGCCATTGCTGTAGTTGGAGCTTAGGTAGAGGTCTTGCAATTTTCAGATATTCTGGTTGTAGTCAATCTGAATGGGAAGCTATTTTTGTTTAATCCTTTCTCAGACACCCAGTTAAACTGTAAATGGAGTCTTTGCTTGAGTTAATAACATCCAGACGTATGTTTGTGCAGTGTGGATTTGGAACATTCACAGTGGTGTAAATTTCCTGGAAAATATAATCAGATCAGTCAAAATGATACAGCTAGGAAATTATAATGCTGATTTTTTCCTACTGTCTTATGACAATTCTTCTTTAGTCCAACATCACTCCTTGATTTCCTGACATCCTGAGAAACAGAATCTTACTTAAGCTGCTGTACAGGGAGCACGAAGAGTTTTTTACTGTGGACCCTGGACTTTTAAGCTTCCTTCACTGCTCCATGCTACAGACTATTTTTCAGGTAACTTTCCATTGGAAGATTTTGCAAGTACCATCATTTGTGTTTCTCCCACATCACGTGAGCTTTCTTCGTGATGTGACCTGGCAGCGCTTGAAATGGATACACTCACTTGTCGTCTCAGTATTTTCATTACAGTTCTCTTGTATCCTTTGCATGCAAAGAAATAGATGAAGGGATCTAGGCAGCAGTTAAAATTCATCAAAAATACAGTATAATGGAGCGACTTCTGGAAAATTTTCTTTTCAGTGCATGAGGGTTCATTCTGAAGCTTCTTAATCATGTGTTGTATGATTGCAACATGATAAGGGGTAAAGCAGATGATGAACACTATAATTACAAATATGATTGTATTGATGGCTTTTTTGTTTATCCCTGATTTTTCAGTCAGTGGATTTTCCTTAGCCGTTTGAAAAAGTTTGCAGCTAATTTGAGAGTAACAAAATAGTATAATCCCCAGGGGAATAAGGTACCCTATTAAACAGGCAGCAAGAAGTATAAATGGTAGATGTGCTATTTTTTCGAAGTTTGGATATTCCATACATGTAGTCCTTTCATTTTCTTCCTGTGACATGGGTTGTATGAGTAATGGGAAAGTTTGACTAAATACAAGAAACCAGATAAAGACACAAATCCCCTTGGCATATTTAATCCTTCGGATCTTGTATCGGAAGGGGTGGACAACGGCAAAAAACCTGTCAATGCTCAAACATGTCATGAAGTTTACACCCGCATAGGTGTTGATATAGAACAAGAGGGCGGTTATTCGACATAATGCTTCTCCAAATGGCCAGTGGAATCCCAGGGCGTAGTAAGCTATCCTTGTAGGCAAGGCAATACAGAACAGGAGATCGGAGAAGACGAGATTTGTGGAATAGAGGGTAGTGGAGTTGATCTTCTTTCTGTTTTTAAAAATGACGGTGAGGGCAATGGTGTTTCCAAGCACCCCAAGAATTAAGATGGAGCTGTAGAAGACAGACAGTAGTATCCGTGCTGTATCTTTGTGCTCGTATAAGTCACAGGCGGAACCGTTTGTCTCAAAAGCTGTGAAAGCGTCCATTTCTGTAACCACTATTGTTGCAGGAAGCTCAGTAGACCTAATGTGGGAAAAAAAAAAAAAAAGGAACATTTTGTAATAAATGCAGATAAAATTTTCTTCATAACAATGGACAACCTCTGCTGCGAAAAGCAAGATTGTAAAAAAAACTGAAATGAAACTTCATTATGATGAAATACTTTTCAAAGCTCCTTCTGAAAACAAACAAACAGATGGCTCTTTTTGGCTTTTCTTTGTTTTGATCCCAATTCCTTCTCTCCTGACAGGAGAGCAAAGGAGAGTAATACAGGAGGCAAAACAATAAACAAAATCTCTAGTGTACTTGGAAAGTGAAGTTTATAGATGGTCAGGAGGTGGGATACTCTTTAAAGCAATCTGAGAGGAAAAAGAAATCTGAAGAAACCACATGGTAAAGGATCATATGAAGGAACCAAGGGTCAAACAAGCAGACAAAATCTTTCGGATGTGTTTCAGTTAATTTTAGGAAGTTTTTGTTTCTAACAATTCATGTTGTGACGGTTTAACTTGTTTATAGAAACTAATTTTTTTCAGCATTCTTACCACATTATAATAATACTTGTTTAATAACTTGTTTAAAAGCTTGTTTAATACTAGTTTTAAGAGTTGGCTTTTGGAATCCAATTCAAATAATGTTACATACAGAAATTCTTAAAACTTTAGTCAGTCTTTAGTGGTGCTGCAAAGGAGAGATAATCCAGCTGAAATACTTCACATGGTTTCAGTTTAGTAGATATTAGAAGTTGTTTAACCTGCACAGTCAGAGCTGCAAAGTGGCAGTGATTTGGGGGACTTAAAAATGTAAAAAATGATCCAGCAGAATTTCAGAAATGGAAAGGACCCCATCCTGTTGGTACTGCTTCCAATGCAAATTATTTCTTAGGTGTGTTGTTACCTGGCAGTTGGATGGTGTAACCATAAATGTCAGAAAGGAGAGGGCATCTAATGTTACTCCTTGGGCAGCTGTTCTGCAAAGTTATGGATTAAAACAGCAGTCAAAACAAGATTGCTTCTGCTTTAATGCAAAATACTATCTGGAGAGAAAAGCTGTTGCAACCTGAGTTTTAAGTCTGTCTGGTGCCTTTAATTAAAATCTCTAGGTTATTTCTGAGGATATGCCTTTGAACACTCAATGTTTACAAACAACTGTAGCCTGCTGTACATTAAAAAAAAGTCTTGCTGGAAAGTACTTCTCAGTTTTAAGGGTTTTAAGCTACACACTTGAGAAATTATTCGTTATCCTTTTATTAACTTGTGAAAGCATTAGAAGGTTAGTATCTTCTTTCATGTTTTGAGGAGATTGTCCTACTTATTTCACGTTGTTCACAATTAGTGTACCTGTAACATATAGTGTATCATAAGCCAGTGTCATCAGACTTCTGGCTAGGTTAGCAGGGGTGCATAAGGTTCTCTGTAAACAGTAATCCTGTGGATAGTGGATGATGTGTATTAAAATATGTGAATGAGTTATACTGCGTATGTTTAGGGAAGAAATTTATCATCCAGATAGTATAGTAAGTCTATATTTGCTGTGTTGCACAGGCAGTAGGAAAAACACATAAGTGATTTCTGACTGATAGTTGTACAATGTTCTGATTTTTTGATACCCATAAAGTACGTACCATGTGTCAAAGGATGGGAATATTGCATTCAGGGTTAGAAGTCACATCTGAACTGGGAGGTTTGTGGTTTGAATAAAGGGATTAAACAGCAGCTCCAGCTGTAGCGCAGATTTAAGAATGTCTGTGATTTTATATTGGTTAATTCTGCATTGTTTATGGTACCTTGGTGGTGGTGGTGTGTTTGATGATTGATTAATACAGTAGTTATTACCCTGAGGATAATTCTGGTATATTTTCCTCCTGTTTCGTCTTTTCCTTTATAGAAGTGTGTAGGATGGCTCTTGTTTTACGTAAGTGTAACAGACTGCTTTTTGCAGAAAATGGCGTGCGTTTGTGTAGGCACCTGGATAAGAATCAAGGAGGTATTTTGTTTTGTTTTTCTTATTTAAATGCTTCTGATCACTTATTCATGCTCCCAGCATGACATCTTCCTTGAAATTTAGGTAAAATAATTTCTTAAGCTTATGTACGGAAGAATAATCTTAACATTTATGATAAACAGTTCTATTGCAGTAACTAGGTACAGCGTATTAACAGCCTAATTCTGTTTTCACTGTAAAGTCGTAATAGTTTGGGTTCATAAATAATCTGCATAATTGGCATGTCCATTCTTTTGACTTTCTATAAATGTTTGTAAAATGTTGAATAAATGGTACACAAATGCGTTTATGGTTTAGGAAAAATTCTGTAATTTCAGTGTGGTTTTTTATTATTTTTCTTTTAAGTCAAGAATAGAATTTCATAAAACTCCTATTACCTAATTTTGTGCTATGAAGTTGGATCTTTAATGTAACGCATTAATCTAAAACTTCCTGTTGCTCAAACTAGGATGTTCACCCTCCCATAAAACCATGGTTTTATTGAGGAGTCCTAGCCGAGAAAGTGTCTGTCCATCCATGGTGCTAGCATGGATATACATGGGGAGCACTTCCATGGCAGGACAAACTGGCCACAAACAAATGAGGAGAAAACTAGAGAACCACAGCTCTTGGACCTTCCGGGCCAGTGTGCACGTCAGCTAAGCTCTGCTCCTTGATGGAGGATGTCAGCAGGCTCTTCTGCCGGCTGTGCGAGTCAGCCCTGGTGGGGAAAGTGTTCTTCTGATCCTCTGTTATCCCCCAAATATCCTGACTGTTAATATAGGGAGCATATTTTATAATACTTTAGGTGAGTGTTAGTATTTGCTCTATATGTAGGTATGTATGGGAGTTTTTGAGTAGTCATGATAGTGTCTAGGTGCTATATATTTAATTTTATTTCTGGGGACTCAAACAGATGATAAAGCTGTTAGCATCTGACAACTTAATACGGATCACCTAAACTATGCTAACTTCTTTGTACATCTGAGCTCTTCTTGTTGTTGGATGAACTCCATTCACCTCAACAGGTATTTCACTATTTCTAGTCAGTTTGAATTAAACTGCATTTAAAAAAATACTTTCTTCATAAAAAGCGTGAAGACTATTAAGTAAAACAAGACCTTTTTCTTTGAGTCCTATTCCTTGTGTCAGGTTGCTCTTTATTTCTTGGAAGTAATCCTGAGTGATCAGCTTATTATACTTCCAGAGCATAGGCCGTCCTCTACAGCGTGCAACTGAAAACACAACAGCAGGCCCATTATGTGTACTTTTTACTTTTTTTGCATTCTTTGAGCAAAAATGGAGAATGCCACCTCCTTACTGCTGCAAACCTCAAACTAGGTGGGCTTGATTCTTACTGATTTTAATGAGCTGTTTGACTGAGTATCTTAAGAGAACATGGCCATTTAATGTCACAAATCCAGCCGCATTATTGAAGCTACCCTCTAGAATCACTACCAGAATGTTTACTCTTCTGGGTTGTTGGGTTGAATATTCCTCCCCACTGGCTTTCTGAGTTTATTAAAAATAGTAATTTAAATTATATCTTCGGAAAAAATTACCAGTTTAATCATTTTTAAAAACATTGCCACAATTTTTTGGCATAGAGGTACATGCAAAACTTTAGAGGTGTAAATATTTGAAATTACTCTCTTTACATTGGTATTGTAAAGAAGGTTCTTTAGGTTTTTACTTTTTCTGGAGTCTGCAGATATGCAATGCTCAATAACACAGACCTAGGAAGTTGTAGTGCAAAGAGACCCCTTACTCACTTAATGTGACCACTCGTAAAATCCAGGTTATGTTATTATTTTAGTTATTTGTGTATAGATTCCACTTACTTTTCATTTAAAGCATATTTTCCAAAATGCTTTTTGGTCTTGATGTGAAGAGCTGAAGAGAAAGAGAATTAGCTATTTGTACTGGACTTTTTTGGTCAGTCAACCTCCCTGTTAAAAAAAATGTGGGTGTCTCCTATTTAAATTTCTTTACAATTAATTTGCAGTTGCTGTTTTTGTTGACCCTTTCCCCTTTACGCAATCCCATGGTTTTGGCAATTCAAGGTGAACTTGTCAAATGTCTTGCCGCAAGGCAAAATAAACCTGTGACGTCTGTTCTAACCCCAGCTTAGTCCCACACAGGAGGTGGGGTTTCAGATGCCTCTTGGTATCGGTGTACCTGGCAGCATACTCACCGCTCGCCCCTGCTTTTTCTGCTGATTAGGTTGATTAGGCATCCAAGATAGCTGTGTGGCATTGCTCTGGGAGCTTGTGATGTTAGTTCATTGTGATCCCGGAGTACTTTTCAGATTCACTGTGTCCCAGGATATCTCCAGTCTAGGGGCATGGCCAATGCCTTCTACCTGTCTGGACCTCACACCTGGGAGAGTTTTAAATTAATTTTAATATTATGCCCAGGCTTGCAACTAGTGTAGGTCGTTCTCTCTCACTTGCCATTTCAAGTCTTAGCATTGTATTTGCTTTCTGAACACCAGTGGAAAAAAGTTTTTCTTTAACCAATCACTTTATGAGATTTGATAGTTAGCCAGCTTTTAATCTATTCTGTGTGCTTTCCTGGCGTTTGATAGCAGAAGCATCCACTTGTGGAAAAAAAATCACAGTACCGTTATCAAGCTGCTTAGAAAATCTACCCTGCCTGAAATGTGTGCAGGTGCCTTTCTAAGCCAATTTCATAATTCCCTCAAAGAAGGAAAGTAAGTTGTTTTAGATGATTGTTCTTCTGTTAAAAAGTTTGACTGGCATTAGTCATTTGTTTTGCATTTATACTGCAGTATGCAAGAGCCCAGCTCAGAGTAAAGTCCCAGCGCAAAAGGTGTTTAATGAACAGAATGGTGGCCAGGCTGCAAGTACTACATAATCCAAAGCCCTGATTCACAGTGATGCTCGTGTATCACGAGCTTTGTATAGAGTATTGTAATGCTACATACATTTAACTATTAATAAGCATAGACTTAAGATGTGAACCAGCAATTGCACTGTGGCAACCTTAGATTACGTGGGTTTGGATTATGTGCAGGCACTGATACAAAGCTCATGCTCTCTCTCTCTCTCTCTGTATGCTAAATAAGGGATTTTTTCTTGTTCTCATCTCTTAGTTTTGCTGAAGGACCACCACCTGTCTTTTCAGCAGAACAGGGAACATGTAAAAGGCTTTAACTAGGTATTGTTATCTAATGTGTGGTTTGCCTGCCTCTCTTCATAATTTTCATTCTATGGAAGTGAATACCTGGTCCATCGGTCTGGTAGCCAATTTAAGAGAGAGACCAATTAAATTCTTGGGATGGCACAGCAGATCATTATAAAGATCTCTCTTGGGCTCTGTACATAGTATGGTTTAGTCACTTTGAGAGGGGTGAGCAGTATTTCTTTAACACACGATAGCGGGTACTGATGTTGTTCATGTATGTGTAAAGAGTATAAATGAGTTAAAAAGGTTAGTCGGGGTGCTTCTCTTTCTAGTCAGGATACTTCTCTTTCCCTGCAACACCTGACCTGAGGATTTACTAAGTTTACAGTCCTCTATAAGTGTAAGCTGTGTAAGTCTTCCAGAGTTTAAAAACAGAGGATTGGAAATATACAGTGCTCACATTGGGTAGGGTTTTTTCCCCTTAATCTCTAAAATTAACTGGTTTTTTAATCTTGACCACTCGTATTTACTGTTTGGATTTCTAATTTATCATAAAATGATACTCATTGTAGAGTGTTTTCTCTGTTTGAGGAAAAGGCTCGATTCCACTGAGTTATATATGTTAAAAACTGTGCATGTTAAGTTCCGTAGTAGACTGCTTTGTTAATATAGAAAGAACGTGTAGCTAAGGGACCTATACCTAGGTGTATGTATTGGCAGCTTGGGAAGTACATGTGGCTTAATAAAAGTTGAGGCAAGAGACAGGCGTGTCCTAAAGCTTCCTGTTTCTTTCTAAAACCTTTAACACTTGTATTCTTCCAGCGCATTATGTTAATTTACCTTTTTTCTAAAGCTGTGGAGTTTTGTGTCCTAAATGACAATGAGTAGGGCTAATGACCTCAAGACTGAATCCTCAGGTCGCAACTCACAGCTAATTTTGGTGAGTTAGTTTCCAGGCTAGTGCTTCCTTGGTACAGAGCCAGCTTTGTTGGAGTACTAAAGCCAAACTTGTAAGCCACACATCAGAGAATCCCAAGTATGCATTTCATTAATTGAATGGTCTTAATGATGGCTATGATGAATTATAATATTCTTTAAGTGCTCAACAGAATTTGCACACGCTGCGGGGTCTTTGTGTTCCTAGATTTATCTATTACTATAGATTTTGCAAAGTTGTGTGACAGTTACATTTGGTGCTCAAAGTACAGTAAGCTACAGTAAGCGAAATGGAAATACAGAAGTCAAGTTGCAATGCTGCATAAGTAGCTAAACAAAAAGTGGAAGTCATTTGAAGTGTACGTTCTTGCTCTTAATCTGTTGGATCTCTCTTTCCAAATGTGATCCGTCCTATGAAAAGTGTGAGAGCTATCTAACATAAATCATCTCTGCCAAACATGCATGTTAATGTGAAGAGCTGTGCTGATGCTGAGATGATTAACCTCCCTTCAGTTTACTTGCCTAAGTGTACTAAATGTAAAAAGGAGAGAGCCTAAAATATAGCAAGTAAACAAACAAAAAATCTAAGCCACTTACAATTATGTTCCTGCAAGCAGAAGAAAAAAGGGGGTCACATAACAATTTGTATTTTAGTACTAGAAAACATGCACACCTTTTATATGATTTTTTTTTTTCTGGGTGATAACTCTACAGGTAGAGTCATTAATTTTAGGGATTAGGACGTCTGAATTCTATCTAAAATTTATCATGTATGCATACTCTTCGATCTTTCAAACAGAAAGGGATGAGATATGAGCTCTTAAAGACTAATTCTCTTAAAGACTAAGTTTTCCATTCCCCTGTCTCTTCAGGAGGAGCCAGGAAAATGTTAGACAGACCTCTTGTATTCTGTGCTCAAAGGCATGCATGCTGTCTCTGTGTTTTAAGATAAATTATAGTTGAGTCATTGTCTGTCGAACAGTTTTGCCTTGTTTTGCCAGTATAAGGAAAAATGGATCCTTTTTAATTGGAAAGATGTAAAAAAAAAATCATATCACTTGTAATATTTCTTTAGGTTTGTGGCATAAAAATCAGTAATAAGGAGAAAGATGTTTCGTGACTGTGATTCAGAAAAATAATTCCTTCTAAAAACTTTGAAAGAAATGCGTGCCAGCAGGTAAAAGAGGAATTAACTCATAAAACTTTGAATTCTTAGAATATTCGGTTGCGGTATCTAGATGTGAGAAGAGTGACTGAGGATTTCTTGTGCTGATAGTAACGGCTGTTTCAAAGTCAAGGACTGCATGGGATGGAGCAGGCTGTGCGTTCACAACCACAGCGCAAATTTCTTTTCAGGCTCTCTCCTACTGCTACAGTGTTCTGGGAGGTTCAGTGAATGGCTTAAGAACTGCAGTGCTTCCCTTACTACTTGTACAGTAGTTATTTCTGCATTAGTATAATTTAAAATACTATTGCTAAAAAAATTCTCTAAGCTAATGCAGTTATCAGATGTTTCCCTGTGGTTGTCGGAAGGCTGTATGTATTATAAGAAAGGACTTGAAATAACTTGTTGATGCTGCCGGTCGACAGATCCTTTAAATAAACATTAAGTGGCAGCATATTAATATGTGAACATGATATACCACAGAATTTCTTCCATAAGCCTTGTCTCTCCCATCCAAAGATGAGTTATCCTTCCTACTGCATGAAAACTTTCAGTACAGTGCAGTAAAGAAATAATCTTTCTGGAATTGTTTGCTGTAAATAATCATTTGCAAAAGTTAATTCTTTTCTGTACTTACATATCTGTAGCTTCTTGGATCCTCTGAGCAGTTAAGGGCATTAGCAGGATGGCTGGACTGCGAAAGTTTACCCTTGAGTATTGTTTTCAAGAGTGATTACGTGAGTCTCTTTTGTGGGAGGGGTAGATTTTTTCAAGTGCTTTTAAAAAAAAACCCCAACCGTTTGTTTGCACGCCGGTCTTGATTTGCTGCCTACTGTTTTATGGGATGTGAAAGCATCTATTTTTAATCCTTTTACAATTAGTCTGTTCAAAGAGAGTAATTAGAAACAACCCTCCCAGTCCCCCTCGTTCCCCCACCCCGAAGTTACGCATTACTGACTTTCATCGAAGGGACTTTACCCAGAGGTTTACTTGACTAATTGTTGACCAAACAAAATCCCTGAGTAAAAAACTTTGTTAATATGCCATTTGCATTTAAAAATAGCTTAAATTTAGTTTGTACCAAAGAGCTGCATGATCAGTACACGTGTTAAAACTGCGTCTTAGTGATCAGGTCTGACACAGCACAAGAAAACCTCAGACCTGAGACATACTGAGGTGCTGTGTAAAAACAGACATCTCGACAGCCCCTGTACATTCCCAGCACTGTTTTAGTACCGTAATGATGAGGCTTTACAGAAATGCCCTTTGAAAATATACGAGGGAGTTGAAGAACTCTGGTGGCTCGAGAGATTAATGAGGAATGTGTGCCTTTGTAAGATGTTCATTGTATTTTGAGCAAGGATAATAATAATATTAGTAATACACATGTAAGGTAAATACATTGAAGATGAAAAACTTTTAAAATGCAAATCTGATTCCCCTAAAATGATATTGATAAGAATGGGTGGCTGGGGAATGGGAAAGGAATGGGATGTCAAATTGTGAGGTAATCTGGTGTTACCTGGAATAACCTTGTTTCTGGGCAAAGAACATTGATGTAAGAGTTAAATTGTGCGTGTGTGTGTGTCAAGAGGGTTTTGGAGATCAGAGATAGATGGAAAATCCTGTTTGCTGTTAGAGGCTGTGGTTGAGAGTTACCTGGGAATTTCCCCCAAAACTCATACTGACATTCATGACTGCAGAGGACTATGTATCTTTAAAGTGGCCTCATTTGGTGGCCTAATTTTAAAGAACCAGCGAGTAGGCATGATGATGATGCTATTTTTGGCAGGTCCAACCCATGCAGGGGGTGGAATGCCTCTTTGAAAATGCCTCTTCGGGCTGTGTTCACAGCACAAGCTGATGTTTGCAGACATTGCGGTGTTGGAGGTGTGCAGAGATACAATCTCAGATAACACGTCCATCTCATCAGAAAGCCTGAAGTAAACGCATATCTAATGACAAAGTTAAATTTTACTTCATGTACCTTGTCTTATGGGAAATGGTTTTGCTATAGCAGAATGAAGTAGAGCCTTGTGAGTGCCTTTTGTACTTTTGTGCCTTTTTGGAGCTTTTAGTTGGCACTATACGCTGATTTTTTCTGGTGCTGAACTCCCAGTGCAGACATGGCTTGATTCCCCTTTGGTGCCAGGGAGCTGAAGGGCTCAATCCTCAGTTTTTATGGGGCATTTATCTTCTAACGCCAGATTCAGATAGTTCTCTCTGTTTGAGAGAACTTACTGGTCTTATTCAGGATTTTTTTCTTTTGTTGTTTTTGAATTATTTCTTTAATTACTCAGCTTCGTCACAGGGTAGACTGTCTTTACGTGAAGTAAGGAGAATTGAAGACTGTTCAAAGGGGAATTGCAGAGGGAGCTTGGTTCATATGTACACAAGGTGTACATATGTGGTTTCCTGCAATGTGGTTCCTGGTCCAGCAGCAAAAATATGGAGTAGAAATGGGAAATTTTGCTCAAGGGCTGACATTAGTACCACAACTTCGTATTAAAGGAGATGTTTATTTCAAAATAGTCTTGCCATTATAAAATAATGCCAATATGAATTTCCTGCTCTGATCTGATAAAATACTGCCTTCCTTTGATTAAGATACATTGCTAGATTGTACTTTTTGAGTCACACTGGTATATTAGCTACCAATCCAGCCTAGCGTGATGTGATGAGAATTACCTGAGCTAAATGATACTCTTTATCCTTCTAGCTATTTGTTTGATGTTCTTACACAGCCCCTGTTTCTCCAATATCTGCTTGACTGTCCCAGGATTTGAACATTTAAACCAAGTAATGGCATGTACCAAAAAGCGTGATATACATTTTGGTTTACAATTGGTGTGCAAAAGCTTACTGGTTTGCTTTTGGCATGCAAGGAGAGTAACATGTAAATTAATACACTAATTTGTTACTTTCTGAGATGGTGACATCAAAGCAGTGCAGTTAGTATTTTGACCACTATATTACGATGCCTGTCATGATTTATTTTCTCTCTGCTTTCTTAGTCCCTACTCTATTTGAGCAGTTTACAAATGGTACTGGATTTAGCTTTACAATTCCATATGTAAAGAGCTACTACCCGCGGTAAGAAATGACTTCTGGATTACACAGGATGTTTTGGATCAGCCAGAAAATGAAGCCAGCCAGCCTGTTTCTCAACTGCAAAACTGCCTTTCCTCCCAAAACTAACTCCTTTTGTTTTCAGTGAGACAGGGCAGGTATCTAGAACTAACCTGTAGCTGAATCCTGTCTTTTTTTGTTAAAAAACATGATTTCTCAAGTGACTTGAGTAAGAGGAACAGTAAAGGATGAATCACCAGTGATTCATGGTTACTCTGTAGAGGCCAAATAAAATGTGTTAGGCTAATCTAGATAAAGAAGACACAATTAAGCACCCAAGCTTAGGTGAACTTGGGACACTAAAAATTTCAATACAGCTTTTAAACTGTACCTCCTCAACAAAATACTCCGCAATCTAAATCCCTTTGAAGTTTCTTTGTGCCTTCATATGTCTCCTGCCCATCTCCAGTGTCTGTGCCAGATTTTAGATGAGAATGGGATTCACTTGGGAGCCCCCTGCCTTTTAGAAAGATGCAAGCTGCTCTCTCTTGCTGAGCTCAAACTCTGGTTTGGTTAATATGATCAGCCATGAAGGCAAAGCTACCTGGTAAGCTGTCACCATCAGTCACTCGCTGCAGACATCTGATGGAGAGCAGCAACTGTCAGTAGGTAAGCAGGGGTAACTGACTCTGTAACACCTAGTTGACATGAATAAATTACCAGTTAAAGATAAGTACTTGTCCCTGTGCTACTCGACTCAATTGTGGCACAGAACTTGGCCAGCCATTCCTATACTGCTCCCTTGGTTTCACCTCTGTCTCCATGTTTTGGCCTTCACTTGAATGGCAGTGTGCTAATCATATATTAAAAAAAAAATTAAAAAATATCTCCATAGTGCTATAAGCTGAATAATTCTATGATGATGTGCAGTATTCGCTTGCCTGAGCGCAGTATATTATGAACTATTATATAACCCTTGCACAACAAGGGTTTGGGGGAGATAGATAGGATTAACTGATCTTTTTTCTAAAAAGCTAAAGAATAATGAATACATACGCTAGCATCTTACTAATGATGAATGCATTAAAACTGAAATTGGAAGAAAGATTCTAGCCAGCAGAAAAGGAAGAGTCTGGAGTAGCTCACCGAAAGGACGCGAAAGGAACCTGAAAGTGGTTTACAATAGAGCTGAACAGTTTACAGAGTAAATTGTTGGGTGGTCTTGGCATTAAAAACTCAAGCTCTTTTGAGGAGTTGTAGGTGCCTGAATTCTGTCTTCATGAGGGGATTGTAAATTGTTCAGTTGGTTGGTTGGTCTCATTTTAATGAACCCAAAGTTGCGGTGATTCTGCTAAGATATCCATGGACAGGAGGAACCTTTCTTTTCCCCTCAAGAAGCACAACTTCAAGTTTTGTCTTGGGTTTCTGCTTTCTTCCTGCATTCCTGTGACATATTGGCAGTGAGATACGTGAGTATTGGGTTATGTACCCTAATGCTTTTGCTCATACAAAGAGGCCTTGTGTAGCAAAATGTTGGGTGCAGTAGATGGTTCCTTTCAATCCTGGGCTTCATCAGGCAGAGGATATCAAGGGTGGTCATATTCCAGGGATAATTTTAAGGGATGTTCTTGAGAATGTTTAACGTTTTCAGAATAAAGGCTAGCACCTTAAGTGTAATGTATCAGCATGTGGACAGCCTGTAGGAACGCAGAGCACTGAAGTAGTTTCGTAACTTGAATTACAGGCACACTGTTTACATGTTCTGTATTATCTGCAGCTGCTTTTATAAGTGATATTTTTAGTCCCCCCCCAAAAATATGTGGTTGTGCATTTGTCAGGTTGATGTTTTTATGAAGAAGTTAAATGAAGAAAAATACAGCACCGCAGTTACTAAGTACAGTGAGTCATTCTGAATAGAACAGGTTCTTTCTGCAAGTTTAATCCCACAGAACTTCCATTGACAACAGCAGATGTTTTTGCAGAAGTAACATTTAGCTTTCTACATGTTTGTTCATACATTTTGGAACCATTTTTTCTGTATTTTGTGCATAAATTTATTACTGTTAAAATGTTTTATTTTAATCTGCCTTTGCCTTTAATATTCGTCCTTTCAAACTTTAAGTAGCAGGTTTCTCTTATGAGAAGTGCTTGCCCCTGATTCTTTCTTTACCAGTAGTTTCTTCATCTCTGGTTTATTTTTGTCAAGGTTATTGTTTCTTAAAGTTGTTTTTTTTCTCTGTGCAAAACCAGTCTCATCACTTCATATGGTGTAGAAGTTCTCACCAGATCTGCTGTGTTTCTTTTCAATGAATGCTGAAATTTAACATGCTTTCCGAAATAAGGGTATAGTTGTTGTAGAACCTGCTATTACAGTACACCTTTGGGGTGGACAAGGTGTCCATATAGAGTGTTCAAACTCTAGAACTTAATCTTTCAGGTTTTACAGTTTTCTGTTTTGTTTGAAATTTTTATTTTCTAACCCACGTGTCTAAAATGAACTTCCTAAACATGGAATGGGCATAAACTCAGTTTTAGAGTCAGCATGTATTTGTGTCTATGGCCTATCTTTGCATACAGACATCTCAAGTTTCTAGTAGAAGTTAATCATGGCACTTGAGAGGATGTTCCTGATATTCTAATAGTATAATGAACAAAGGGCCAGGATGAAGGCCTCTGGTAAAGGAGAGAAAATAGAGAAAAGGAGATTAAAAGGGATGAGGGGAAAAGCAAAAATAAGAGGAAAAGAGAGAACTGATGTAGTCCTTCAATAAGAGTATGTTTTCTACTTGTAGATGTTGCATCTGACTGTATGTTACCAAACAATTAATTAGCATAATTAGAAGAGTTAAGAACAAGTCCTTTTATTTACAGTATACAGATGGATGTTTGTACCTTTCTAGTGAAATCCAGGAACAGAAATCCCTCTAGTGATTATGAACTTTAGGAACAGGGCCTTGATTGTTCACAGAATAATAGAGTAGCTTAGGTTTGACAGGACCTCTGGCAGTCACCTAGTTCACCTCTGGTTCAAAGCATACCCAACACGAACCGATTCCCTAGGACTGTGTGTCCAGGCCGTATCTCTGAAGATGTAGATTCTAGCTCTGGGCAGCCTGGTACGGTACTGGATCATCATTATCCCCACCTTGACTTTCTCCAGTATATCAATGCCTTTCTCGAAGTGAGGAGCCCCAAAGTGGACACAATGATTGAGGTTTTGGCTCAGAAGTGCTGAGCTTCTCTTGGCCTGGTGATTACATTCTTGAGATACTGGAACAGGTTGCCCAGAGAGGTGGTGGAGGCCCCATCCCTGGAGACATTCAAGGCCAGGCTTGATGAGGCTCTGAGCAACCTGATTTAGTTAAACATGTCCCTGCTTACTGCAGGGGCTGTGGACTAGATGGCCTTTAAAGGTCCCTTCCAACCCAACCCAACCCATTCTATGATTCTATGATAGTGTAGCCCTGTATGCAATTGGCCATTCAAAGGATTCTCCAGCTCCTTGTCTGCAAATCTGTTTTATAGCCAGTCTATACCATTGCACAGGGTTATTCTGACCCAGGTGGAAGACTCCACAGTTGCTTTTCTTGAACTGCATAAGGTTCCTGTCAGCCCATTTCTCCAGCCCATCAAGGAGTATGTGAATGCGGCCCTGCTCTGCGAAGTATTGACTGCTCCCTCCAATTTGATGTCATTCACCAACTTGCTGAGAGTGCACTCTGTCCTATCATCCAGGTCATTAATAAAGACAATAAATAGTGTTGGCCCCAGTGTGGATCCCTGAGGGAAACTGCAAGTAACTACCTGCCACTTGGACTTCCTATTCCTGGTCAGAACCCTTGGAGTCCCAGCAGTGCAGCCAGTTTCCCTCAAGTCTGCTTATCCAGTCCTCATCTCCCCATATTCTCTTCAAGGACACAAGAGGACATAACGAGGAAAGCCAAGGCTGCCTTAGAACTCAGCCTGGCAAGGGATGTCAAGCTCAACAGGAAGGGCTTCTTCAAGTACATTGGAGGAAAAAGGAAGACCAGAGAAGCTGTGGGCCCACTGTTGACCGACACNAAGGGAATTAGGTCTCTTTAGCCTGGAAAAGAGGCGTCTGAGGGGGGACCTAATTAACACTTATAAATACTTGAAGGGTGGGTGTCAGGAGGATGGGGCCAGGCTCTTTTCAGTGGTGCCCAGTGATAGGACAAGGGGTAACGGGCACAAACTTGAGCATAGGAAGTTCCACCTAAACATGAGGAGGAACTTCTTTACCTTGAGAGTGGCAGAGCACTGGAACAAGCTGCCCAGGGAGGTGGTGGAGTCTCCGTCTCTGGAGACATTCAAAACCCGCCTGGACGCGTTCCTGTGTAACCTACTCTAAGGTGGCCCTGCTCTGGCAGGGGGGTTGGACTAGATGATCTACTAAGGTCCCTTCCAACCCTAGGATTCTATGATTCTATGATTCTATGAAGAGGAGATTGAGCCAAAGGCCATCCTGAAGTGCGAGCATACAACATTTGCTGCCTTCCCTTCCTTGTCCACAGCAGCAGAGTCACCCTTGGTAAATCCATAGGGGCTGTTAGCAATCACCTTGTCCATCATGTGGCTGGAAATCACTTCTAGGAGATTTGCTGTATAACTTTCCCAGGGACAGAGCTGAGGCTTGTAGCTACCTGAATCCTCTTCTTGCCCTCTTTGAAGTTGACATTTGTATTTTTCCAGTCATCAGGAACCTGCCCTGATCACCATGATGTTTCAGTGATAGTAACATCAGACGTCTCCCTCAGCAGCCTGAGGTGCATCCCATCTAGTCTCATTGACTCCTGGATGGCCAGTTGGGCTTCCTAACTGTCTCCCTTTACAGCAGGTGTTGCTCCGGTCCTGCAGGACGCTCAGGGCCCTGGGAGGTCTGAGGGCAAAACTGACCCGTGAAACCTGAGGCAAAAAAGGCAAAGAGTGCTCTGACTTTTTTCATGTCCTTAGTCACTAGGTCCCTTTTTCCACCAGGCAGTGGGTCCACATTTTCCTTAGCCATCCTTTGGCTGTCTTTTCTATTCTAGTCATATTCTAGTATTGTTTCATAGGTAACTTCTCTGAAAGACACACGATATATGAGCAGCGTTTCCACGTCAGTACTCTAAAACAAGGTATGAGTAATGCACAGAAAATTCCGAAGGCAACAGAAAAGATTAATTGAAATTTTCCGAGTAGAAATACAGAATTATATAATGACAGTTGATGGTGAAAGTTTTAAATTAATAGGAATCACTTCTCATCCAGTGGATTCACTTGTAGGAGTGAGTTTCACAAAATATTTTGAAAGACACTAGATTTGACATTTAAAAAAAAGATACCTGAGTGGATATTTGTGTAATACCTATTTATACTAGATGTGAACTCTGTCTAAAAAACCAAAATATGATGGTTTTGGAGGCATACGTCTTTCCTGCCTATGAACTTAGTGGTTTAGGAGAAATGGTCCATCACTAGGTTTCCTTCAGCTCCTCTCCATTGTCAGGTACCGAGCAGTGTCAGACACTGGACTTCGAATTACACAGGTCACTACCCTGGACCGGAGTAGTGTTTTCTATGGTCTCTGTTGACATTAATGGTGAATATTAACATTTAAAGAACCTTTTAACATTCTCTAATCTCTTTTTAAAAGGCACTTGCAGTCATGGGAAGTTCCTTTTTGTACTTTCCCATCTTATGATTGAGTGCACTCTTGCATGTGAAATCTCTGTGTCTGAGTCACTATTTATCACGGGAGGAATAAAACCTGAAAAGCATGCCATAATTTTGGTACTCCCTTGGGTAAATTGTGAAAAGTAGACAGAAATAATTTAAAATTAGTTTTCTAGGTGGGGAAAAGATCTTTTCTCTTGTTTTTCTTCTCTTCACTTACAAAACCTGATTTACTTCAGTGAATGTTGCCTACAATGAAACACTTCTGATGAAGAATTATTTTTTTTATGTGGCACTCTTGTGGCTGTGCCTAACAAGTCCTACAACCTAAATAATTTGCTGTTATTTTAAGAATGTGTTGTGTATGTTTATACTTGTGGGGTTTGTTTATGTAAGAAGGATTATGTGCAAAATTGAGTGGTTTTCAGTAGTTCCCGAGTTAGCATTCTCTATACATTCAAGTTCTTCTGACTGTGTGTTAATCGGATGATACTAAAAATATTTCTATAATTAAACTGTATTTAAGTCCTCAGGGAGGAAGCTTTTCAGCAAGCTGGATTTCAGATATCACAAACAAAATGATAATGAAATGCTCTTAAACCACAGCCCGTTAAATGAGTAAAAATAATATTCAAAGGGGTTTTTTTCATAGCTGTGGGTGTTGCATTTGGCAGTTATTCAGGAAATGTAAAGTTTTAATATTCAGACCATCATTTCTAGCACAGTATTACTCCTGGCAGCAGCTCCTCCTGAAGGGAAATGTATTTTTGAGTGAACGCTTCAAGTTATTTGGGTCCTGGTTTGTGCTGTTTGCAGAATTCCCGCCGAGTGTAATAAGATGCCTTTCATGTAAAGGCCCGTGGAAACTGCAACCCTTGAAAGTTTTAATAAGCTGGTGAGCAGTGAAAAATTACCCCGTGCAGCATCCCATGCCTGCCGGACACAAGGCAGCACAGAGGATTTGGCTGGGGAAGGCATGCCCTTTGCCGATAGCCTGCCCCTGCCTGCAGCTGGCTGCCTGGAGGTCACCACCACTGCAGCTCCACCAGCGGAGCAGGTCACATCTACCTGAAGTGACCTCGGTTGTTTCCCCTTCCCCATCCTAGGAAATATTTTTGTTCCAGAATCTCCCATATCCTTGCCTTTGGCATTGGTTCTGCTGTGGCCTCTCCTGTTGTTCTTAATACATGGTTTAGTTTTCTGGATGATTTATCGTGAAGAACACAGGTTTTGTATCCGGGCATATGAAATGCACTGGTTATGTTCACAAATTCAATATAGGTGTCTGGTCATCATAAAAGGTGCTTGAGTTATGAATTCTACAAAACTGCTTCCAACAAGGCTTTAGAAACTTAATAAACATCTTGTGCTGTGATTAAGGTGAGGACCCTAAAGAAAGTTAGTTATTTGTAGGACCATGGAATTCACTGGCAAAGGGAACTAAATCAAATTGTCAGTATTCCTACCTTAGATACTACAGTCTATCAGCAGTCCTCTTAACACCTAAACCTGGGCAAATATGAAGCTTAGCTTCCTAAGTGAAGTGGTTTCTATGACCTTTTAGGATATATATAATCCTTACCCTTTGTCCACTTGGATCAAAGGAGTTTTGTTCTGATGCGGGAGACTGCTGCTGTTCTTCTTGTGTGCTGTGCTTTCTAGAAACGGTCTGCTGTTAGGCTAGATATGTTGCCTTCTCCACTGCCTCTGATCCTAAATATTTGGAAAGAAGATACTTTTTGTCACCTGTTTCTTCTTTGCAAGGATATTTGCCAAAGACTAGTGGCTCATTACTTGCTAATGAATCTGTTATCCTGAACACCACAGGTTACCTAATCATTGCTTACCAAAAAAAGACCTTTGCTTGCAAGATGGTATTACATTTTGCTAGTTATGTACTTAGGATTGATTACTTTTGATCGTTTTACACTACTGTTGCTACTGTCATTCTCATTAACCATCTCTATCTTTCTTTTTGCAGCTTGGGTCCTGTGTTTGCTTTGTTCGTACCATTTTATTCCTCCATTCCACGAGTGCAGGTGACACAAGTATTAGGCCACTTTTCTATCACAAACAAGACACTGGTCTATATATTGGGTTTACAGGTATGGTATGTACTTGCGTGTTCATCTTTTAATGAATTCCTAATGTAATAGTTAGTATCTCTGTATGTTTGTCTATGAATTTTGATGCTTCCACGCATATGATTCCACATATGTTTAGCTAGCGATTGTCCCATCAGCTAGAATGCTGAAAAACGTGTGTTGCTAATCTGCATTTCCATAGTGGGCAAGTGATCTATTCTTCTGTTGTCTTCTATCTTGATTGTCTTGACAGGAAAATATAATAGACAATTCCTTTTTTTTTTTTTTTTTTTTTTTTTTTTTGTAAACGAAGTGAACTAGATGAAAATAGATTAAACTTGATGCTAAGGCATATGTATCTTTCACCTTTCTAATTTGCTTATATTCTTGGTTTTGTTTATGTTCCCCTTGTCTGTTACAGCTCAAACAAAGTTATAGAATACAGTATTTTTCTGTGGCAAGACTCTTCGTAAATGATCCAGGTTTTGGCTGAATTCCACTTTTATATAAATAATTAAATTTTTTTTATATCAAGCATTACCATGTTACAGATAATTTAAAATAGCGTAATGCAGAGCACAGCAACACCAGGTAGTATTATGTTAAATATGAGTGGAAAAATACAGGTACTTGGTACAGAAAAAAAGAACAAAAACCCCTACTAGCCTAGAAATGAATGGATGCTCATGTCACAACCTGAATTATGAAACAGGAGACGTGCAAACTTTTGAGAAATTATACTCATTTTTACATATTCCAGGGACACAAAAATAGCTCTAGCACTAGCAATGGAAAGCACCATAGTTATGTGAAGTGTGGTAGAGAGTATTTTAGAATGAATGGTCAGTTTCAGAATATTGACTCATGCTCCACATTAACATTTCATTTATCCATTTTGCTGTTCAGCCTTTGGACTCCTTCGATTTCTGCTCCAGCACCTTGTTGCTTTGATCTTATGGACATCTTTTCTGTCTTCCAAGCCCATCAGTATCACTATTATTCCAGTCTTTAGGAAAGCCATGGCATTGTCTGAGCTCTTTTCCATCATGTCCTTTGCCTTGGCTTTCATACACACGCTGACTGGTACAGATCACTGGTCTTACTAATCACTGTATCTTCGCTGGATCTTACCCTGCTGCGTACAGAACAGTTGCTGCCGTCACACAGCGGCTGAGGGAAAAATCATTTGCCTTCTCCTCATTTGTAAACTCTGCCCTTATCTCAAGTCACTCTTTCCATAGTCAGACGTGTAGAGGCAAGGTGTTCTCATGATTCAGTTGGCATCGTGCAGAACTATTTCAATAACCAGTATCAGTCTAATTTTCAGCCCATTTTTTCCAGTTGGTAATAACCTTCTCCAGGTGATTAATCACATACTTTACTGGAAACAATGGGCTGCCCTGCTGGCTTATCAGGATGGTTTTTTAAAATTCAATCCGACCTGTTTCTGTGATTTCATGTCGACAAACATGCCACTGGGTGAGAACTTTATTTCTTTAATTTTGATGCTCACCTTTGCTCTCTCCATGACTGCAGATCTGAGAGCTTCACTTGCACTGCCTGCCCCGCTTGGAACTCTTCTTTCTCCTGTTGCTGCTGAGTCATTTCCTTTGCTTCAGTCTGTCTTTCAGACTTGTTTTTCTGTGCAGCCTATAACTGACATCCTGTTATACTTAGTATGCTATATGGAAATGAAATGTGTTGTTCTGTAGAAGGAGAATAATTGTTGGATCCCTGTGTTTTTTCCACTTCGGCTACTTTTGGAATACATCTTTTTTAATGTTAAACTGAATTTTCACAGAAATAGATGTCTGACTTCTCCCATTGTCATGATAAGTACATAGTTTGTATAATATTGCAACATAGTAGGCTCAGACAACAAAAGCTATGTAAAATTAAAATTTTTAATCACTGCTTTTGTCTTCTAGCTCTTAACCTCTGGTTCCTACATCTGGATTTTAGCCTTAAGTGGATTGGTAAGTCTTACTGTTTTAAAAATTGTGCATTGCTTAAAGTACTGTGTTATATATACAATCAGTGCAGTATATTTGGAACAGAAATTACTGAGTAATGTTTTTATTTATAATGGTAAGTAGAAAGTTTTCATCTTTAACTTCCAAAGTTGTAAAGCACTGACTGACTGGCTGGTGATAAATAGACAACAAAAGTCCTGGTTAATGTTTGCAAGCTGCCGCTGCTCTCTGACCCTCTAAAATAAACTTTACTGCCATGGATATAGCTTTAGGGCCACAGCTGTAAATGAGACTATTGAGGAAATGGTAAAAATATTCACCTTATTTCTTTTTTTCCCAGTTTGCAGAAAGCTTCAAGGTTTTATTGCAGGAAGCAGCTTTTAACAAGTCAGCTGTAAGAATTTAATCATGTTTTGCTGTTCTCCTAGAACATCTGTAATGTAGCTGTTTCTCACTATGACAACGGCAGTAAGAGTGCAAAATCACTTTCTTCAGACCAGTCAGATAAAGTCTGGTGTGGTCTGTCTTTTTCCTATCCGACTCTGTTCTTAGTACTAAGGCACTTAGTGCTAAAACAGATTGTACTAAATCTTCCAGATTGTGAGATACTGATCAGCTTCTTTTAAAATTTGACAAACTTAGAAGGAGCTCAGACTCTGATTTCTTGGCCCAAAATACTGTCTGCTTTTCCAACAGTGAAAGTGCCAAAGCAGTTCATTGTCGGGTGGGTGCAATTTTAAGAAGAACTTAAATTGTGCCCTTGCAATTTAGCACCTACTAATTTGAATTTTCAGTGAGCTCAGGCTGAAATGCCTGTTGACACTTCACATATTGCTGCTATAACTCAGTAGTTTGGGCTCTTACCATTTGCATTGACTGTTCCAAGATATTCTGAGCTTGCAGGATAGCTAATAGGAGTGACAGAGCAGTTAATAGTGAACTCTGCTCAGCAATTTGGTCTGACCATAAATATTGATGCAAACAGTGCAACTAACAAACCGGCATTTCTCTCTCCTGGAGAGCAGCCCAAGCCTCTGTGCCCGCCTAGGGATCTGTGACTTCCTCCAAACGCACTACCCTTCCTGTTGCTCTTCTGGCTCTTTTAATAGCCCTTCCTTTTGAACAGGTGTTCATTAGAGAGGGAAGGAAAGGAAAGGAAAGGAAAGGAAAGGAAAGGAAAGGCATTTTAACTGTCTCTTTCCTGGTGGCAGGAACAGTATGTATACTTGATTATACAGACTTAGAAAAAACTGCTCAAATATTTATTTTTTTCATAATATATTGTGTGGTTCTCATTTTCATTCCCTTTTAATGTACAGTTTTATTCAGCTGTATAATGCAGCTTTCTTAGGATTCTTTTTCATAAATGACATTTTTTTAATCGCAGGTAGACAATATGTTTTACATAGGTCTAAATCCATAGAAATAAATGGAGCTTTCTCTGTGTCATAGGAAGGCTTAAAAAAAATCATTTGAAGTTTTAATATCGCTTCAGTCAGCATAAATTAAGTCATCATCGATGATGTGTTTTCAGCTCAATTTTTTCTGCAGCAAGAAGAGAGCTGCACTCTGCTGTTTCGGAATAGGTGCTACAATTTGGAAAGAAGTTCAGGTGATGAATTTCATCCGGTTTTTGCACAGCATATTTTGTTGCACTTTTGTGAATAAGCTCTTTCTCCTCTGTTGTAAGTGATAATTTGGCATCTTTTGAGAAAACTTGATAAAAGAGTAAAGTTTCACATTATATTAAATAATCTGAAGAGGCGTATGAAACACTGTAAAGGCACCTTTTCAGACTACAAGTGTAGATACTTGATAACATATGTATATTTACAATTACAGAAATACGTAGGTTGTCAAATCAATGTTAAGTCATTCTGACAACCTGTGTATTTTTGCCATTCTTACTGCTCTTCATGTTTTCTAGCATACCATGTCTTTGTTGAATCAAATTTTCGTGTATTTGTACAAAAAGGCTAAGTAAATGCATGAACGCCAAGTCAGCTAGGTGTGATATTTAGTCACTAGTTCATTGCTTGTTAGACACATGGGTGTATTTTTAGCTCTAAAGATAACTTAGACACTCATATGACTGTATATGATGCTGTTCTGCAATTTAGCTTTTGTTGCACTTCTGCTTGTGTGGAGAATTAAAATGGACGGTGCCGGCACGGTTTCTGAATTGTTGTCAGTTTCCACTTTCCCGTCACCATGTTCGCAGCTTAGGTTTATTTAAATTCTCTCAATTTATAGTTTAATGTGTAATTAACACTCTTAGACTAAATGGGATGTGACTTTGCGGGTGTAAGATGTGTCACTGGAGATTGATTTCTGTGTTCTTCCGCGCTAATGCTGTTGGACTTCCCTGTGAATTCCAGGCAGGGTGTAGGGCAACTGGGGATTGTACCACCTTGAGTTCTTGTTTTTAGTGGTTTTAAGCAATGCAGGCATTCCAGAAATGTGTGCCTGTGTATGTGTTTTCATGTGTGTATGAGTCCATGCACGCAGGTAGACATTGATGTAATGAGCCTGGTGTTAGGGGATTTTAGACAATTTGTAGTTTGAGGCTGGATTGTTCTCAGTGACTAAGATTACAGCACCAGTTTTGTTGCTGGAATAGAAAAGGTCTGATGTGTCTGTCTTGGCCATAAGGTGTATCTTCCTAGATCTCTAATTTTGAATCGACATAGGAATACACTCTTAAAGGCAGCTTCTTTACTCTTCAGACGAAACTGGAGTACCTTTCCGCTATTGTTCCTTTGGTATGCTGGTATCAGCCTGGTAATTCCAGTTCCTGGTGTGTTGTATAAAACATGCTGTTTAAATACATGTTTATTCACAAAAAAGGGAGTATTTAAGAAGTAAACTGTTAAACAAATTCACAAATCTGATGTAATCACTAATCTGTAATGTTACTCTTCTTATAATTTATGAGACTGATTTAGTTTCTTGTGATTTGTTTTGCCAGGAATATACCATACTTGGTACATACAGTCCAGATTTGTTTCTTATGACAACGAGGGTTTTATGTCTTAAAGTTAGGAAACTTCATATGAGAGATGCAGATGTATCACACAAGTCATACGATTCCCATTTGACTTTAAACTAGAAATTCTTTCAACAGTTGTTTACAGAAGCACCTCCGCATAATGCATATTACTCAGTTTAGTGAAGGCCAGAAACAGTTTCCCTACTATTTTTTTTCTTTAAAACACTCAAACTGCCTTAGTAAATGGTATCTACTTGAATATTTCATTAGACACACACATATCAACCCATCTTCTCTCCTTCCCCCCCCCACCCCCGGAAAATCTCCTGGGTTCTTAGCTTACATTTCTCATTGCTATACTCTTGCAGGATTGAAATTTGAGGGGCACGTCAAAGGCTCACTCAGGCATAGCTACAGCATACCCGCTTCAAGCAGTAAGCTCAGGTTGGTACCAGCAGATGAGATGTGCCCGCTGGGACATGCACTGCCCTCCGCTCCTCAGTATGATGTTGTCACCATACAGATCACATGCCGGGGTTTCTGCTAACCATGTAGCTAGGTCTGTATTTCATCGGGGAAAGGTATTTTTGAGGCCTTTTCTAGGATTTTACTGTTGTAGACTCTTTCTTCTTACCTAGTGTCATTTGTTTATTTGTTTGCAAAGTGACCTGCATTGCATAAAGTTCAAAATTTGGAATATCGCAAGTCTTCTGTGAGCTGCCTTGAACTTGTGTAGAGTTCAGTTCAAACTTTAGGAAGTTGAAATTGTCTTAACCTTACAAATGCTGAAGTTTGTAAAACCCTGTTTACTTTGCAGATTTCACCAAGCCAAAATCAAAGCCTTCTGCATTATTTCTGTACTACGCTGTGATTTACTTTTCTCCGGTTCTATGAAAAGTTGTGCTTGTTATACTCTAGATATTGGAAATCTGTACGGAATCTGTAATTTATAGCATGTACTTTAAAGGCTTAAGTAAGGTTAAGATAGAAAGTTCAGCGTTGAGTGTTTAGTTTTAATTTCAGTTCTGATTTTTGTCTGCCTCAGGTTTTATTCATGATTTTGAATTTCCTAACTTGGTTTTACACAGACTACACATATCTGTTTGGTAAATGCTAAATCCAAATACTTTGGATTGTTTTGAGTTCTGTTTGTTAAGAACTTCTTTCTTTTTGTTTGCTATTCCTTTGGCTGAGGTGATTTGCTATAGTGAATTCCTGTCCATGATGTATCAGCCTAAGATAAGATGTGATTGTGCTGGGGACCAAAATACTTAAACTAGATTTTCATTTTTTTAGTTCTTGTCTTAAAAATAACATTATGTAGCTGATATCAGATCAGATCTAAGAGTCATTGGTTTTCTTTTTGTTGTTCTTCCTCTTCCACATCTTTCCTAAGTGATTTTAAACAATCCTTACTCTGAATTATTTTTGTTTTAAAAAATGTTTTGAAGGGAATATAGAAGCATTTGTATTACCCCACAGTGCAGTATTCACACTTAAATCATCCCTTCTACATACTTGAAATTAGTATTAAATACATGCTGACTTTATTAAAGAGAATCTTTGATCAGAGCCTGATAATGTAGTATGCAGTTACTTTCACACTCATGTCCTGCCATGCATCCCTCTTCATCCCCCAGTTAACACGGATAAGTGGAAGATGTCCTCCAGACTTAGTCTCATGTAGTCAACATCGAAGTATGATATTCCTTGAATTCTTTGTAATGGTGTAATTATAAAAGGAGATTCAGATAAGTCTACTTACATCTAGTTAAATGTCTTGCGGTAGTGCTTTGGTGACACGGAAGAGGGTCAGTATAATAGGATTGAGTTTGGATAATTTAGAAAAATAGATCAAGGCTGTGCATTAGTTGTTTTTCACACTGATGATTTATAGCAAAGTAATATTTGAATTGGGAGTTCGGGATAGATAAAAATTAATTATTTGCAGTAACTTAAATCGTATTTTTGATTCATTCTTTTAAATTTGGAATTATGAAAAGCTACAGTGAAGGCAAAACTGGTAAGAAGTATGAATTAAATAAATAAAACAATATTAAGAAATAATTAAATGATGTGTTACTGTTTTGAACATTGCTACTGTGTAAAGTAAAATCCAGCACACTCACAATAACATTAGTAGCACTATAAAAAACCTCAGATTGCTATTTTTTCGTCTTCAACTTGTTTTCACCCAGAAGCCTAGTAACAGACTACTTCACAGTGCATTTCTGACTTGAAAAATTGACACAAAAGGGGGTTATCCCTAACAGTATCTTTTAAACTTTGAATAGTTTTATAAGTATATTGTAGCCTTCGCATTGAATTTTTTTTTTTTAAGTCTTTAGTTTTGTGGAAACATTGGATGATCCCAGGTGAACGTACTTTTATCATTAATCAATAGCAAGAAGCATAATTTTTCGAAGAAATAGCTAAGAAAATTTAAGTAAATCTGAGAACATAGGTTACATAGGTTATTTAAAGGTTTGCTGCTGCTGTCTTGTCTTTAGTTGCAGTTGGTATTTAAGCCTTTGTGTTTGAAATGAGTGTGCCTGGTTGGAGTTGGAAGTACAGATAAGGCTGAGCGTGTGCGCTCGCTGCGGTGAGCCAAGACGTCATTTTCAGCTGATTACCCATCGTCACTGACCACAGCATCGAGAAATCCCATTAAACACCCCACGGGTGTTGCTGTGGAGATACATGGGGCTGCTTTGTGTAGAGCTGTGCCTGCTGCGCCTACTTTGTGGGCTGGGCTTTCCAGCTCCGGCTAGAGCACTTGCATGGGTCCTGGTTTGCCTGTCAGCAGAAGTCCTATATATATACCTGCACCCACGTAACAAAGTGCTATGGAGGTCTTTATTCTACAGGTAGATCATATTCCGCGTTACTGTGGATTATGTTATGAAAACTGCAGCAAAAGTTTGTCTTGTGTAAAAGATGTGGACGAAAATGTTGACCAGGATACAACTTCAAGACTTAATACTCCAATTAAAGCACAAGTCCTTTTTGGATTATATGGATAACCTCAGCTCTTTTTCAGGAAAGTTTGTAAAGATGCAGAAAGTATAACCAACACTTTTGATTTTTTTTCTTTTTTCTTCTTTTTCTTGTCAGTGTTTCTTGAAGTCCTAGCTCAAGATGTAAGGAGCTTTCCTAGGAGTAAAATACGCTTTTAATCCTTGAGCAAATGACTGCTTCAAAATCCAAAAGAATAACCCAAAAGTTTAAAAATAATGAAGGAAACTTTTTAAAAAATAATAATAATGAAAAACCCACAGCAAAAAAAACAACCGAACAAACCCTATAAAATCCTATTATGATTTTAAGACAGTCTAGATAGTGACTTTTCAGAACTTGAGTTGTGATTTCTGAATATTTGGCATTGGTTTTACAATATTTATACCAGTAGTATTGCTGATACTAGTGAGACTACTTGCTTACTAAAAATTCTGCATATGCTGAAGTATTTTCCTAAGTGAAAACATGTATTTTACGTGTAACTGCTGTGATTCCCCTTTGCTCATAGTACACCCCACCAAAGTTCCACGTGGGAAGGGAGTTCACAGAATCATAGAATCACTGCGATTGACATCTAGTCTAACGCCCTGCTTGAGCAGGGCCACCTAGAGATGGTTTCCCAGGACAAAGCCCAGACGGCTTTTGAGTATCTCCAAGGATGGAGACTCTACCACCTCTCTGGGCAGCCTCAGCGTGTAGGTTGTGAAGTGCATAGCCTGAAATGAGAAATGGGAAAGCAATAGAAGAACTGAGATTGAGGAATGAAAAAGAGGCATTGTCTGTTTGTCTGTCCTAACTTTAGGACAGGTGCAGATACCCATATGTAAACTAACAGGCATGCTGTATCCTACCCCAGAACTAACGTGCAGTTTCTACATATAAGCAATGGTCAGTATACAGTTGAGTGACTGTAGGGAGCTTAATTTGAGTGTTTCTACCTTCTGCTGACTGTATTGACTTGATCTCCTTTGTGGTGGGAGCTTAGACACCTTCCTGATGTCTGGGCAGCTACATGTAAACACATGACAACTTACTCCTACATCACTTAAAGCATCTGGGTAGAAAAGTAGTTGATCCATCTGGCACACAGGGGATGTTAGTGCGGTAGTGAGGTTTTAATTGTTTGGGCAGGAGAGAGGTGCAGATTATTTTCAATTCTGGAAGAAGGAGAAGGAAAGAAGTGGGAAGGGAGGGGAGAAGGTAATAATGTGTCAGAATATACTTTCTGTTCTATATCCACCGCTTCTGAGATCCTGTAGAAAAATTGGTTTTAGTTTTCTGTTTGTATTTCACTTCAAAATTCTCAGCTTCTCTCTCAGATCTGAGGAAGAGTTTGTGAGCCCAAAATCTGGTCTACTTTGTCAGTTGTGCCAGCTGGTTTGGTAAGAGGTAGATTGCTTCTGCCAAGCTTTTCTAGCCTATAGATGAACACCATCATGGCTGCAGCATTACAGTTGTTTAGAGAGGGAATCCATGAGAGTAATTCAGCTGTGTGTGTGCTTTGGAGACATCTGCCATAGGATGAGTCTCATCTTAACAGTGCTTCTTTCTCTCTGTTGACTATGAAACAAACTTTAAACAAGCAGCTCATGTGTAGGCTTTTAAATTACAGATGTCTACATTGGGGCAGATAAATCCAATCATGATCTTTTATGTGAAGAGGTTTGGTTAACAATATGATGATCACCTGCAGAGCTCTAGTAGAGACCCGTGAGAACCTATCCTTGGGTCACAAGTTAAGAATAGATGTACTGTGCTGAAATGATGGTACAGTCGTACTTGCACATATGCAAAGAATGATTGAGATCTAGTAATGATTACACCTGACCAATGAAGTTAGCATTGATGGACTTCAAAGGAAAAAAAAATCTGGGAAATTTATGACCCACTCAACTGGGAAGGAAATTGAAGAGAATTCATTTATTTATTATTATAATCTTATTTTTCTGTCAAGCTAACTATTGCAAAAGGCTGTTTATACTCTTAGTGACTACTTCTGCAAATAAAACCACAACAAAATAATCTGTTGTGCCACAAATACATTGCAGGTTGTAACTACAAGTTGAAAATACATGTGTAGTGATTTTCTTTGTTGAGTGGTTTTCACACCATCTCTCTTGGTTTGATAAATGTGCGTCTCTAAACAAGTTAAGTACAGAATCTTGACACAAACTTAACCCCTTGTTTTGATTCTAGTTGTACAGAATTCAGAACATACTGAGGATAAAGCAGATAGAACAGGTATAAAAATGTCACTTCATTTTAAGAATACTGTTGTTTGTTTTCAGTTTGTTGATATCTGAAAATAGCAGTCTTGAGTCCATTTAAATTATTGAAATTATTCAGAACAAAATAATTGAGTATTTGCTGACATTTAATTCTGTCAAGTTGTCACTGCTAGGCAAACTAATTTTCAACATAGTTTTCTATACCAATCTGCCTACTGTTTATTTGATTTCCTTTTTTAATGTTAATCAAGTACAGTGATTTTAAATATTTCAGTTAATAGTGGAGCATATGTGTCTTTGTCGTGTGAAATATTTGAGAGCTTCCATGTTTGGTTCACGTAATCTAAAAGAGAAACTACAGCTACTTCCTTTTTCTAAAACGTATACAAGTTTGGAGGTACATGAGGGAAGGGGAGAGGAAGTTGGGCTCTCAACAGGGGTGGGAAGAGGTTAGGAAACTTCATGAAGGACCTGTAGTAAGCCATGATGCTAAGAAAGTGAAAAACTGTGAGCACACTTCTTTTCTGCAGCATGCCAGGCGGTTTCCAGCATGCTCTTTTTCCTCTGCTTAGGATTTTGCTTGCTATGATACAGTGGATGAGGTTGTAGGTTGTGATGGTGTGACTACAAGAGAACAATGAAAATGCGTTTTATGTTGATAGCCAAAAATTCTCCATTCCAATAATGTGAACTTAACTGCAACATCTTTCTGCGGTAACTTTTTAGAGCCTAAAGTACTCTGGAGGCTTGTCTGTTTGAGTGAAGTAGCCCTTTAACCTGATGTACAGTGTTGAAGTTGAGGTATAATGAGGTCGTCTTACCTTCTCTGAATAAAGAAAGCTGGTCTGCTTTCTTAAACACTAGAAATTCACTACACGTCTGTAAAAAGTGACTTTATACTTTGTCAAAGCATGGGTTTTTTTTAAAAATGATATATATCAAGTTCTACATATGAACCAGCCAAAGAGGAAGTTCTTTGGAAATACTTGACATTAAGATGGGGGTATGACACTAAACCAGAGTGAATCACGAGACCAATTTTAACTACATATGTCTCCATTCTGGGTTTATTGGAAATATGCAAATAGGTATCTCTTCCTCACTAGGAACTTCTTGAAAATTTGTTACAACTGAGCACAGCGTTTAAAGTTTCTTGTACTTCCGTCTAATGGCTTTATATTTGGGGTAGTAACTCAAAGGAGAGAAGAAGGGGAGTGGCACTGAAATCCTGACAGATGTGGACGTAGGAAGGTGGATTGCCAGTGTACGCCTGGTGCTCTTCACAGCCCAGTCTGTCCTTCCATCTGCTAATACTTGTGAAGAACTGCAGTCTCACACGATTGCCCTGAACAATTAACTCGTCCACAATGTGTCTCGCCAACTACATGTAGAAGGTACACCTCTCTTCTGCTAGTCTCACACAGTTTTGTCTTGTTCCTTCACCAGGTGCTTATTTTAGTTTTTACTGTGAATTTTATATTGTCAGACTTCTTGACTTCCAGAAGTTCACACGTTTTGGTTACGCAACAAGTTTCTGTCTAAGGTCGGACAAGGAGGGGCCAGACACTAGTTTGGTGGCAAGGAGCAGTCTGGAGAGAGAGGACAGCCCACTGCAGCTTTTGCGTTGGCTGTAGACCAGGCACGCTACTCCAATGAGCTCAGCAAGGCTAGGAGGGCAGGTAGGAGCCATGTGTATGAGTCTCACGAGCATTGCTAAATGCCATCCTCCATTTTAGCAATGTCCATAAACTTCTAGCCTTATAAAGCCTTTTCTTCTGATTAAATGCTCTGGAACAACTTGCTCTCTAAAACTACCCCAAAGGTTGTAACAAGGTGGGTGTTGGTCTCTTTTCTCAAATAGGACAAGAGGAAACAGCCTCAAGTTGCAGCAGGGGAGGTTTAGATTGGATGTTAGGAAAAGTTTCTTCACTGAAAGGATTGTCAAGCATTGGAACAGGCTGCCCAGGGAAGTGGTTGAGTCACCATCCCTGGAGGTGTTTAAAAGACAGGTAGACATGATGCTGAGGGGTATGCTTTAATGGTGACCTTGGCAGTGTTTACAGTTGGACTTGATGATCTTAAAGGTCTTTTCCAACCTAAACAATTTTATGACTAGCTGTCTCTACTTAGAAAAATGATGCAGCTACTAGTTGTTGCTTGCAGTACACTTTCCCTTCTGAGACAAACAAGTCCCAAAGTACTGACACTAAAGACATGCTGTTACTATCTCTTTGCTGTATTTTCTATCTTGAGTTGATAAAACAATGGTTCTGTTTGTGGTTAATGTGTTCAGACACGTGTCAAGATTTGTCATACATTCAGGGAGATGTAGATTTTCCTATCACCACTTGTTTTGTTTTGTTCTTGTGACTTTTTGAACCCGTTCAAGATTTAGGGTGCCCTGAAAACATTAGACCTTAACAAAGGAGTGTAGGTGATAAGAGGGGGCAGAGATCAGTAGCTGGGAGGGACATTTGGAAGAAGTGAGGGAATGCTGATGTAATGTTGGACAAAGTATTTTGAGCTGTAGTGCTCTTTCCCTGCCTAGTTACACATAGCCTAAAGATATGGGATGGGAGGAAGGAAGACAGTTGGTAGGTGCTGGTGCTGCTTGTGCATTTTGCATCTAAGAAATCATCAGATTAAATGTATACATAATATTTGCAATCTGGTTTGGTAATTGTTGCTCCCAAAAAAGTGACCTTCCTGGTAGCCCTACAATCTAGGTTTTCTTGAGTGAGGAGCCTATCTACATAACTCCTTGGGACTAGGTGGTCAGCTTCTGAGGGACCTTCTTGCTAGGTAGATATCTCAAGTACTACATACCAAAAGTAGATGAACTGCAGAAGTGGTATGAATTTTTCTCCACTTACTCTTTGGCGATTATAGTTCTATCTTAGTTTCCAGTTGATGCGCAGAAGGTTTGGTCATGGGCTTACAGTCATCTGGAACACTTTCACTACAGCTGAGGAAAGAATTTCTGAGGTCATGAAGACGCATCTGTTCCAATGCCCTGTAATTCCTGGAGTCCAGTTAGGACCTTTCTTTGAATACAGAAAATTTTTCTTAAAGACAGCCTTCGCTATGATGCCACATATTATGGGCTTCCTCTCATCCCATCCCATTTACCTCCTTCCTCAGAGCACAAAAAGATTGAAGGCATTAAGGGTAGTTTAATACTCTTCTTTCTCATTTCAGAATGGTAACCTGTGTTCCATGTTACATCCAACCCTAAGAGCAGTCATAAAATGAAAGTAGGATAAAAGGAAAATCAGTGTTTCTCAAAGCAGAATGTATTTTTGCTAAAAATCTCATCATCTCACTGGGTGATTAACAATAACCTTGTAGATAATCTGAAAAATAGCCCCCTCCCAAAGAATATTGCATTTTCCTATACTGGCTCCCTTTGCATATGCAGCAATGCATTTGGTATGTTTATACAAATGTCAGTGAGATAAAATAAGTATCCCCAAATCAGTAGCCCAGATGCAGAGTTTTGGCATTGCTTCTGGCATAGTTGCATTGTTTGAGTATGTTTACGGATTTTTTTGGGTTCGTATCTCTTCCTGTTCGTTTCACGCTGTTGTCATAGCATAATTTTTGTGGCATAACAGACAGTAAATAGTCATGAACACTGAAATGTGGCATAAAGCCAAATGGCAAACTTGGAATTTGTGCAAGAACTTTGACCTTCCTGCTGGACCACTTTGGGCTCCAGTGCTAGAGCTTTGTAATGGGATTTAAAATGATGGTAGAGTGATGACTGTAGATCATTTATCGGACACTTGGATTTCTATTGCTCCTCCTGAATCTGAAATTAAGTCAAGCTCCAAGGCAAGCATGAGCGTGAATGCAGGGAACGGGGTTTTTTCCTTATAGGTGGGAGAAGTGCATCACAAAGGCTTTTTCGATATCACTGGTTTTTATGAACTGGTTTTTGAACCTTTTTTTTTTTTGTCTACAAGGTAGATGGGATTCTTTTGGAATCAGTCTGTGCAGACTCGTAGATTTAACTTCAAATCAGATGGTTTGTGTTTGTTTTTACTAGAAAGACATATTTGGGTGGTGGGGTCAGAAGACTTAAGGGGATTGGTTTTTTGAGGAGTGATTACAGTGCTTCATCATCCTCAAGGGCAGCCTTAATCTTCTTGGCTCAGCATGCAGTGTACCTTTACTAGAAATGAAAATTTTGTTTGAATTTTGACCTGTTTGAGAAAGGGTCGCTTACTTTGGGCTCAGATTCTGAAACAAACAAAAAACCCCGAGCAGCTTTCTGACTCACAGGCAATGCAATACACAGATTTTAAAAAGTAATACTTTGTAGTTGTGGGGAAGTTGGAAGTAAAGAAATCCCCTAATCTTTCTCTCGTTCTTGACTGAGAACTCTGGGTAAATACAATAAAAAGTGCTTTAAAAACAGAAACACCAACTGCTGTCTGCAGCTAAATACAAAGTAAATTTTGTGTTGGGTTTGGGGTTTTTTTTTTTAACATTCTTGTTTGTTTGTTTGTTTTAGGTTTCTGGGATTTGCTACAATAGCAGTATTTTAAAAGTTCATCGAATTCTTTGTGTACCCAGCTGGGTAGCAAAGATATTTTCTTGGACTCTCGAACCAATCTTCTCATCTGCGGAACCAACAAATGAAGTTCGAGTGGGAATGGGAGCAACAGTTGACATTCAGAGGCAGCAGAGAATGGAGTTACTGGATCGTCAAATCATGATGTCTCAGGTTGCCCAAATGAGGCGGCAAAGGCAGCAGCAGGTATTGATACACGTTCTGTAAGGATTAGGTTAAGTTATGGGAAAAATACATTTTTGGTTTATATATCTCTTATGATTCCTGTTTCTTAAAAATAATGTATTTCTTTACTCTTCTACGTCAGTCTTTCATACACTCTTGTACTGCTAATAGCCGTGTAAGTGTTTTATACAGCATTATAACTTAACACTGCTTCACCAGATGTAAGCAGAGTATCAGACAGTCCTGTTGGGATATCAGTACTTCTGTCATTCTTTCACTAAAAATGAGACTCAAAGGTAAAGTGGTTGCCTGTCGGTGGTCCTTATTAAGAGCCATTGCAGAAAGTGAGAAAGTCAAAATGCTCCTCACTCTTCTGAGTATTTGTGGTGTTAGCATACTTTTTAGAGAGGTTGAAAATTGTCTACATATCTCCTTTGTTGGCAGATGTACGGCTTGTTTGAGTAAGGCTTGTTTCTTTTAAGAAAGTGCAGAAATTCTCTAACTTTCTTACAGAGGTCAACCACAGGTACTTTCTGCATGCCGCGTTTAGTGCTCTTCTTTTATTTCCTTATTTAATAGAATAGCAGAGCCTGTTTATTTTCTGTTTTAGTCAAACCAGCAAACGCAGATGTTCACATACTTTGCATTGTAGGGCACTAAACCAAGGCAGATGGTGTCTCAATTCACTTTTTCCAGTATCTTAGATGCATGTGTTACTACTCTGTCAAACCTAGAAGACAACACAGGCCTTTCGTTGCTCTATGTGAACATACATTGCTCATAATTTAGTTGCAGCCGACAAGTTTGAGGTCTTTACTGAGTTTCCTCTGCCTGAAACACAGCTCTGTACTGATACACAAGCTGTTGTTGTGTTTGAGGTAGTGTAGTCCAAGTAGGTACAGCTATCTTACCGTCAATACGTTACCAGAATTAGAGGTGTGATAGCATAAAGCTGTGGCCAACAACTGAGTATAAATCCTTGTTTTCAGTCCCTGATAACATAATTGTGTTTTCCTTGATTCCTTAACATTTCAATCTGATTAAATTCTTCCTCGGGTAGAAGATCCTAATCTCCTTCTCTCTATTCCCATTAGAATGTTAATCACTTTTAAGATAAGAACTGAACTAGCAATTACTCAGTTCTTGAATGTTGCTGTTGTAATAGAAACTGAATTGAAAGTGTCTGTTGGGCTGCAAGCTGCTAGGAAGAGGGCAGCCAAGTTTCTTCAGATAGGAGGAAGAAGCCATTTCCAGTTACGAAGGACAATCTTTATAGTATATCTTTAATTGCAAAAAGTGGTAAATAAGTTCATAACGGTAAATGATAAAAGAAGAGTTGATAAGGTTTTCTTTTCATCTTCTCCTTTCCTTAGGCTATAAACAATGAAAGTGGAAAAACATCTTTTCATGTTTGACTTCAAATAGGGTTCTTTTAAAAGGTGGAGAGGTTTAAGTAGAATAAATGAACATTGTTTGAACATCAGTAAGATGCGTCCCTTTACAAGTTGCTGAAACACTTTCAAGTTACCTTCATGTTTGGCCTTTAACTTGAGCACAGTATTGAGTTAACTGCTAGTGCTAATCTGTGAAACCAGTGATTGGGAGGCAATGGGATCAATGTGTGAACGTTGCAGAGAAGCTCTTCAGAAAAGATGTGTCATGAAAGCTTTTGACCAGCCCTTTTTTAATGGCTCACTCAAAGAATTTACTGGCCGTCGACTAAACCAAAAAAGGCATCATTCACAAATGTTGAGATATAGTGGTAAAAATGAAAAGCAGACTAATTTCAATCTCAATATTTTAAAAATTGAAAATAGTTTTCTGGGTTGTTGTACTTGGCCAGTTGTTTTGCCTTTAGAGGCTTGGAAGGGTGTAATATGAAGACAGTGCAGTTGAACAGATCATGTTACAGAATTTAGGTGATAATTTACCTTTCAGAGTGAAGCTAGTAGAGAATGCAGATCAGTTTCTTGGGGAGTTTTTTTGTGAAACTGGAAATAATAAAAGCTGTGAAGTATATATCTGTTGTCAAATATGGCTTTGAATTATATTCTAGGAGGACATTGTCCAGATTTCTGGAGTCACAATAGGTAATGTCCGTATGTCCATAGGTAATGTGCTGTAGGTGAGACAAATTCACATTTTCTCTCCTACTTTCTGTTTTGTTTGACGAGGGAAATGAACTTTAACTTCCCTCTGTGTGCTGTGGTGCAACAATTTTGTTTAGTTGCCCCTTGGGAATGTGTTCTGCTCATTCGTCCTAACCCTTTACCCTTCAGCTCGTCATTTGAGAAAAGAGACGGTGCAGTTTCCCCACATATTGTTAGCATATGGAAGGAGAACACAAGAACATGATAGGTGATGCTCCATTGCCTGTGCAATGTGACGAACTGTTCTGGACATAAGGAGGCTCCTTTCTTAAGCAGGCGCTTTTTGTCGTAAGCTTATTCTTCATGTCTTTTCAAGAAGTTCTGAAGAATGTGAGCCTGACAAGTTAAACAAGCCAACGCAAAAGGAGTGAAAGTTTTTTTAAAAAATTAAAAGAACAGGGAGAGTAGCTGGAGAAAAAATGTTTCTTGTAAGTTGTTTTGACTGTAGTAAAACAGTACTTGGATACTGTAGTATCCAAGATACTGGAATGTAAATAAGTTTATCTCTTTTATTTTTCTGCTGTTCACTGAGCGCTTTTATCCAAAGCAGAGTAAACTTTGGATGTTTTCTACCAAAAAAAACCCCAAGCGCTAAAAAACAACCACCCCAGAATTTCTTTGCTGGCAACGTTTTGAGCTTTACCTTTCCCAGTCTTTCTCTAGCTGAAATGTTCTGGCCTGGAGAAGCGCAAAGGACAGAGCTGTGCGTGTGAGTGCTGGGTTATGAGACAGCCATAACTTCGAGGAGTAGGTTGAGTATGTGGTACAATTTGAAAATAAACCACCAACTTCATTACTTGATGTACCTCATTTCAGCCCTGTGTCTGAATATGTTGTTAGAAACTGAAAAAATTGTCTTACGTTGCTAGTTTCTCAGGCGTGTGTGGTTGCATGGTGACTGATTTTTGTCTTGGTTTTTAGTTGCTGTGGATACAGCCTTTAAACAGATGGTAGCATGCATATCGAAAACTTTCTGTTCTTTTTTTTCTCCCATAGATAATCCTGAGAAATTATGAATTTATCACAAATTCATAATTTGCGATAAATTTATGCATCACCTCCATGCATCTTTTGAGGCAGTAGAATAAAATGTGTGCCCAATGTATTAATTCCCTCAAAAAATACCAGCTTGCTGTTCTATTACTGCTTTTAAAACATTAGTTTTTAAAACTTCTTTTCTTTCACACTCTTTTGTCTGTTCTCTTTTCTAATTTGGAACTAACTGGAACAGGTTGCCCAGAGAAGCTGTGGATGCCCCATCCCTGGAAGTGTTCAAGGCCAGGCTGGATGGGGCTCTGAGCAGCCTCGTCTAGTGAGAGGTGTCCCTGCCCAGGGCAGGGGGGTGGGAACGAGATGATCTTTAAGGTCCCTTCCAACCCAAACCATTCTGTGATTCTGTAATTTAAATAATTGATCCTACTTTTCTTTTTTTCACATTAATCTGGTGTCTTTTTTCCCCTTCATATCGCTTTCACATTTTGATTCCACAGTACGCCATTTTCCTCCCACATTTTCATCGTCTCTTCCCCTTCATCTCCATTGTTTCCCATACTTTGTGTTTGCTCCTGTAGAAAATGCTTCTTCACTTTGGGGGGAGTTCTCTCCCGTCCTGTCCTGTCTCACCGCCAGTAATGATTTGCTGATGCATTGTGAAGCTCATGGGATTTTAGGGATAGATGCCTCTTGCCTTTCTCTGATTTGGACAAGGGGTAGTTGAGGTCTTTGGGTACAATTTTATCCTTCCAATTTTGTAATATCAGTTAACATTTTTGGTCTTCCTCTCCTGATTTTTCTATTTCTTGATCTCTTTCATTTCTTAGCGTTTTTCTAAAGTTTATCTTTCTGTAACCCAAGCGAAAGCCCTGGTGGGAAAAGGGAAGCAATTGCTGCATCTGCGCGCCAGTGTGGTAGCCAGGGAGTCGACTTTCACTTCCTATTAAGAAACTTGGAGGGAGGCTGGCAGATAACCAAATTGCAAATAGATAAGGGAGGAGTCTTTGCCTAAGTATTATTGACAACACTGTTGCCACTAAAGACAGACACGCGAAAGGCGGTGGAAAGATGCAGAAAAGGTGGTCAGCGCCTTATCTTGGCAACTAATTATGACTTCTCCTTTAAGCGCTCGTCCCTGTGCCTACTTTTGAGGGGGTGGTATATGAACCTCAGTCCCTTCATCTTTAAAAAATGCTTTGTGTATCCACAGAGCACTTACTCCCTTCATTCGTGCTGAGCATGTTAAAGACACTGTATTGCCTGCTTTTTGGTTTCTCTTAAGTTTCATGTCTCAGAAAAGAGCTTCACCAGGTCGCGCCAGACTGCGATAAGCCCACAGCCATGTATGAAAATCTTCACTATTACCTCTTTTCTGACCCATCTTCCACTTTGAGCTTATTTTTGCCTTTTCCCTCCTGTTTGTTTGTTCTATTCCAGTTGCCGTTACTTTTCAATGAGGCCAGACTCTCTTTTGATTCATATCACATGGCATCTCTATACGAGATTCTTCTGCCTGCAAAGAGCTGACTACTTCTATAACAATGTGACTTCCTCTAATTGTTCATTCATTAGATGTCTTTCTCCTGGGGACACTGGAGAGATGCTCTGTGGGTAGGCACACTGAGTGTCTTTATTGTTATGGGGAGTCTCATATCCTGAGAAATGTGCGAGTTTCACATTTTTTCACGTAAGGACTGTGACGTGAGATTGCTGATTTACCTTCTGGCTGTACCTAAGTGATTAACTCCTGACCTTGGGAAGAAGTAAATTAGTGGAGCGAAGACTTTCCTGGCACAAGAATTCCTCGTCAGGAATGTTATCCTCATTCACGATGGTAAAAAAAAAAATCCCATGGTGAATATACTCCCAGACAGTCCATTTCTGCCTTCCCAAAGAAGTTTAAGAATCACATCTCAACATATTCTTTAGCTCTCTCACTGGCACTGAGAGATGCCACTTTGGCCAAGTCTTCTTGAATAATTTCAGAAGTTTGAGTACCAACAACTAGTCTTTCAAACATACATCGTGAACCCTGAAGACCTGCAACTTTTATACGTTGCTGGGTCCACATAAACTCTTTCTGTTGCATCCAGGACTTTGGATAGAAGTAGCTTGTTCATATTGTTCCACATGCGTACATGTTATCATCAGGAAGAAACCTACCAGAATGCTTTCCCTGAATAAACAGCTGAGATTTTCAACCCAGTGTTACACAAAGCCTTTTTCTCTAATCAGGTTTCCATTCCAACTAGTCTGTGTTACCTAAGGCTACTTTGGGATTTTGTGATGTAATTGAATAGAAACAGCCTTTAGCAACCTTGCCATAAACTTCAAAGACAACTATACGTAGGGTACCAATAGGATAGAAAAGTTCTTTGAGCTCAGACTCCAGAGATGTGTGTATACAAGAGCTGACATCGTATTTTTAAAGAATTCTGTTAATAAGTGTTTTATGGGTTTATTTCAGCCCATGAATGAAGCACGTATGCTGCAGCAGTAATCATTGTGGCTAAATTTAGAGTCAGTATTCCTTCATTCTTTCCTTCCTCTGCATGTCGATGTACATGTGTGGACATACCCCACGCCTTTTTTTGAAGTCACAAACAGCTTCCATTTTTGTAGAGAAAACAGTATCTTCTCCTTCAGACCTCAGTGAGTCTTTACTCATCCTTTGCCTTTTGACACTCTGCTGGCACTTTCAGATCTTGATTATTCTCTATACCTGTTTAATAATGTTTTCTTTGTGTTGAGAATAAGCCTGGTTTTACTTTGAAAGAGGAGCTTTATTCTTAGAGGTTGCTGAGTATAAAAACTGCATACCTTCTGATGTTGGCCTGTGTGAACTCTGGTTTTGTATTGATTCATTTCAGTAACATATTTGCAGCAGTTGATATCCCACTTCTATTTAGATATTTTTGTTTTCTTTTTCTGAATAACCTTTTTCCATGGATACCAGGTATGAAATTAAAAATGTTGAATTTCCAGCGTGCTGATCCAGGTACTAAACAGCTTTTGACTATTTCCTCCACAGACCACCTTATTTTTCGGTCTTTTTCCTGGAAATTGCCAACTCCACAAGCTGATAGACACTGCTATTACTGAGTCTGTCTCATTAACAGCCAGCTGTCACAGTCACAAGGCTAACTGGCTCTGACTCCTAGTCCTTGGTACCACCCTGCTCACACATTGAACTATCATTTTTTTCTTGGACTGGAATTACGAAGGTGTCTTTCTATTCGACTGGGCTTTTGAGCTATAGCCTTTGAATTTGGTTTAATATTTCTAATCAGTTTCCCTAGAGAAGCAGTGGTTGATACAGTGATTGGACAGCTTCCTAAAGCAAAGTACTATTTTATTTGAAAGCAAATAATTTTTTGAGAAATAGAGTACGTTTATTCTCCTGTGTTCAATGTTCTCTTCCTCTGACAATTTAACTTGAAGTAGTTCCCCCATAAGAAAGCTCCTGGAATACAAATGTCTGTAAGCATTTCCAAAGTATTTAGTTCTCTGTTGCCTGATCAATTCCTTCTTACAGAAGGCAAGTTTCTTTTTAAGCTGTACCTGTCCCTTCATTTCTAGCTTTGAACATGGGGTAAATAGGCATCCAGTTTGGGGACTGGTCAGCTATTGGATTCCAGGGCTGCTTCTATTGTCCTTCCAGTCTGCACTGGGAGAGACTTGATGGGAGGCCATTTTTTCTTCCTAGTGTCATCTTCCATAGCATGTAGTAACCAAGAAGCATGTAGTTCAGATAGTAAGTGGTCCACCTTAGTATGATTCGGGTTTTCTGATTAGAACTTTGATATTAGCACATAACAATTGCAGGTCAGTTTCACTGATTTTTCCTTAATGCACCATCTTAAGAGACACAATAGATACGAAAGTTTCGCCAAACAGTGTTGCAAGTATGACACCTTGTACGTTGATTTTGGGATGTCAACAAATGGAAGCCACTCCTGTTTGCAACCTAAGACAACTTGAATCTTTACATCTCAAAATGGGATGCTAATCTGTTTTTTTTCCCTACAACATCACAGACTAGCCCTTTATATACTCAAGTATGTGCTTATGCTAGTATGTTGGAGAATTGGGGTTTGAGTTTTCTTTGTGCCCAGTGTTTGTTATCTCAACTTGTCAAATCAAAACAATCTTGGGACTCCAATTTCTCATTTTTGTTCCAGCCTCTCTTCATTCCTCTTTGAAAAGGTTTGTGTACAGGAGGTGAATGAAGAATTATCTGTCTAATCACTGTGCTTTAATAACAGTCCACTGTCGCCAGTCAACATCCAAAGAGCCATGTTCTAAGGGTTAGAACTGTCTCTGTTTTGTCTAAAATGGAGCTAACATAATTTCGGCAAGCCCAGACTCTGTGTTCATGCTGGTGGACCTGCCTTAAGCATTCGGCACACTGGACGCCCCCACGGAATTAATCTCACTCAGCAAGTGTTGAACACCCAACGTAAAACAGCTCCAAATCATATTATTCCTTTAAAATTCAGGTGGTGATTACAATTGACAACTTCACCTGTCAGAAGGCACTCACTTACAAAGATTAATTTTTAATAATGGGAACTTACTTTTTAATATATACCTGAGATCCCATGGGGAAAAACTGACAAGCCCCACTGCCAATAGCATGTCATTGATGCGTGTTTTCAACTGATGTAGCCATGACCATATCTGTGATGTCACAGTGCCAGCAAGAGCCCAGTTTGGATGAACAGCAAAAGCAAAGCCAGAAAGTTTGGAAAAAGAAGTGCTTTGAAAAGGTGGTTGAAGACCTGCCTCTGTTTTCTTGGGAAGATCCAAATCCCCATTTACTAGTGCAAACAAAGCCTGAGAATCCTGATCCACGCTTCCTTAATGTTAGATAAATAAATAACATGAGTTCTCAAAAATGCTGTCTTTCAACTTCTGCTTGAGGCGAAATATCTTCATTCTTCTTGGCACAGTGATCCATCACTTTTTGGATGAATTACTGCACCGCGGCAGTACTGAAAAGTGCACCTCCTTGAATGCAGTAGCAGAAGTGGACATTCCCACCTCACCTCCAAGGAGCAGATACGCCTGCCCGTTGGCATTTCTGGCTTCTGCTACTACGAAAGCCTCATCCCTGTGCTGAAATCCCTTCCATTGTCTCTCAGGCAGCTTCAGAGGCCAGATTAAAGTATTTGTCCTAGATTTCAAAGGAAATAGCTGATCAAGCTTCAGAAAAGACCACATGTGGATTTCTGAACTTCTGTGAGCACATGAGCTCCTCTGGGACCATGCAGGCATCAAAGTTCAGGATGCAGCAACTAAGAACTGGAGACAGAGCCTCTTGGCTAATGAGGCTAGTCTGTAGGATAAATTTCCAGAGGAAATTGAAATATCATTAGAAATTGCTAGAGTGCTTTCCTTGGTGAAAAATTCATTCCATCATTAAGGAAAAGGCTCACAACACTAATACTGTTAGATTTCTACCCCTTTTCAAAAGAAGAAAGTTATTAAAGTAGAAAAAAAACAAACAAGCAAAAAATCCCAACCAAAAAACCAAAAAAGTTTTGTCCTTGCAGATAAGAGGCAGGCTAGACATTTGAATAAATCTATGGCAAGTTTCACCGTTGCCATTGATACTTCTTACATATTGTTGAGGGCAGCAGGTATCATTGTGTCATTCATGGCTATGCTTTTTCTTTGTTTATTCCCTCAGTATGTGTACTTTGGAATCAATGATTTGTAGAAAAAAACTATGTCTGAAAAGCAAATCAGTGTTCCTTGCTTTCAGTACGTTTTTTAAAATGAAGCTTTATATGAAAGAAGTAAGACAATATTTATGTCTGTACCAAGTAATGGCTCCTGTGCAGAGTGGCAGACTTTAAAAATGTTACTTTAAAAGATGAAATGCAAAGCAATTTCCTTTTTCTTTTCTTTCTCTGCGGTTGTTATGTTAAGAAAAGGTGAACAGGACATATATCAGGAGGTGCTTCCTGTTTGTGCAAACAGATGGCGAGTTGGCATTAACCATATACATGAGATAACATTATCAAAATATCTTAACCACATGCATCACTTTCAAGAGGACTTTTATAAAGCATTTTATGTCATTTCTTTTTAAATTAATCTAATTAAAACAGGTGCAGATGTGACAGCTACTTACCTGGATATTTGTTGATTGTCCATAATACTGCATTTTAATTGTCAAGTTTTGGATAAGAAGTGCTTTTACAAAATACGCAAAGGAGGAGGTACGTATATGGGAAACAGGTAGAGCTGCCTTTTCAAAAAGAGAGGAAGGAGATTGCTTGAAAAGAAATTGCATAACTGGAGTTTCAGTAAGCTGTAAAATTAGAGACATTTGCTAGCTCTAGACTGGTATGTGTATCTCTTCCTTATTCTGTAGGAAAGGAGGATACTCCTTTCCTTGCAAACAGTATTGTCCCAGACACCATAAAAAAAGAACAACTACCCAAAACAAAAAAAGACATCAAGGATGTGACCTCATAAGGCACAACTTCAGTACGTAAAGCTCTGGCAGCTATCCAAGAATAAGTCGTCAGGATGGCATTTCCTTACAACCTTTTCTGCAATGAAGAGCTGCCATTTTCCCATTCCTTTAATCCAGTCGGGTCTTAAATCTCCTTCTTTGGTCATCTAAACTTGTGACTGGTTTGTTGTCTTCCTGTGAAAGAAGTTCCAACATGACTGGTGTTCTCCTTATCCACTTCCAGTAGTGATTTATCAGAAGACCAATAAAAAGGTCTCCTTGGTATTTTTGTCTTCTATCAGGCAGTAACAAAGAATTCACAATCGAGCAATCCACCCAGCCTTTGCACTGGTAAAACCAAAGGAAACTTAATTTTTCTTTTGTTAAAAAATTGCAAACTTAAGAGCAAGGGAAGGGGAAAGGCTTATAGGCCTTTGTTAGGTGGGTCCATCACCCTTCTAGCCAGCTAATTAATGAAGCAGTCTTTTTGTCAAGTGTTTTTTCCTAATGACATGTAGAAAACTATGTTGCTGGCGGAAATAAGGGCCCAGTCACCTATTTGTACAAAGTATTTTTACGAATTATAGTCTGTAGACTGAATTTTTCAGTGCTTGTCTCTTGTAGCGCAGCGGTCAGGATTTCTGAAACAGAGTTTCTGATTAATGCCATGAGAACAGGTATGACGGCTGGCAATGGAGGCTAGAAGTTCTTCATAGTATCCCACTGCAGGGACTGGAACCAGTACCTGCAAGTTGATGAGAACCTTCTGCCTCTTGACTCCAGTGAGCTTGATGCTGTTTTCATGCCACAAGCAGAGAATGCCACCTCAAGCCTCTCAACCTGCAGCACAAACAAAGCAATGGCAAAATTAAATGTATTTTTTAAAAAAATATATCCTTTTGCTGTAATAAATCTTGCAGCATTTGCACAATTGGTTATGGAAAATTTGGACTAAGAAAACAGGCGTGAACAAGAAATCTTACCTTTATGTAGATAATGTGACAAATGGCTACTGTCCCAAGCACTGAATGGGGGGAGGAGCTGGTTTATGTCGTGTCCCTGAGGGTACCAACAGGCTCTCTGTGCTGAGGGCCAGCTCTGGTATGGTACAGCTCTTCAGCCTTGGAGCAGACTCGTGTGAGAGCGTGGTGGTTAGAAATACCTGAGAAGCCTTGTTGGGGCCTCACTTGCTTTGACTGGGAGCTGCTTTTAAGTAGTCCTTGCTGAACTTCTTTGTGGGTACAGATGTGTCAAGCCACGTACCTCCCTCCCTAGTCCTGACCCACTGACTTGACTTCTAGTCTTGATCTCACACCTGCCTCATGACTGGATTTGCCTTGGAATCTGGACTTTTGACTGGCCATGGTTACTGCCACTGGACCCTCTCTCCTCACTTGGATCCTGCGTAAACGCACCGCATTTCGGTGAGGCCACTGCCCTGCTTGCCTTGTTGCCACCCTTGGCTCTCAGCTTGCCTTTCCTCTTGGAGCAGCACTTGCATTTGCTGCTCCCCAACACCTAAGAATGAGTACCTAAAAAAATGTCACCTGAGAGAATAGATAACAAGATAACCTGCGTCTGTCAGTTACCAAAACTGTCTCTGGACATAAGAGGCTTAATGCATCCTCCTTACCTAGTCCTGAGCCGTGCTAAGTCTCAGCCCCCAAACTGCTTCGTATTAAACTTAATTCTTTTTATAACAAATCAAGAAACCATAATCGCAGAAAGATCTGCCTGGATTTTTCATTTAGTGGATTAGACTGGCAGACACTTGTCACTGGAAGTGGTTTGTGGGAAAGGAGATTACATACTGGACCCTTGATCATCCTCACTGTTTAATTACTGACTCCTTTTCTGCCTCTGTTTCGGAGCACTCCTTAGAGCTCTGTTACCTGAGACAAGGCTCCTGTGGAGGTATGAGCTCATCTGTGCTGTTGGGTGCTGGTGCCAGGGTTCAAGTATATCCTAAAATGCAGAAATACTGTTTGCTGATTTCCCAGTAGGGACTCTCAGATGGTTTAGGAGCATCAGTTAAATAAATTCATCAGATTGGATATCTTCATGTGAAATCTTCCTGGCTTCTTGCAGCGTGTGTTAGCACTGTCAAAAGCCACTGTAATACAGAAATCATCATAAAATTATGAAGGGGAGGTCTGCAAAATAATTTCTGTGAGGCAAGATGGAGTATTGGTCTGGAAATCTTCTGCACATTTTTTAACTAATTTTTTATGTTCACTTAAGACTTTTTTTTTTTTTAAATTCACAAATCGAAATTATGGTTTTGAATAAGGTTGTCTGAAGGTCTTTATGCAGTCCCCATCCACACTGGAGATCCATGGTCTTGATCTCCATCTCCTGTGGATCCAAGACATTAGCTGCGCTTCCTAATTTTTCCTCGCCTTTACTCTATACGATTGACCCCAGTCCCATAGTTCCTGCTGCGGTTCCCTGAATCTCTGCTTTTCAAAACCTGACGCTGTGCATGTCCATCATGTAATTAGACGCAAGTAATACACAGATGAGAAGTGGACCATAATGTTGGGATTAATCTTATACATCAGTTTTCACATACCATTAAGAGTTTCAGCCTTTAATTCTTGTTGTTGGATGTTGGATATTCTTACCTCATTCATATAGCTAAGAACTGATGCATTTGTAACCATTTTCAAAGGTAATTGAAACATGCTGAGGGCAACTGAACAAGATCTTTTCACAACTGTTTTAATCTGTGTAGTCTGTTATTTCTGGGAAAGGGTCAGTAGTTTTCACATGTAACTCTTATGAATACATCAGTCTATAGTTTATCAAGCTATCTGCCGTAAACCTTCAAAACGAAATATTTATCTTAGGAATAGGCTTTTTTTTTTTCTGAAAGTAATGAATTCTGTGCGTTCATTTAAAATGCATTGTAAATTTAGGGTAAGGAGGTAGACGAGTCTCTTTGCTGTGTTATGTGACAGCACACAGGACAGAGAAGGTGCAAAAGCAAACTGGAATAGGCAGCTCTGGAGTGAATCTGAGGGAAAAGTACGTTTATTTCAGTCTTGAGATATGCTGGAATACTGCTAAATTAATTCATTTATTGTAGAATTTTTATTTCATACACATTATTATATATGACTCCTGACAAAGAAATGTGTCGTAGTCTTGTAAGCATTCTTTAATTCACCGATTTAACGCAAATGACCCTGGGAAGCATTATTTTCTCCCCCTCAGGTATTTTCAAAAGAATAAAAACAGGCAAAGCAGCGTTAGTGCAACATTCTTGCTGAACTGTAGAACTTAGTAGACTTTTGGAAATTCAAAGTTAATGAATTAAAACTCAACATAATTCTGAGTTGGGGGAAATCATAGATGGGGAAGTACAGGGTGTGATTTTCCATAACCATAGAGTAGTCCAGTGGCGTCAGTAGAAGGTCTGAGATCCCTCTCTGGGTTTAAACTACAATGTACCAGTTCTCCTTTTTACTACACTACACTGTTTGTCTAACGCAAGGCTTACACAGAATCCTTTGGTTAAAACCTCATGACTTTTACGCAAATGGTGTGCAAAACAGAAAGGTAGGTAAGTAATCATTTTTTAAATTTAAAATCACTAAGAGTGGAAACTACGTCTTGAAAACCGGTGAGGACTCCTAGCTATTGCACACCTTCACAGGGAAAAACACACTCTAGTGTATAAGGGACTGGAACGCTTTGCAAGCTAGCATTTCAAATTTCATGACTCCCAAAATGCTTTTTTGAAGTGTGCTATTGGAGTGCCCCCTGTGGTGTCTGAGCTGGCTGGGCCTCCTCTGGAGAGAAGGGAAGAAAACAAAAGGAAAGGGCAGGAAAACCAAATAAATGAAATATATTTTTTTTTGGTCTGGGAGCAGGTTTAGTTGCTGCTGATCTGATAGAGCAGACAGCATTTAATGCTCTAGAGGTACATAAAGGCAGGAAGAGCCCTCGCTGAGAGAGAAAAGAAAAAACTCCCTTAAGGGGAAGGTCTTCTGAGAAACGACAGTATAGAACTAAAATAGAGCAACTAGAGGAAGGAAGTCCATGTCCTATATATACAGAAAGGGAGGGGGGATCTTCTCCATAGTAACAGAGGGAGCAGGGGAGGAGGAAAAGGACAACACCAACTGCAAAAGATGTTTTAACAAATTATACAGAAAAGAGAGACTTGGGGTTTGCTCTTCTTCTGTGATTGCAGGGCCTGTGGTTTTGGTGTGATACAAAATCCCTTAAAAAATGTTTGATTACGCTAATAAAATGAAGATGGATTATTTCTGGACAATTACAAAGTTTGCACTTTAGTATTGGTACTTCATATTCTAAACGTGTTATCATGACAAGACTTGAAGCTCGTCTGTTGAAAGTTTCAGTTCTGTGATTTACACCGTACGTTACTGTTGTGTATCTGTATTATTACTATGTAGTTACAAAATGTTTTGGTGCTGGAATACGGCCAGATTTTGCAGTGATATTTAGTGCACGGAAATGAGGTGAGGTGGTCGGTGTGTCTGTAACAGTCGCATTGGTGTCACAGAAGTAATTACTTTACACGGAAATAACAATCATAAAATGGTTTGGGTTGGAAGGGATCTTAAAGACCATGTAGTTCCAACCCCCTGCCCTGGGCAGGGACACCTCCCACTAGACCAGGCTGCTCGAAGCCCCATCCAGCCTGGCCTTGAGCACTGCCAGGGATGGGGCATCCATAACTTCTCTGGGCAACCTGTTTCAGTGTCTCACCGCCCTTACAGTAAAGAACTTCTTCCTGACATCCAATCTAAATCTACCCTCTTTCAGTTTTATGTCCCAATCCAGAAAAATTCTTAGGGACGCATTTCACATTAATGCTATGAATGTCTCTCACTCAAGTGCATCATTAGGATCAATACATTAATTAGCTCACACTAATTTAATAGAAAATTAAGGCTTCTGATCTCAAAGCTGTTCCAAGTTTCCTGATGTGGTTTTGCTGATGCGCTGGGAATCCCTTTCCGCTTTTCCCCCGCACTTATTTCTCGTGGTTTCTTTCCCTGGTTAACTCTAGCACAGTCTTGCAGAGCACTTGCAGGTCCCGCTGTTGCATCTCCGGACAGGCAAATCCCTATTGACAGAGAGAGACGGGCCTTTGGCCTCGGAAATCTAGCACTCCAGTAAACCAGATCTTTCACAATGGATGTGAATCCTCCTTCTATTAGCACTCTTCCTTAATTTGCAGTGATTACTTCTAATAAAGCAGTAACCAGCACCAATTTTGACTTCGTAAGAGACTGCAGCAGTTTTTGTTGTTTAAAATAACATATTTTACTCAAACGCTTGCCTTCCATATTATGTGGAGTCGGTGATCTTTTTGTTTAAAAATACCTGTAGTTCTTTTTGCGAAGACTAACAGCAGTATCTGCTTTCAGGGTGGGATGATTAACTGGAATAGACTGTTTCCTCCTTTACGTCATAGACATAATGCGAATTATCAAGATCATCGCCCGTCTGAACAAGACACACCTCCACCTACTGAGATTTCTGAAGAGCAGGTAAACATTCTTCTTTTTTAAAATGGCATTTAAAAACTGGTTAGAAATTACCTCTACTATTTTTCGATCGTCTGTTGACATGGTTTCTTAAACATTCTCTGTAGTAGCATAAATTAGAATATCAGATAACAGTCACAATACAGAGACAACGAATCGTCATTGCCATCCAAACCAGAATTACAAATCAACTTGGGAGTTTCTGCTTTTATGCGTAACTGTCTTTTGTACTTAAGGAAGAGAAAGTTTCGCTAGTGGGGGCTACTCAAATCTGATAAATGTTTCAAAGAAGGAAGAACGACAAATAGATTTCATTGTAGACATGCAAGTTTTCCTTCACTGAGGTCTCCAGCTTAAGTTTCCGATTCAGTCATGCAATTTTTTTTGGAAATAAGAATGTTACACCAGCTATGGATTGCAACACACTACTTGGTGTAAAACTTGGATGTTTCCCTCAGTAATGGGGTTGACCAATTTCACGTACTGATGCCACAGAGAAGTTTGTCTTTTCTACCAACTATAGATGTAGACTTACTGTATGGATTTAATCTTTGAGACTTCTGTTGATAGTTTTATTCTCAAAAGAGAGGATGATTTACTAGGAAATTTAAGATTAATTTTATTTCTGTATTGAGCAAGAGTAGGTTTCAAGGGTGAGTTTTTCTATCCCTTTTTTTTGGGAGATAAATCAACCCCTTGCTAGCACCACGCTGACATTTCTAGTTAGTTTAAAATGAGATTGTCCCAAACACAAATCTTCAAAATGCTAAAACTAGAAATCAGATCATGGCTTTTTGCCTTTTCGGCACTGGTGGGTTTGACTGCAGACCTCTTGGGCTACGTACCAAAAGGCAAAAAAATGCCAAAAACCACCTTCTGAGACAAAACCCAAAACCTTAGCTTTGATTGGCCTGAAAACCTACTCAGTGCCAGGTACGGGGTGGACCAAAAGACTTCCCTGGTGGGCTGGTTTGTTTATTTGTTGTATTGACAGATTCTGCTTATGGGAACTTTTATTGTTGGGCTGGAACTAATGAAATAGTTGTTAGTCAGACTTATGTTGGATTCTTGCGCAAAGTCTTTAGGCCCAGATTTATGAAAGCAATACATGCTGATATTTTTTCATGTATGAAGGTTGTAGAGCTCACCCGATTGCCGTCATTTGCACTGCTGTCTAGTTACCCTGCAAAGAAAAAAGCAGTCTAAGCACCTTTGATTTCTCAGGACTACACTAATATCTGCATGGGTTTTCTTAGAATGGCAGAAATGCAAGGTTTTCTTCTGTTCTTCAGATTAAAATTTGCAAGCGTTTGCAATGGTTTTGGTACAAAAATCTCTGCATTTGTTGTGGGTTTTTTAGCACCCTAAATTACCGTTACCAGTATACTTCTCTGTTTCCTGGAGCTGTAATCAATTCTTGTGGTTAAAACATACTCACATGAAAAGAGCTTTTTGTTGTTGCAGTCTGTTCCCCATGATGCTCGCTGGGAGCATTACAATTCCATCCACCACTTCTTAAGGTTAGAATTCATGGCAGCTACGGTAAAAAGCTTTCTCCTGAAATTGACTTCTGTGGTTAGCTTTTATTCCACTGCCTGCCCTCTTTCTCATAAAAAACACGATCTTAGAAGAAAAAGCAGACGGAGGAAATTTTAGAAAGGTACGGGTTATGAAATCCAGTTTGAAGTTGCGCTGTTGTTGCAGAGGTGTTGAAAGTAGCAATTCATTCCTCTCTCTACCAGAAGGTGAGAAACCGACGTTGGGTTGTAACGGGGGAAAAGAGGGAAATGCACAAAATCATTGGTAGCGTGTTTGATATTGTGACAGCCGAGGCAGCTGTTTTCAAACGTTTTGTAACGGTCTGTTTAGAAGAAGAGCATGAGGACCTCCACGCCTGGGCGTACTTGGCAGTAGTGCATTTCTCAGTAAGCTGCCAAAGCAAAGAAGATTAAAACTATTGAAAGCTCTGGAGGTGTCTTAGAGAAAGGAGAGGTTGCTTTTAATGGCACCTTTCTTTTAAAACACGTTGAAAGTATTTTAAGTACGTTGCTCTTGCACCCTGGGAAGAGTTCTCCCGAGATGTGAATGGCTTCTGCTGCCTTCCTGCTCCCCTGCATCACGCTGCTGCCGCGATTCCCTGCAAGCAGAGGACGAGCAGCAGTAGCTCCCAAGCAGCTCCTGCAGCCCAGAACTTCCAAGTTCAGGAGCTGTGGTGTCTGGTCACAAGCCATTTGGAGCAGGGCGGGGAAGGCTTTATGCTGCCAGCAGCCACGCTTAATTTTACATGCTGCTCTCTGCCGCCCCCCCAGCCTTGTAAAAACCCTCTCTGGAAGGTTAACTATAAAAGTGAATGAGTTGTATGGTGACTTTCAGTCATGTGTAATCGAGAATTGTAGATGTTAAATGTACTTTAGATTGGAATTTAACCTATTTAAATTCAATTTGGTTATACCTACGTTGCTTTTTACATGTGGTAATTTGAGTATCTGTTAGCACAGGGGAAAAAGGTTAGATGTCGAGTACCTGATATTATAAAGAGGGATGCTCAAGTGGTTACTAATTACCAAAATCGCTGTCTTAATATGCCCTTTTCCAGGTAATTCTTACATCAAATGTCATTGACTTAAGCTGTTTTGAGAATACTTAGTTTGCAGTTGTCGTGTGTGGTGCCATACTTTCTATTTTACTCTTTTTCCAAAATTGGACCAGCTAGAAAAATACAAGTGTGGCATTTTCAGCAAACAGTTAGTTTTGAATAAACTATCAGAAAGCAGTCTTCTCTCTCTGTAGCAATGTTTTCAAGCGTATCTCTTTGTGACGGTGCATAGCCATGCTTGCTTACTCTCTGGAAAGGTAAGCTTTTGAACAGCCTGATCAGTGGAAAAGTGATCTCTGACACTGTTAACGTGACTAATGCGCGGACATTTTAAAACTCTGATTTTAAAGTGGTGTTATTTCTTTTCCAGGTTGCACGACTTATGGAAATGGGATTTTCCAGGGGAGACGCTCTAGAAGCTCTGAGAGCTTCAAATAATGACTTAAACGTAGCCACTAATTTTCTACTGCAGCACTGATGGTTTTCTGTGTGAAGGAACTTGACTGGCTGGGTTTGTACACGTCTGAAAGGGGATCAAAGCCACCTGCTGGACAGACTCACGAAGGTCGTCCCCGCAAGAGCATCAGGAAAGAGAAACTGGCTCCGCGTGACTGGTGATTCAAATGATGTTAACGAATGACGTGAACTGTTCCCAAGCCTTCAGATCACTTGATGGTTTCTAGTCTGGTTATCCTTTTCAAAGTAACTTTAGTTTCTACTTATTACTGGATATCACCTAAATTTATTTTTTAAATGAAGTAGGTGGTTTTTTTCTTGTAAATCCTTGTTAGATATGTTATCAGACTTAATGACTAGGAAAAGAAGCTCCAACAACCACAACGACTAGATTTACCTGTCAAGAAAAATCGCGTTTTCTTCATTTACCGGTCTAATTTCTCTATCTTACATGTTATTTTACAGTACTTGATTTTTGATTACAGTAATAAGAGGTTTGAAGATCACTTAATTTTCAACTCAGTAAAGGTTTATGGGACTATTATGTCGTTCTTCAGAAAGTTCTATTAATGCTTGTAATATTTTATTTCTTGAATTCCTTTTTAAATAAAAATTGTCATTCAGCACATAATACACAGATAGGATGTGAGAAAATTCATGTGCGTGCTGCAAGCTATGCGAAGTGACCACCGTAAATTTAAATTTTTACAGACTGAGTGGATTGCCGCTCAAATACAGGTCATGAATATATTCACTGGGAGCAATAAAAGTGAATAGAATGATACAATAAGATCAGAAATTAAATTATTAGAATGACTTCCACGTGCAATGGATGTGTATGCTCAGTGTCCTATGTGCTGGTTTCATTTTTTTGAGCTGGCTACATACTGTCTTAAAAGAAAATGATAAAAAGCTAACTTTTCTATATATAGTTCTAGTTTTCTACTGTCAAAGATGTGGATGACCCTGCATTTGCTGAATCCTCGCTGTCTGAAGCAACTTACTGTTGATCACAGACTGGAATATTAACCTTCAGGGTGATTCAGGCTAACAGCACAGGAGGTAACAGGACGCTAATGCCAAGGTAGTACAATAGTGGTTGTGACGTTTAGATTGGTAAATAAACTTACTTGGCTTGACTCTCAGAAGTGCTCAGTATTAGCACCTTAGGAGTTTCAGGAGGTGGGGTGGGGAGAGGTGAACACCTCTATAAAACCAAGGTGAAGTTAATACAAGATTCCAAACTGTGACTCCATGAAACCAATCTATACATATATCTCAAGCATTTAATCTCTGTTTCTGTATGTACTTTTTTTTGTACATTGTGTGGACATATGTGTCTATTTATATACACACGGGCATATTTAATACATACATATATTTAGAATAAGGTCTAGATCATCAGAAGCATAACAAAGGCAATAGCAGGTGCAAAGGGGAGGAGCTGAAAGAATACAGGAGAGAAAGGTGTTTTGAACATCCAAATGAACATGTGTGTACCAAAGTACTGACCTGCACAGTCTCACTTGGCCTGGAAATTATACGGGGAAGTTACAGGACCAGATTTAGGGAGAGAGAAGAACCTTTTTTCTTTTCCTTTTTTTTTTCTAATCGACTGCTAAAAGTGAAAAAAGTCCTTCAGGCATTCAGGTCCTTATCCAGAAATGTCATCAAATTTGTGCAGCTTTCGAGACATGACGTTATTTTTAATAAAGTCAATGTCCTGTATGTGGTTTTTAGTGTTTTCCAGTGGGTGAAATAAGGGGCTTTTGGAATGACCCTGTGTTTTCCTGGGCTTTGATCAACCTCCTTCGGGGTTTGGCTTGCTGCTATGATCACATTATTTAGGGAGGATCTGCTTTTGAATTGAAAGGTTTTGTTTGTGTGAAGCTGAGTGAGTGGCTCTGCGTGTGTGTAGGCTGGAGACGTTTTTGTACCCAGAGAACTCTGGAAACCTTCTGTCTTACAAAGGAAAAGGGGAAAAAAAAAGCCCTACTATCATTTGTGTAGGTAAACTAGTTAAATAATTTGAAACAAGTTCAAGTTTTAATTTTGAAACATACAGATTCTCTCTTCACAAATATTTTATCAAAAGTAGCAATAAAGACTAGTGATTTACTTAAAAAGTCAAATTTTGTCTGTAGGAAATAAAGGTCCACCTAGCCCAAGGCAAATTAACTGTGACCTCTGCCCTTTCAGACTTTGCCCTGCTCTAGGGACAAGCGCAAAGAGCATTTATTCCTTGGAATTCTAAAATGTGTCGAGTGGCATCGGGGACATGTAAGTGGATATTCTCCAAGTCTAAATCTTTTCTTACTATTTTCTGTACAAGGGATATCCAAATGTCATGGTTGTTTGGAAAACCCCATTTTGCTGGGCATTTCACAAAACATGGTCAAACATAAGGGGTAAAATTCAGGTCTGGGTGATGTCAGTTGAAAACTCCCCTTGACATCTGTGAGAACAGTTTGCACTCAAAATGCTTCCAGGGCCGTGATTTCCAATTTAAAAAAAAAAAAAA
>VXBO01012504.1:210922-223471 GCA_013400135.1 Rhinoptilus africanus
GGAATTGCTGGAGAGGGTGCAGCATAGGGCTACAAAGATGATTAAGGGACTGGAACACCTCTCCTATGAAGATAGACTAAGGGAATTAGGTCTCTTTAGCCTGGAAAAGAGGCATCTGAGGGGGGACCTAATTAACACTTATAAATACTTGAAGGGTGGGTGTCAGGAGGATGGGGCCAGGCTCTTTTCGGTGGTGCCCAGTGATAGGACAAGGGGTAACGGGCACAAACTTGAGCACAGGAAGTTCCACCTAAACATGAGGAGGAACTTCTTTCCCTTGAGGGTGGCAGAGCACTGGAACAGGCTGCCCAGGGAGGTGGTGGAGTCTCCGTCTCTGGAGACATTCAAAACCCGCCTGGATGGGTTCCTGTGTAACCTGCTCTAAGGTGGCCCTGCTCTGGCAGGGGGTTGGACTGGATGAGCTCCAGAGATCCCTTCCAACCCTACCATTCTGTGATTCTATGATTTACGTGCCTCAAACCATTTCTGGGTAGGGTAAAATTTAAAAGTAAGTAACCATCATGGTTTTAGCCAGGTTTCGCTTTGAATTGCCGCCTTACCTCAAAACAAAACCGAGAAGAAACCTTAGGCTAACTCTCATGATCTCAAACCTCGGACTATCGCGCATCTTCACTTATTGCTAGAGTGAAATTATTCAGAGCCGATGCCAGCAGCTATCGCTCCCAGACTAGACACCCTCGATTTCAGCGGTGAAACTGAGAGCGGGATTTGTTTATAGTGGCTACCCCCATATTTAGCAGGCGGAAATGCCGGTAGCAATCACTGCCGACATCGAGCAAACCCACTCTCGCTTTCCACGCCGGCACCCTCTGCTGAGCCGCCGCTCTCACCACATCGCTTTTTGGGGAGGACCTGGGCCTACAGCCCTGCATCAGGCTGGGAAATGCCACATGGTGAGGAGGACGAGGTGTGGGGGGGGTGGATTTTGGGCTGGTGGAAGGCGATGGGTGTACGGCGCCAGGGAGAAAAAACCCGGTCAGCGTGGCATGGCCAAGGCTGGCACCTGAAACACCTTTCTCTGTGAAAACCGAGCTGCTGCAGGGCTGTGAGGGGATCATCTTCAGGAGCTCCTCCCATGAAATTTCCTCTAGAAAAATGTGGGGTTTGTGTTCTGGAAATGCTTGGCAGCACTGTTTCGCCTGGATGCTGTCACCACATGTTGATACCATAACGCTGGTGGGCAGGTTCGGGACAGGCAAATCCTTCCCCTTTGCAGCTCGTAAAACAGCCCCGCTTCTTTTATCACACCTCAAAGGCCTCGACTGCTTTATTTCCCTCACTTTCATGAGGGAAAATTTAATGTACCTGCAGGACCAGGTAGTCACCGAGCTCCTGGTTTCCAGCCACTCTCTCAGCTGCCAGGGCTTGCAGGAGGAAATGGAGGAGAAGGTCCAAGGCTCTGCAGGGCAGGAGGCTTGGCCAGGAGGATACCACTGTACAGAGTATTTCTGGACCTTTTTTTTTCCCCATGCTCCCAGTCTCAACCCTCGGGGACCAGCAGGCATTTCCATGTCCCCAAAGCGTTATCTGCGTGTTCACAAGCTTTGCAGGCACATCGTAACAACCTGTGTTTGTACAGGTTGTCCCAGGCACTTCTGCAGCCGTCCAGCTGCCCGGCACCTCCTTGGGTCATGGTGGGAGGTGTGGGAGTGAATATTGCTTCCTGGTAAACGAAAAGGTGCTGGTGTACGTGCTCCAGTTTAATTTCTCTGTCGGACATAGTCCTCCTTATACAAGGGCAGGCGTAGGGGCTGGGAGGAGGAGGGAGGAAAGAATGCCAACAGGAGGAAGCACAACTCCCTGAGGGCAGCAGGACCCTTGATTTCTGGAGGACGCCCATGGGTGTTATCTGGCATTAAGGCCTGTGTGGTGTGGGAGAGCCCCGGACCTCACAACCAGAGTTAATGCTGACCTCTTTCCCAGGGGGAGACCTTATTGCTTTCTACAGTTACCTGAAAGGAGGTTGTAGCGAGGTGGGGATCAGTCTCTTCTCCCAGGTAACAGGCGATAGGACAAGAGGAAACAGCCTCAAGGTGCCCCAGGGGAGGTTTAGATTGGATGTTAGGAAAAATATCTTCACTGAAGGGGTTATCAAGCCTTGGAACAGGCTGCCCAGGGAAGTGGTTGAGTCACCATCCCTGGAGGTATTTAAAAGACAGGTAGACGTGGTGTTTAGAGACATAGTTTAGTGGTGGTTTTGTCAGTGTTAGGTTGATGGTTGGATTCAATGATCTGAAAGGTCCCTCTCAACCCAGATGATTCTGTGATCCTAAGGCACAGAGGAGATCTTCTCAGCAGATGGGGAACATAAAGGCGAGGGAGATGAAGGTCTCTAGTCTCAGCTGGAGCGGGTGCCACCTCAAGCACGGGACCACACTTTCCTCCCCTTGTAAGGAAATCTCCTACAGAGGCTGTGGAGAATCAATAAGAAAACCTCGATAATAAACACTGTGGTTCATCAGACTGAAATTATCAACAGCCAGTGCAACTTTACCGCAGTTTATGTCCATTTAATAAAATCTGCTTTTCATCTCCCTCTGAAGGCACGTGACCCCGGTGATTGAAAGCAGGCCAGGAGAAGCTCAAATGAAAAACCCACTGTAGGTATGGGACAAACTCCAGTACAGGCAAGTTAGGTGCTGATTAGAGACCATAAACACTTGAACAGAAATAACAGGGTGAGCCAAAGTGCTGGAAAAGGCTCCTATGCTCATAGGAGCCACAGGAGAAGGTGAACTGCAAACTGATACAAGCCTCTGGCCAGCACCAAATGGCCATCGCAGGCTCCTTCACGTACCCTTTGATACAGAGGGAGGTCTGGGGACTGATTCTTAAGGAACGAGGAAGGATCTCGACGCATTTCAGCTTTGTATCACTTCTGACTGCTCTGTTGAGAAGAGGTGTGGCGAGATCAAAGCACGGCAGAGATGAGAAGGTGACCCAGATCCTCCTTTTTGTTATTCAGGCGTTACATGGAAATCTGGAACATTCATTTTAGCCAGGAAGCAGGTACTCCCAAGAAACTCTGAAATGACAAACTAGTTAGAGAAAATACGTATAGTGAGATGATCTTGGATATCCAAATGAAAAAATAGTTCCTTCAAGTGCTGTCTTTATAGATTACATAACAAATCCAAGAAATAAAAGCAATCCGATCCATATTCTTCTTTTAATTTGGTGATCAAATGGTCAGGCTTTACTAATATTATCAATGGCGTGTTGGGAAAGGGCTGATGGTAAGATCTGTTCCAGCCTTGCCTGACTTTTGATGAGAGTTAGCAAACAACATTGCTTGATAGAATTCAATAATTAATGGCAGGTTTTAAGGATCACAGACTTGTCTTTAACAGGGAAGTTAATTGTAGTTAATGCCCTAACCGATCACAAAAATAAGCCGCCAGAAAGAAGTAAAAGCTCCTCCCAGAAATTACCCAAACACTTTAAATTCTTCTACTTGAAGAGATATAAATGGCCTCAGCATTTAGGACTTTTGAGTCTATACAGGGAATAAAATTTATGACATTTTGACAGACTGTGGATATTTTAAAATACAAAAGTATGACATGAATGTTTCTTGAATGAAGTAATTGTGTTTATATGTGTGAGATTCAAGATCTCTGGACTCACCCAGCTACACTTAGATGTCTGCAAAGCAGGCGTCTTCATGTAAGAAAAAAAAAATTCAATTCTGAGACTCAGACAGTGGAGCGGAGGAAAGACAAACCATCTGGAGTTTCAGGTGGAGAAAAAAGTAGGGAAAAGTAAATCAGAGAGCAATGCTAGTTACAATCTGGTAGCCTGAACAGTGAATTTAGAAAGAGCACAGCTCCGTTTGCTGCTATTTCTTAGATTTGGGAAATAATCCTGCTCTGCTTTAAGTCAATGGGAGTTTTGCTATTGACTTCAGAGGGACCAGAATCAGGCACTTTGTCTGCTCCAGACCTGACTGTTTTATTTGGAAATATAACTTTTTAAAACACACACTTTTCTCTTAAAATGCTACAAAGTAGAGCAAGTAATTACATTAGCTCTACCTGAAGCTCCAGAGAATTAATACAAAGGCTGCTTGGCTCTTGCCAACTTTCACTATTACAATTTTACTAGCACCATATGCAGCACTACCTTACCTCCTTGTTTCACTTAGTGAACTCATGGGGGTTATGTTTGGGCTTTTTTTCTTTTTTTTTTAAAGGAACATGCAATATTCACCAACAAAAGCTCCAGGGAGTGGGGACCAGCTCAGTGGCCCATATGGTCTTAGTATCAAAGAAATCAGAGATGGAGCAGGTCTGTTTGCTCAGCAAGCCCATCCTTTTTGCAAACGTGCAAGAGTTGGCTCAGGAAAAAATGCTCTTTGGGGTGGTTTCTGTTGCTTGCTGTCATGCAAGAAACTGTGAAGTGAGATTTCCGGTGTTACTTTGAGCGCCCTCGTGGCCGAAAAAGAAAGGAGCTGCAAGGTAAGGAGAGGACTGGCTGTGTCAGCTTTGAGGCCATGGAAAGGTTGGGGATGGTTTTCTGAGAACAGCCAGGAAAGGGTTTCTGCAGAGGAGAGATTTGACTGGAAAAAGCTAATCCTGTGATTTTCATGTGACTAATTCCAATGCAGGAAAAGAACCGAATGCAAATTATACATACAAGGCTTCACATAAAGAACAAAGTGGAGATTGTTCTCCAACAGACAGCTTTGCTAAGGCAGAGTGAAAGTTGAGGAGGGATTTGTTAGCACTGGACTCGAAAATAAGGCAACATCTTGCTGCAAGATGAGTTTTGAAGACCAAAGACTCTTGCAGCTCCTTCAGGCTTGCTCAGAAGGGACCTTCTGCTGCACCAGGCTGGGGAGATGGACCTCAGCCCCACCCGCACCATGCCACGCAGCAGCTTGCAAGCAGTCACACCCACCGCAGTCCTATTTTTGCTTCATCCTAGTGAAAAATGCCCTGCGGTCAATCCAACGAGGCATTTGGCTCTGCCGATGCCCTTTGAGACTGCTTTACTTCACTGCATTAGAGCGTCCTGACAGTTGAGTTGGGTCCTGCCCTACCTGGGGAATGGACAAGAACCTGGTGTGCTCCGCTTGAGGGCCAAGTGGTGTAAGCTGTGCGGACGGCCGCCCGTGTGCTTTTTTTAGCCCTAAGGATTGTCAGCTGTGAGGTGGGCAATGAGAAGGTCTGGGAGTCCAACGGGCATCAGGAGGAAGCAGTGTTAGATGGCGCAGGGAGGTAGGGAGAAGAAAAGGGATGAAAGGGCTGGAAAAGGAAGGCAAAGGTGGTAAACTCAAGGAAGTTTCAAGTTGTTTCTCAGAGGTGGGTTTGGTGACTGAGTACAGTGTATGGATAACTTCTGCCCGCTCAACAGAAGATTTACTCTATCAAAGAGCTCCACCACTGAGCTCCAACTCAGTTCATTGGGCTCCAAGCTGTTGCAAAACAAGGTTTTGCCTTCAGAAGGCAACTTGTCTTGGCTGCTCCTAAAGTCAGAGAGAAAAATCAAAGGATTTGTGAGGAAAGGTTAAAGGTTTGAAATTCAAGGTGCAGCTTTCAGCCTCATTTGCAGTCTCCTACGGCTTAGTCCACGATGAGACTGGGGGGGGTTACTGCCAGTACACCAGCTTGCGATGCACAAGTACACTGAGCCGTGACTACTACAAGACATAATCATGTGGAAGTCAGACACTGGTGGCTAGCTGAGGCTGACGGGTTTTGTTGCAAACTTGTTTCTGAACCCCAGCATAGCCTAATGTACTCCTATGAGTGTGCTGGGACCAGCCCTCAGGAGCCAGGAGCTGGCAGAGCTACCCCCTCTCTCTCTGAGCAGGTGAACCGACTGATGGTTTGGGACATGCTTATCCCTTGCTCTGGGGAAAATGACCACAGAACAACAGAAATGCTGGTTGCAAGGGACTGCTGGAGGCCACCTAGTCCAGTCTCCCATCAAAGCAGAACTACCACCAACATTATACCGTAAAGTCGGCATTTATCTAGCCAAGTCATGAAAAGCCTCCAAAGAGAAGCCACCATCACCTCTCTGCAGCACCTGGTGGGGAAGGTTTTCCTACTGGCCAGCCTGAACCTCCCCATCTGCCGTGTGTGGCTGTTGCCCCTTGTTACTTCCTCTGGCACCACCAAGAAGAGTTTGGCTCTGTCATCTTTGTAACCTGCTCTTGGGAGAGCCACAGGGCTGTCGATCACCCTTTGGGCTCCTCTTCACCAGGCAATGCAAGCCCAGCTCCCTCCACCTCTCTCACACCATACCTGCACTCTAGGCCCTGGGCCATGGTGACAGCCCTCTCCAGTTTTCTGCACATCCCCCTTGAAGCAGGGGTCCCAAAAGAGGATGCTGTACTCCATCGGCGCTGGGCGGGGGAAGTGCACAGTGCCAGCTCTTTCAGCCACAGCCTCATTTTGTGGGACAATGCATGGAGCGGGCACCACCATGCCTCCACCCACCATGTCCCCACCGCTGGCTGTCAAAGGGGTCTGAATCGTTGATATAAACTAGGAGAAACGGGGCAGTTTCAGGTACAGCAAAAGCTTTGGTGTCAAAGCACCAGAGAGCCCTCTCCTCAGGATCTGCATATAATTAGCCATGCTTATTCGGTCAATCAGAGCAGCGCCCGACTTGCGTCCTCCCGTTCCTCAAGTTCATGTTTCAGTCTAAGACTTACCAAAACATAGTTTTATATGCTAATTTCCTTATAGTAAATCCCTTACTGTATGTCGTTCATCTATACCAAGCGGTGTACATGTAAGAGTAGGCTAATATTCTGTATATATTACCAACTTTATGAGTTCAAGAATTACAATGTGCTTGCTTTATTTAGGTGGTAAACTTTTTTAATGAGTCTGGAGGGTCCTTTACATAAAAGTAGTGACTCTAGCTTGGAATCTCTTTCCATGTTTATTAGAAATGTGTTTTACTTTACCGTGAAAAAAGCCAAGGAAACATGCAGCCTTAAAGTCTAATGAAGTAGTTACTCATGCAGTCAAAGTTCATAAATTTTAAACACATTTAATTTATAAATTGAAAACATAGCTTGCACTGGCTTTTTCAAGATTATTGCTTGCCACAGGGGTTTTAGGATAGTTGCCGGGCCATGCTTGTTACCTCTTTCCTTTCAAGTCTGAGGCTGGATCTTCACGATTTGCTCACATTCATTCTGATGTTTTTATTTTAAAAATCTTATTTTTAGAAAGGGAGCTCTTTAAGATATTAAAAATCGTAACCCAGCCAGCAGCCTCTTTGTTCCCCACTCAGATAAGGTTTGCTTTCGAGCTGACACTTTAATAGAGAGCTCTTTCTCGCGGTGAGAAACCCTTTGTCCCTCTGGAGACCTCTTTTCTGAGCTAATTGCAGAGCGCAGTCCCTCCAGCGGCAGTCTGAGCCGGATTCCAGTCTCACACCAATAAAACCTCAGTGCCATCCTGAGTTAGGAGCCCAGCTCCCAGGAAGGGGGAATTTCAGGAAGAGGGGAAATGAAGATGCTAGCTCCCTGCTTTTGCCCTCTTCAGTCCTCAGGTTGCTCCTCCATCCCTGGATGAGCCCTGCTTGCATCAGGAGGAGGCGAGAGGAGGACGACAGCCTTATGCCAGCCAGGATTCCCACCAGACGCCCCACTGGCACCCTGCCTCGTGCCGGTGAGACAGCAGCTGGCCGGTACCTGCAGGATCGCTGCTTGTTGACTCAGAGTCACAGGAGGCCAGTTCTGGAGCTTCAAATAACTTTAGGGGGATGTTGCAGAAATGGGAATGTGCCTATGATAAGGGAAAGCATCAAGCCCACAAGATCTAGAATAGTGGTGTTGGAATTTAACCACTGTGTCTTTAGATTTATATGGATGGTCCCCCCCCCCCGGCTTCTTTTACCAAGGTAGCAATGCAGCCGAAGAAAAAAGGGGTAGCAGGGCTCAGCCTCCCCATTTCCATGCCCCCAAACCAGTCAGTTATACCCAAGCCTTTTCAGGAAGATATTTCTCTCACCTGTCCCCTAGTGACGGACATGCCACAGCATTCTTTGCCTGGGTATTTGCTGAGTCCCTCTCCTAATACTTAAAAAGATTTTTCTTCGCATATGGACCGCTTCTGCATGGTTCATTCGGATGGCTCCATCCTCAGCCGTGCAGGCACCTCCAAGGACCGCTGCAAAAGCTGAGACGATGCCCTCCAACTGATGTCCCTGCTCTGCCCCACCGCTTCTCCTGTCTCCTCCCTCCCTGAGCCCCACAGCCCCGCACACGCCATGCCCAGCCAGCGTCGGGAGCGGGGCCAGTAATTGGAACGGGGAATTGCGAAGCACCAAAGCTTATCAACAGGCAGCGAGGGAGAGTTCAGCGACCATCCTGGGGGGCCCAGCCCTAGGTCCGGAGAGGGTTGGCAGACTTTTGTTCGGTGGCAGGGGATGGACACGGATGGCTGCTCCACTCGGAGCGGCCACCGGCACAGCTGAAGCAGGGGGATGGCTCGCCGCTTTCTGCCAGGACTACAGAGAGCAGCACAGGAGCGGGAACACCGACAGGAAAACGGTGTTTTGGGGGTCACTTTAGGCACGGCTTCTTGGCCTCTGAAGTGCCGCCAAGTGCCATCACTATGCACACAGAAGTAGCAGCTACTTTCTCATATATTTTTTTACTCATTAACCGAACAGTCTAAATATAGCCCTGACTTAGCACTTGCGAGAGATGGTGGGTGCCCTCTGTGGTCGGTTCTTCGCTGCCTGTCTACCTGCAGCGCTGGTTTTCTGCACCAGATCCTTCGCTTTGCCAGTGCCACGTCAGGTGCTCTCTGCTCTCAGCCCCGGGGCAGACGGATAATTTACATTAGAGGTTGCTACCACGCAATGAGGAAAAGCACGCAGCCCCAGGAACGCAGCCAGCTCCTCCCGTGCTCCTGCCAGCCCGCCGGGCCATGGGCAGTCCTGCCCTCCGTCCCTTCCTCCAACTCCTGGCCAGATGATATTGCTCCTGTCTGGATGTTTGGATAAACCAGGCTCTTGGTGAGGCCGACATGGGTAAAAGCCAGGAATTCAAAGCCTGGTTCCTTTTGCAGGAGTTGTTGCCACACATCACCCAGGATGGGTCCATCAGAAGCTCCCCATTTCCAGCAGGAGAGGGTTTAATTTTACCAGGGAGGTAAAATGGAAAGTATTGCCTTTGCTGGGGGCACTGGGAAACTTTCGGGACGTATCAGGAACATCTGATATGTTCATAGTCTGTGTCCCTGACTTTGGCCTCAGCTTGATGCCAGGTAATACTATCTCCACACCTGCCAACTGCTCACTGCCGCCAGTGCTCACGCCTTCACTCGGCAATTTATTCAAAAGAGTGGGCAAGTGGAGAAGAGGGAAGGCACCTCATGTTCCTGTGTGGATTTCAGGCTACATGCCAGCTGTGTCCATCCCTTTTCGCAGTTCTGTAAGAACTGAAAAAAATGGTCAAGGGAGAAAAACTAAATGCAAGTTTGCCCTTTGTCTGACAAAGAAAAAGGTTATGGATGTTTAAAGCTTTGTTGCCGTATTCTAGGTAAAGGAATATGGTTGTGACCTCTTCCACGTTGAAATATGATGTTACTTGTCAGCTTATTACCTGTCTCATTTTTTGCCCATTCTCAATAAAACAGGCTTTCCAATGCAGTAAAAACTCTAGATAGTCTCCAAAGCTCCTCAGAGGAGCAGCCTACCATGAGGCTTTGTAATCTCTCTACAGGAATTCCTCAGCTCATCTGTCTCAGCACAGTTTCCTTGGAGTAAATGGAAGACTATTCTTCCCTACGCCTTGAATTCATTCTATTACAATACTTGAGGCAGCACAGCATTTTATAGAGATAAAAGCTTGTAAGTGGCGCAATATCCTCATCAGAAGTAATCTGCCTTTTAGTGAATGGCCTCTCATCCATCCTCCTTTGCTCACGGATTATTTTTCTCAGTAGCTGGAAAACTAACTCTCCATCTCTTCTCTTGGGATAACAGTATGGGAAAAAAAGATGTCAGTGAGCAAATATTTGGTGGCAAAGCCAAAGGAATCATGTTCTTTTGAGACAAAACTCTCTTTCCTTACAGCTGAGTAGACAGAGATTAAGTTATAAGGAATCCGGGCTCCTTGCCAATTCATCCCCATCTGCTTGTCAGGAACAAATGCTTCGTTATTTGGCTTGGTGAGGGAGCAAAGAGCAGGAGAGAGGGCAGCGGGCCATGGCCATGCCCTCCCGCAGATGCTTCCCCACCCACAGGAGCTGCTCTTGCCTGGGACCTCCAGCACTAATGCTCCGTGCTGGTGACAGAGAGAGGGCCAGGGCTGGCTTGCCAGCAGAGGTGGGCACTGTTTAGGAAAAAAAACATCTGTATAGAAAAGAAATGAATGAAGATGGATACGAGAGGCTTGAGAAACACAAAGGTGGGTGTGGGAAAACAATAAAGTCAAGAAGAGGAGAAACTTTCAGGGTGCCTGCAAGATCAAGGCACATTGTGTCATAGAGACAGGGGCTGAGGGACCTCTGGGGGCTGTGAGCAATTGAAAGAGCTGGTAGTTCCTGGAGCTACGTTACTGTGCCACCAGTGTATTGTGAAAAATGTGAAAAGTTACCAGAAGAGCCCCAAGAACCACGTACCCTTACCACAGCAGCAGCATTGGTCTCTTTGTGCACCTTGTCCTAAGTATCAGAAAGCAAGCTGAAATGATAAGGAGCCTTCAGTGAGTGTCAGGTTGTTGCATGACACCTGCATTTGGGAGCTGAGGAAGCCTGGACCAAAGTGTCTGTTGGATGGTCCAATGCCTGTTTTACTGTCAGGTGGTTTGAAAATTGGTTGGACCACAGGTCTCAAAGGCCAGTGGTCAACACCTCGATGCCCATTTGGTAGCTAGTAGCAAGCAGAGTGCCCCAGGGGTTGATACTGGTGCCAGTATCATTCCTTACTCTCATCAAAGACCTGAATGAGACCAGGCAGAATGCAAATCTGTCAGTGCAACATCCTCAGACAAATCTGTGGGTGCTACTAAACTAAGGGAGTAGTTGACAAGCCGAATGGTAGAGCATCAACAAATGGACCTTGAAAAGCTAAGGACTGTGCCAGCAGAAATCCCATGAAGTTCAACAAGAAGACGTGAGAAGTTCTGTTGCTGGGACAGAATAATCCCGAGCTGGGAAGTAAGAGCTCTGCTGAAAAGGACCTGGGGGCTATGGTGGGTGACAAGAGGAACATGAGAATACAGTGTGATCTCATTGCAAATAACTGCAAATTGCATGTGCAGCAATGTTGGGTGGGGGGTGGCCAGCAGACAGAGCTGGACATCTGCATGCCACTGGTAAGTCTGCAGGTGGAGAACAGCATCCTCTTTTGGAATCCCCTCCTTCAAGGGGCATGTGGGAAAACTGGACAGGTCTGGATAAGGACTGCCACCACGGTCCAGGGTCTAGAGTGCAGATGCAGTGAGAGAGGTGGAGGGAGCTGGGCTTGCTTTGCCCAGTGAAGGGGAGCTGAAAAGGTGATGGAACAACAGCCTGAGACTGCCTGAAGAGCAGGTTCAAAGATGACAGAGCAAAACTCTTCTTGTTGGTGCCAGAGGACGTAACATGGGGCTACGGACACACACAGCAGATGGGGAAGTTCAGGCTGACCATTAGGAAAACTTTCTCTGCCAGGTGTTCCAGAGAGGTGGTGGCGGTCCTTCCTTGGAGGCGTTTCACAACTTGGCTGGATAAAGGCACAGCTGACCTAATGGTATAACGTTGGTGGTAGTCCTGCTTCAAGTGAGGTGATCTCCAGGGTCCCATCCAACCAACATTTCTGTGATTCTATCCTCTCATTTCTTTACCTAAAAATTAACATTGGAGGTACTGGCCCACTTCACTAGCATGGATGAAACTTCAGAGAAGTTGCAAGCAATCAGTATAACACTACATACATGAGTAGACACATAACTTTCTGCAGTCCAAAGATGTCACCCAACTCAGAGCACTGGATGCACGGGTTGCATATTCAGCTGCATGTATTTTCCATTTGCCCAGATCACACAAATAGAATGATGTCCTTTATGAAGCCTTTCCCACAGCACCAAAGGTGCCGAGGTACTAGCAGACTCAGCTGTTGATTGTCTGTAATTGCTTCCAGATTCTTGTCAGGACAACCCACCACAGATTGCTCTTTTTTTTTTTTTTTTTGCCTTGCAAAACTTCTGGAGCACACAACGTGCTCAAACACAAATACAGCACTAGGAGGCTCTACAGCCTGTATAAATCCATAGACTGTGTTGTCATATGCACTGCCAGCCTGCCAGACTACCACTCTGCATTCACTCCTCTATATGAAAGAGGAACAGTATAGATCCATGCTGAAACAGCGCTGGCAAACATCCACATACAACATACTGGCCAGCGCACCCACTTTGAGTATCTGTGAACACAGCCACATCATTGTGTCATGTCAGAATAGCAATCACCCTTTCCAAGCTTAAATTTTCTATTATTTTAATTTAGGACCGCAAGTGTTCTGCACATTACAAAGTCATACTACTTAGGAGATCACCTAATCTGGAAAAAA
>VXBO01012504.1:236053-250216 GCA_013400135.1 Rhinoptilus africanus
TTTTGTTCCCCTCCAGAATTTCTTGGTTTGGCTAAACTTGAGTGAATTTTCATAGGGAGGAAAAGCTCTCCTGTTGATTCATGGTGAGAAAATAGATGGCTTGCTGTTGAAAGGGGGAGGTCTTGTACCTGAAAGCACTGGCCTTCCTTTTGTTGTCTCCAGCTCTTCTCTAACTGCACAGTAAGTGCAAGTGAGTTCAACTTGCTATGTGGCTAAAAACTCCTCTTAAAAAAATAAAACTGGGGTAAGTCTTTTAGCCAGTTGAATTGGTTTACTGTGCAACCAGATAACTGGCAAAACCAGCACAAGTTAAACAGTAGGAATGCATTGTATTGGGACTGTGGGACTAAAATAAGGGAAGGGATTTTGAAACTAAGAGGGAAGAGTGAGAGACCTCTCCCTTTCCATAGCAGCAGCCTACCCCATCTGTAATAAATGCGCACAGACCAAACTAGTCTGCAACCACAGCAGATTGAATTTCAGGTTCTTGCTCAAGAGTTGCTAGAGTTATTGATAACCTTTTATAAGAAGGTAAATGTGGATATCCTTGCCTTCTCTTTGGAAAGGGCTGCTGTACAAACTTAAAATAGTGTATCAGTCTGAATATGTCGTTTAAATCCTCATAGTTCAGTTTTCAGTCGCTACATAAACAAAATTGTGGACCAGCTTAATTATAGGCAGAAATACTGATCTCATCTATACTTCTATTCATGTTCTTTTAAGACGTATATTACACAAAAGTTGTGGTGATGACTAATATGGCTCTAATTTTGTACATTAAACTGAAACACTGGCACCTGTGATGATTGTATTCTTTTTGTGCTTGATTTCTTGCTACCTGGTAGTTTGTATGGTTACGTTAGCCTTAAAGTGGTTTTGTAATGTGGTTGCTGTTTTTGTGACGGTTAGATAGTGTTTTACGTATGCTCTCAGCAGATACAGTTCATTACACAAGATTCTGTGGTTTGAGTTGTAGAATTACGCAAATCTTATATTTTCATCTTCCCTTTACCGTATTCACACAACTCCACTTCTATATATCTGTCAGAATTGATAAAGTGCTTTAATATAACCGCTTCTTATCTCCACTTTTTCAGTCTGCAATCGAGCTGTTTGTGAACAGACTTGACTCTGTAGAGTCTGTCCTTCCCTATGAATATACTGCGTAAGTATGTTATGCTGTTAATGTCAGATGAATTAAACTTATCTTGAAGTATTATCTGCCTCTTGCTACACCAGTTTGCCAGTGAGGAATGTCTATTTATTTTCATAATGTAAGTTTACAAATAGAGAATTTTCAACAAGCAGATGGGTGCATACATTACTTCTTTCTTCTTGGTTGTCTCTGTGCATACTTTAGAAGTAGTGCATGGATTCACAGGCCCTCGTGTAAGGTCGAAGCACTGCTTGAGAGTAACTAAAGGCTAAAATGTGTGTACGTGTATATATATATATATTTACTCTTGTGTGTTAGTTGTCATTTTGGAGATCAAAGTGTTGCTACTGCCTTAAGTAGCCTATAGCCAGATGAGTTGAAGTGGTAATGAGGTGTGAACTTCCTATCAATTACCTTAATGAGGTGCTAAATGTTTTCTTGGTACACATCGTAGGAGCGGCACAAGACATATTAGTGCCTGGTACAACTATGTAAAGTTGTCGAGTTGGACAATATTTTGACTGTTAGTATTGAAGAGGTTAAGCACTAGTTATGTCTACGTTTTAATAAACACAAATGTGATGTACTTGAAATAAGGTTGAAAAAACTTGGAGGATGTGCTATTAAATGTGTTGGTGGATAAAGCTGCAGTAACCTGTTTAACAGTGCTTATTGCAAAGGAGCTGTCTATATGTGTGTGGGTTGGGGTTTTTTTCTTTCATTATCCCCTTCCCCATCCCCTCCATCACAAGAATCTGGCCTGCGTACTTTCTGTCAGGGCTGCCATGAAACTCTATGAGAAGGTTTAATTTCTGTCTAAAATTCCTGTGCAAATAAGAAACTTCTAATTATTTAAGAAAACTTTTATACTACAATGTTTAATATAAACTGAGTTCTGAAATAGCTGATGAAGAGATTTGATTGTTGGTGGGTTTGCGTTGGTTTGTTTGTTTTTTCAAAATGAGACTGTGATTTTCACACTCCGCTTTGCAGGTTCAAGGTAGAAACTGTTGTCTAGAAGGAATGCTGTATAGTTCCTTTCCTTGTGATGAAGGTGTTGATTTAGGGGAGCACTGTTTGAAGTCTGATATTTGCAGCTGAGAATATTTTATTAACTTTTATATCTTTTCTCTGATTCAGGTTTGATTTCTGTCAAGCGGAAGGAAAGAAGCGTCCCTCTGAAAACCTTGGCCAAGTATTGTTTGGAGAGAGGATAGAACCTTCTCCTTACAGGGTTTGTTCTCTGACAAAGGGTGTTCAGTACTACATATTTTCATATGTAACCAAAGGGATGCTGTGGAGGTTGTCTCCTCTCTTTGGAGCCTGCCAAAACCTGATTCTTGCTCCTCAGCTCTCTCCTTGTTAGAGGGAATTGAGTATTCTTATTTCCTGGAACCAGATCTGAAAATATTGCAGCTGTAAAATGGAACAATTAAAAATGGTGTTCGCCAGCTTGTTTTTTCTGGTGACTGAAGCTCTTGCCTCCTCCAAAACACGTAGTAGAAGAGAAAGTTATCAATGAATCTGCCTGGGACAGCACTGCTGCTGTGAGGTCAAATGTCTTGTCTGGTAAATCACTGCAGAACAGGCTGTAATCAGTAACAAGGAGCTCTTAGCGTAGGCCTCCTACAATGATCACAGGAGGATTTTATAGCACAGACCAATATAAAAACCTCCTCTGGAGGATTGATATACATTGTCTTGGTAATTTGTTTGGTACTTTTATTGTATCAGTATAGGCAATTATAAATGTATAGGGGAAACTTGTTAAATAGTGAAATTTCACTAAGTTTGTTACTGCCTTTTTGTTCACGTGTCTTTTGTTTTTCTTAGTTCACATTCAAAAACAAGGAGACGTGTAAAACTGTTTGTACGAAAACATATGATACCACAAAGCCAGAAGATAAACAGAAATTAGACTTTTTGAAAAAAAGTATGCTACTGAATTATCAGCATCATTGGTAAGTTGATATCAAAATTCATAGATTGGCTAGTCTAGTATGTTGGTGATAATTTAATTTATCGTTTTGTATTTGCAAGTTAATGCAGATTGAACACTAGGTATTTGCACTGAATCTGTTCCCCTTCTGTTCTTGCAAAAGATGTTATATTTTTTGTTGTCTTCATAAAAAATTTCCTTTGCTTAAAGGATAAGCACCAGGTATAATGAAAACAAGTCTTGTTTCTACACACAAAGCTTTATGTGGGTTTTGTTCTGCCTCTGTGCTTACTGTTAAATACTGCCATTTCTTTGCACTTGTAAATGTAGAAGTTAATCCTGCCCTAGTTGGAGAGAAGTTGTGAGGGACCTTCATTCTATTGCTGTGTCATCTTTGTTTTCCTCAAAAGCCTTTGCACTCCCCTTCAGATATTGTGTCCAGGAGATGGGACGAGCATCTTCTGAAAGACTTTTACCCAAAGTTTGTTTCTCTTAAAGGATATGGAAGGAAAAGGTGGCCAATGAAAATTAATTAATGAAATAATTTTGAGGAACACGTAAACAGTCCTTTCCTGTTCTCTGGGTCTCTTGGTAACCATCTGAGTTGTCTTGGAGCATGCTAGGGCTCTGTTTCGGCTTGGACATTGAGGCCCTCTCCTGATGGGCATTGAGGATGGGGCAGGCCTGAACTTGTACGCTGTCATGCTGATTTTCAGTTAGGATGCAGCTGTGCTCCGCACCCACATCCAAGAGCTCTGAAATGTTTATTGGCAGGCTCTGTCTTGACATTTGAAATACCCAGCCACGCTATCGGTGTTTGTGTAGTGCTTTGCGTGTCGGTGCGCTGTGCTAACAGCAAGGGTAGAAGGAACAACTTGGGCGTGAAGTGGTCAGAGTTCCTGCGGCACATCTTTGCAAGTAATACATAGGCATAATTAACCCGCGTGACTACAAATATGTGCTCCCTGCTTCATGGAAACAAATGTTTTGGTCTTCATCTAATTAGATTAAAACTACCTGGATGCATTAGTAAAAATGTAGGGGAAATGTTGAATGTTGCCACTGTCATTAAATGTTTTTCTGTAATGTCAAATTCCATTTCTCCAGTTTTGAAACAGCTACCTGTGCTGGAAAGGCAGTGAGTGCATTTCCTGCTGCTCTTGGGAACCGATATGGGATATCCCTTTTTAGGGATAAACTGTGGCTCACTCGTCTTTCTGAGAACCTCTTGAAAATGAGTGTAGTTGGAAGTTGATAGGCAGGTCAGAAGGGTTCACTGGCAATAGCCATACGTTCATGTAGGTGAACCAGGAAGTAATAAAGAAACCCTGAAAGGTATAGCTAATTTTGCAGGGATTCGAAGTGTATATGCCTAATGCTGAAATCAGGAGAGCTTCAAACATGCTGGATTTGGTTATATTCCTATTAAATACTGCTATAATCTTTACACCACTTGGAATTTCACTGATGCATGTTGGTCTGGCATAAAGCTTCAGTTTTAAAAGTTTGTATGTGTTTTGGTGCATAAATGAAGAATAGTTTCCCAAGGCTATGATCCTGTCACTCTTTGACAGAAATTATTTTTTTTTTTAGGAAGGCCCAAAGTTTAAGCTGACAGAAACTGAAGCAGAACTGTGTAAAACTCATCACGTGTGAAAGCACTTTAGATAGGCCTTTCCCCCCCCCCTTAGATTAAACTGTTTTACAAATATACTTAGTGTATTTAAGTATATTTTTTTAGCCTGTACAGCTAACTTGATAGGATTGTTCAGATTTTAGTCAGATGTAGTTCTGGTTTTCACTGTGAAAACTTCCCTTTAAATTTAGGGTACTTTTTATAATCTTCGTTCTTTTAATAGCACTTCTACTTTTTTTTTTTTTTGGTTGGGAACACTGTTCTCAAACTTTAGAACCAGTGTCATGAAGAATCCCTGTTTATCTGTATGGTAATGGTAGTTCTCAGTCACAGCTTCACGAAGTGGAAGTGGCTGGATTTCTGCGATGGATGGTTCAGGAGTATGGTACAGGGGTATGTTGTACAAGGATCAGCAAGGTAGCAGAAATGAGGATTTAATAGAGGCTTATTATCCAGCTTCAATTTATCTTAAAATTCCTGGGGAACACAGATGGTGCAAAGTACTTTTAAGGTTTTAAAAGCCACTTAATAAGATCAGGAATTGACATACTGAATTGGACTCGGCAGTTATACTGATATCTTGACTGACAATGTTCATCAGCAGATGTTCTTGAGAGACATACAAGAACACTGTTGTATAGCATATTTGCTGCACATGTGTAATCTCTTTGAGTCATTTTAAATGTGAAGATTAACTGTGAAAAATGATTTGCTGCTTAAACTATCAGTTTGTTCCAGCATTGCTGCTTGAAGGCAGCTCAGTATGTCTTTGTTGCAGAAGATGCAAGGGAAAGCCTTTAGTCCAACCACACTGATTTCCAGTAGGTTTACTTGGTTTTGATTAGGAAATTAAAATATTAACAAAAACAAGAGGCATCTCTAGCATATGATATGGAGGTAAAATTCTAAATATGTCCCAGTGTAATGAAGCTGCATCTGGAATAGCTCCTAATTAGCAACTTAATTGTACTCCGTAGTAGCACGGGGAAGTGAGTAGGATTTGGTTGGTGCTGCTACTGCTTTGCAACTGTGATAGTCTTTGGAATCTCCTTTTAACATAGGAGCTTCATTTCTGGAGGGCCTGTCCTCACCTCTTCCACTGTGTCAATATGAGCCAAGAGCACTGCCACTTATTTCGGCATGGTAGCTAATGGTAGGGATGATGCAGATCTCTTTATGTTGTGTGAACAAAGGCAGCATATACTGCTATTTTTACTCCCACCTGTTGATGTGCTTTAAAAAGTAGGGCTACTTTAGAGACTGTTGCAATGTGCAACAGATTAAATAATGCTTTGTTTTTGTGGCCTGAAGTCATAATTCTCACGTTTAATTAGGTATTTCAGAGTACCTAATGAGGTATTATCAGGTATCTGCTAACATTAATAGCCTAGTGGTTATAATGTTGAGACATTTAATTGTAAAGGATATTCGTAGCTTGATAAGTTTTACCAAAAACGTGTGATATTAACTTTCAGTGGGATGTCCTTTTTTTGGTCTAGTGATGCACAAAAAGTGGCAGTTGTGTCATCTGTTCTTCTGTGAAGTTTATTAATAGACCTTTAAAAACATAGGTTGGAGCAATTAATGTTGCCCTAAGGGCAGATACTGGATTTTAAGTCTTCTTTGAATGACTTTCTTTTGGGATTTATCTTTCATCTGGTTAAAACATGTCATAACATAAACAGGTTTTGGGTTTTTTTAGTAGTTCCTTTTACAGAGGTCACCACCTTGGGTATCTTTTTTATGTTTAAAAGTATATTTTTTTTGTTTGATATTTGTGCTGTTTGTAGCATGTTGGATACTGTTTCTATCTTACTGTCTTATAATTTTTTGCAACTCCTCATGGGGGTGTGGGGCTCCTCCAGAAATTTTTAATTGAACTGAACTCTAAACCTACTGGGCTCAGGACTTTGAAGTAATGTGAATATAAATCTTCTGAGGCAATAATATAAAAGCAGCAGGTAGACAGCGGAGGGAGGTTTGACAGTGATTACTTTCATAAATATGTGGTGGCTTACAATTTTTTGCTTGTGTAAACTGTGTGGTTAAAATATGTCATGCTCTCAGGTCAGTAGTCAGGAATTCACTCAAATAGCCTCCCTCAAAAAAATCCTTGCACTTTAGCTTTAATGCAAAATAAAAGTGTAAAGATTTACAAGAAAAAATGTATTTTACAATGGAAGAACAATGAGGAAGCTGGAGAATTAACAGTATGTGTGTGTAAGCAAACTTCTTTATTTTGTGTTTTGTCTTAAACTTGAAATTATCAAGTGGATGATTTTGGCCACTTTTAAAGAAAAATAATGAAATGTTAAACTGTTATGACTTTGGAGTGGGAGAGATTTATGTATTGGGCTATATTTGTAAGGGACTTCAGAACCAGTCCAGTAAATAACATTTTTTGGTGGTCACAGAGGAAGCCTCCTATTTCCAGGCAACCTTCTGAAGAAATAGATTGATTTTTTTAAATTTTTTTTTTTAAAGTTGAAGTTTCAGTCAAAGAGCTACATGCTTGTATCTCACTTGGAAATAGTATTGGCAATGAGTGCAAGATCTGAGAGAAGCATTATATTTGTAGTTAATCTTCCAATAATGAATGTAGCAAAGTGAGATGAATATTAATCTGGTTTTGTTTATGTTACGCTGTATTTTGAAAAAATTGTAAGTGTCGCTATGCCATTTACAGGATTGTGGACAACATGCCTGTGACCTGGTGTTATGACGTTGAAGATGGCCAGAGGTTCTGCAATCCTGGTTTTCCTATTGGCTGTTATATTACAGAAGATGGCCGTCCAAAAGATGCCTGTGTTATTAATGTATGTTTATGTGATTTTTTTTTTTAATATCCTCTTTTTACTAAGTTAAAGACTGGCATTTCTTCTGTGTTATGTTTATATGGTGAGTCCTCCCTATCTTACAAACCCTTGTTGCCTAAATCTAGGTAAGTGTTCTGATACCTCTGCAACTACAACAATTTGTAAGCCTCATCTAAGCCTAAGAACTGTCTCTTCTCTTGCATGATACGGAAGGGCTCTAAAAGACAGAGAGAAGACATGAGCTTGCATAGCATTTAATACATGTAAAGGGTGAAGGAGAAGAAAAGCATGTCATCCTTCATTGCCTAGAGAAGTCTAAACATTTGAAGGCTTGGACTTAACATTTTTGTGGGATAGAAATGTTTTCATGGAAACAGGTTTGCATAGACACGTTTGTATCTCTGCGTGAAAATTAATACTTCTTGAAGGACTGCTTTCCCTAAAAATGTGTGGGCTAATGGAAGAAAGCAAAATATAAGATTACTGAGTGAACAAAGTTTCTCCTGTGAGAGACAGATCTATTGGATTGACTGGTGGAGGTACAGATAAATGCACTGTAAGCATTATGGAGATAACAATGCAATAGGAAGTCCAGGATGTTTTAAGATTACCGCAGACTTTTTCTATGGAGAAGTCACTGATAACCTGGAATAGGTTTTTGGTTTTATCAAGATGGTTGGTTATACTTAATGGATCTTACCAAAGGTGACAGTTTCTAATTTTTTTCCCTTGCATCCATAATAAATTGGTTTCGGAGGCTCCATACGAATGAATGCATTTATGATCAAATCCGTAATCTGGCAATATTATTTTAATATTGTTTAAATACTTGGTTTTAATAGAGGAAAATATCCTTTAAAGGAGTAACTGGAGGGACTGTAGAAGAACATTTTGTTTATATAACTATTCTTATAATTAGGTGCTTTTGTAGAAAGGGGGGGGATAGAACCCTGAAGAAGTACTAAATGAACTATATTAGACATAATGCTAGTGATTTAACAACATCTTTGACTAAGTTCCAAGCTGATGTTTCCCTTCACCTGAGATTTTTATTCAGCATTCTTGGCTGCTGCTTGTGGTTCATCCCTATGGATCTTTGTTTTCAAATTTCAAGGCGCAATATTTGCATTGCTTGTCTTGGAAGGTTCTGTTTAATCTATGAAAAATACACACCTTGTTTTAAAACAGTGTTTTTTATGAAGTGCTTCTGATATGAAAGTTATCTATTCATTTTGCTGCTTCAATTAAATAAAATGGGACATCTTCAGTTACTGAAATATTTTAATATATTTATAAATACATTTTATATTGAAATATGTTTTTCTAGTTTTCAATTGTAGTAAGACAGTTCTTAGCATTAACTTTTCTAGTTTGTCTTTTTAATGCAAGGCTTTAATGCAAAGACTTTATTGTGTTTGTATTCCTGGAATCCTGCATTTATCTTGTAGAACTTCTTGACAGAAAAACTGTACCCAGNTGTTGTGGAAAATGGAGCTCTGGGAGCAAGACTAGTGGCTGCTAAACTTGAACCAAAAAGGTTAGTACTTGGAAGTAACTTGTTGTCAAGCAGTGCCAAGTCCCAAGATGCTTGCTTTGATCTGGGGACCTGTTGCTAGTCAGAAATGTTTTCAGATATGTGACCTGTAAATTAGCTGTCCTGTTGATTGATGTAGGACAGTCTAACATAATTTTGTTCTGAATTATGTAGATCTTTGTGTCCCAATTCATATTTGGGACAAAAAAAAGATAAAATAAAACCTGTTCAGTAAAGCAACTCTCATTTCCCTACTGGGGAACGTTTGAGTTTTATGTTACTGAGTGTAACATTTGATATCTTCCACAATCAGGATTTAAATAGCATGATTTCACAAGTATACTCATCACTTGTTCTGGAGTCTGTAGCCTTTGCACAACTGATGTCTGTTTTATTATTTCTTAGCATTGTGTCTTTCCTTTCTTTTGTGTTCTTCATACAGTTGAGCTTGTTGCATTGTTGGTCCAGCATCACGATGAAAGTTTGTTAGGTTTTTTTCAAAGAGAAGTTAGTAATTCTGTTGTTGTAACTTTTTGAGTGTTTTGGAATTTCTTATCTGTACTCAGACTCCTTTAATTTTTGGTGCTCTACTTTAGAGACTGTGCCTCTAATTTTCTTTTTAGAAGAGACAACTTTTGTTTAAAAAGTTCAACTAACAAATTGTCCTGTGCTTATGATACATTCCTTATGAGTTCTGGAATTTGAGGCATTAAGAACAATTTTTATATTTAAGGGAAGAATCACGGATGAAACTCATGCTTTTGTAAGACGGATTAATTCTTCCTTAAGAGTGTTGTCAGTGAAGCAGTTTTCATTCTGTGTTTTTTCTTCCTGCAGTTACAAGCACACTCATCCAGACAACCCTGATTGCTCAGGAGTACCTATGGATATAAGTAATAAGGCTACTGGAGAAGTCAAAATTGCTTACACATACTCAGTTTCTTTTCAGGTGAGTACTAAGCTTTCTGTGGTAGTTACCTCTTAAAATCATGCACTAATACCCTGAATTATAAAGATCGATAGCTGAAAGTATCTCAGAATAGTGAATTTGTGACACTTCAAATAAAGTTTGAAAACCAGAGATGGCTTAGGATTTAACCACACGCTTTACAATTTTGTGTACCACCACACACACATTGAATGTGAAGTGCATATGTTTTTTAAAAGAATCATACTTCCCATGTTTACCTAAGTTGTCTGGTAGACTGTTTTTCAATCCAAGCTCTTAAGTCTGAGAAACTGTATGTTTCAGCAAATTCCTCTTGTGGGTAGGCTGAAGCCGATAATTTTCTGCTCTCCTGCTGCAAAAGCTTTCTTCTCTCCAAAGTCTGCCTTCCATGGCAATCTGCAAAAGAGTAGGAGGCTGGTATTCTTTGTTCCTCTGTTCTGTATTTAAAAGCAGAGGTGCGGTGTATTAGGCAACTGCAGGGAGCTCTGATACTTGAATATGTCTCATTCTGGTAACAAGCAAAAGAGGTTTTTTGTTGTTTTTTTAATGGGATTTGTAGGACAAACTGTTTCCCAAAGCTTCCCACTCTTTCACAAACTGTTTCCCTATTAGTCTAAGACATCAAAATACAAGTGACTCACTAAAAAGAGTGCAGATTATAACTTAATTGGATTTCTTGATGCCTTGTGTATGTATTGAGGAGGTGGCTCACTCACAGCAGTTCGTATTTTCAACCTCAATAATTCTGTGATTCTTCTGGGTGTGAAGGAGTCTACTTTTTTTTTTAGTCATTATGGACTGTATAATCAAAATCTTGGCAACAAATAGATTAAAAAATAGCAATAGGGCAACTTTTATTTTCATTTAACCTTTTTCTTGTTCTGATTGCAAGGTCAGTGGTGTCTTTAAAATGATAGGCCATTTTTATGTCAAGGCTGTTCATATATCTTAATTCTAGACTTGGAGCCTGCTGGAGGTTTCAGATCAACTGTGGTGAAATGGAGAGTAGTTGATCTTTAAGGTTGGTTGGAGGGTAACATTGAGTTAGGGTGTGAGATCCACTGCTACTGTCGTAAGAAGTGCACGCTTTATCAGGCATGAACCCCTTTTGTCTCTTATAATCTGTTACAGCAGTGTTTGCAGAATTACCGTGACTGTTCTTTACTCTACTAATGCACTGTATTACACAGTAAAGTTCAAAATACAATAAATGGTATAAGAAAAATACTCATAAGAGGTTATGTGTTACTTAAAAATTAATTTGGGGAAATAATATCAGTTATGAGGCTGAAATTAATTTGTATACTGAAAAGCAAGTATTTTTGGAAACCTGAGAGAAGTTAGTAATTAAGAATGAGCTTAGCTTCATGCTACTATATTGTTTCTCTTCAAAAAATGGCATGCCCAGCCAGCTGTGTGTGTGTGTCCTGTGCACAGTCTTTCATCACTTGGAGGTCTTCTTCTGAAATTCCATCAGGTTGACAGATCAGGTCACCTCAGGAAGACAGAAAAAAGGCAGCATAGGTATGGGGAAAAACGCAATTCTATCCTAGAATCATTGATACTGGTTTAGAAACTTGTTGCTTGCTTTGAGACATAGTTTTATTACCTCAGTGATCTAGATATGTGATCTTGTCTAAATTTGGACATTGAGGTGTTGGAGCATGTCCAGAGAAGAGCTACGAAGCTGGTGAGGGGTCTGGAGGACAAACCTTATGAGGAACAACTGAAGGAACTGGTGTTGTTTAGCCTGGAGAAGAGGAGGCTGGGGGGAGACCTCATCACCCTCTACAACTACCTGAAAGGAGGTTGTAGAGAGATGGGGGCTGACCTCTTCTCCCTGGTGACAAGGGATAGGACAAGAGGAAACGGGTTCAAGTTATGTCAGGGCAGGTTTAGATTGGATATCAGGAAATATTTTTTCACTGAAAGGGTTATTAAACATTGGAATAGGCTGCCCAGGGAGGTGGTGGATTCACCATCCCTGGAGGTGTTTAAGAAAAGGGTAGATGTGGTACTTAGGGACATGGTTTAGAAGTGGTTTTTGTCAGGGCAGGTTAATGGTTGGACTTGATGATCTTAAAGGTCCCTTCCAACCTCACCGATTCTGTGATTCTATATTTTCAAAAACTGGCTTTACTGGAAAGCACTCTTGCTCTTATAGCTTACTGAAATAACATTGTGTCAGGAAGACACATAGCCATTTTTAGTGATTGATGCTAATGTTTGTGGGTTTGTTTGATAGCAAACTTCAGGTTGATCAGCACTGTTTATTCCTTTTTTCATGTTTACTCTGCAAATTAAAACAAAGAAATGCTCCTTTTGAGGTGTTTCTGATGAATGAATGTTCAGTCTGAATAAGTATAATCCATTGAAATTCCTGACGGAATAACTCGTTTCCTTCTACTAACAATGTAAGTTCTGTAGTATTGTCTCCCTCTCTGTCTTGCAGTATAAGCTGAATGTCACTGGATTGGTAGTTGGTGCTGAAATTAAGTTGTATGAAAGCGAAGTGTAATTTGGACAGCACTATCTAGAAAGTGCAATATTTTGCTGGAGACTATATAGCAGAGATAGTTTCTCCATGTCTGTGGTATTGAGTTACATACGCTAAAAAACACATGTTCTGCTAGTCATTTGAATTCCAGGTGAATTAATGTAATTTTTGAGGGGAGGAAGCACGGTTAAATTGATAGGCCTTTATGTCTTAAGAAGACATTCAGAAAATATTTTGGTTTGAATTCTATGGTCAAATCTTAGGTTTGTTTTAGGTAGCTGTTATTAAACTAGTCCCTTTAAGGCATGCAACATGAAATTTCCAATTTGTCAGGAGACTTCAGATTGCCTTGCAGGAACTTCAACTTGTAAATGTACAAGTTGCATACTGACTATCTGAAACTGATGTGTTTACTCTTTCAGGAAGAAAAAAGTATAAGATGGGCATCAAGATGGGATTATATTTTGGAATCCATGCCTCACACTCATATTCAGTGGTTTAGGTGAGAAGAAAACTTGTCTTCACGTGTCCTGTACTGAAGTGTTATGTTGCAATTTGAATGATGAAATTTTCTTAAATTTTTTTTCATTCAGTATTATGAATTCCTTGGTGATTGTCCTCTTTCTGTCTGGAATGGTAGCTATGATTATGTTGAGGACACTGCATAAAGACATTGCAAGATACAATCAGATGGATTCCACTGTAAGTCTAAAATGTACCTCATAATATTTATTTGGAATGTAATTTTTTTAAATTAAATATATTTCTGCAACAGGCTATTTAAGTGGCAATCTACTGTATTAAAACAGATGTATTTCCTTTACAGGAAGATGCTCAGGAAGAATTTGGCTGGAAACTGGTTCATGGTGATATTTTCAGGCCCCCAAGAAAAGGAATGCTGTTGTCTGTTTTTCTAGGCTCTGGCACGCAGATCTTAATAATGACTTTTGTTACCCTGTGTAAGTAATAAAGTGGGGAGGAGTCAGTTGAGTACAGATGATTTTTCACTGCTAATTGCATCCTAGTAGTAAAAATAGCAGTTTAGGTTTTTACCAAGAAATGTCTCTAAAAGTCTTCAGGTTAGAAACAGCCAAGCTGATGCAGTAGACACAACTTTTAGTATACACAGATTTTAAGATAACTCATGTACTGGCTTTAAGTCAAATGTATTGTTACTTTCTAAAATTGTGCATCTCTGCTTCCTAGTTTTTGCTTGCCTGGGATTTTTGTCACCTGCCAACCGGGGAGCTCTAATGACCTGTGCTGTGGTTTTGTGGGTACTGCTTGGAACTCCAGCTGGTTATGTTGCTGCCAGATTCTACAAATGTGAGTAAAAGTTATTTAAAATGACAAGGCTTAAGTTCATTAAAGTAAATTATCATCACAGAACTGATTTTTATTTTTTAATACTTTTTGTAGTTTCCCTCAGGGCAAGTTGGAGGAATGCACTTACCTTAACAACAGAAAACACATACAGAGCACTGACATGGTTACATTAGGTTTGATGTGACCATGCCTGAATTGCTCTTGCTACTATGTATTTATGGAATTGGGATGCAAATTCCATTTTACTGGTACTAAGCTCATTAAATCAGACAGTTTTGTACTTCTGTTTCCTACAGTTGGGGGGGGGGGG
>VXBO01012504.1:250298-281860 GCA_013400135.1 Rhinoptilus africanus
CATTGATGTTGCTTGGTGACTTTTTTTTCCCCAACCCCAAAAAAATCATGAGCTTCTGTTCTGGCATGCCTGAGATTTGTCGCCTCTTTTTAGGTAGTTCCTAGGTCTTCGGGAGAACAGTACTTAACCAGACTGTGGCAGGGGTGCTGGATGAAGAATTATTAGGTGTTTTGTAGTTTAGAAATTAACCCAGTGGTGTTTAGGCACCTGGCTGTAGTTAGTTGATACTGCTTTCCTTCACTGATGCCAGCTAGCTATTGTTTCAAGGCCTGCCTACCAACCTCAAATGGTTTGCTGCTGTACCCTTGGGTTTATTTTAAGGTGAAATATGCCATTCCGAATACAGCTTGTTTTAATTACCTTACTCAAGGTAAAAGACTCTTTTTGACTGAGTGAGCTGGATCTTTCGGACTGTTTTAGTTCTGAACACACAGGACTAGAGAAGGAGTTTTCTGAACATAGAGGGCTAGAGGAGTCTTCTGAACTTCAGCCTGGCAGTAGGCATTGGAGTTCCTTCTTCTAAGTATTTTGTAATTTTTGTGTGGGGAGAGAGGGTTTATATATTGTAAGGACTTTTTCCACAATGGTAGTGATGCGATAGTGAACTGTTCCTTTTCCTAATCTTCAAGCCAATTAGCCTTAAGTGGAGGGAGACTTTAGGACTAAGAGCATAATTGAGGACGGAATTATTCTTTATATCATGTTGTACCTTACGTATTTTGAAGGCTATTTTGAAATGTACTGATGGTAAGTTGAATCCTGTATCTTTGATGGAGATGTAGCTTGTAATAATTACATTTCATATTATACTTACTGGAAATTATTTAGTTGATACCTGAATATTGTGTTTAACTACTAAGACAGTGAGTGACTTATCTGGAGATGATATCATTTTAACAGAGGTGGTCTGTATCCTGTACAGAGCCTGTAAACATGAATGTTTTGCCTTATAGTGTACAAATTAATGTGAGACATAAACCAAAATGCAACTGAAATGGATATCCAGTTTTAAAAGTAGGGGGTTTTTTTCAACATTGCATTTAAAAAGTGAAACCTGAGTTGAAATTAAATGGTTAATCTTAATAACTGGTGCCATGTTCTACAAAGATTTTATGAAGAAGTAGAAACTTAATTAAAATCACTCTAACTGTAATCACTTCTGACTCTTGAAGAAGCATGTCATTATGGTAGTGCTCAGATGAAATTGTCAGCTCCACTGAATTCCAGCAGGACACTTTCATTTGAAAATATACTGACTAGAATTTTTATCAGTGTAGTGCAAATTCATAAAGATTTTCTTAATAAAGCTATCTTTGGTCTTTTGGTATCACCACTGCTTAATGCTGTTAAGACTCAAGAGAACATCGCTGCTTCCTGTAAGCATGTTAGTCCTGACTTTCTTGTAAGATTCCTAGAAAAGACTTATTTCAAGAAAACTGTTCAGCTTGCTTTTCACATATTTATGTACTTTTTTCCTACTGAAACCTGCAGTCATGTGCTAGAAAGCTTAAATTTTTTAATCACTCCAGGTTTAAACTGTTTTTAAAGACTTAAAATCACTGCAAACCTGCTTCCTTCTTTAGCAGATGAAGTGGTCAGAGACCCAGTTTATTTAGTTGGATACTTTTCTTGACCTTGGTCTGAGGCTTTTCTTTGCTTTGAAGCTCTGTGATTAAGCAGTATGATGAGGGAATTCAGTTTTATTACTGAAGATTCAGTTTACTGTTTTAGACTGGCATGATAGCACATTATTTCAATATTTGTAAGCTAACAGGCAAATGGACTGGAAAATTAATAGTTGTGAGCTTAATGCATGTTTTGATGACTGTCAAATGTTTTAATACAGCATTTGGAGGTGAGAAATGGAAAACAAATGTCCTGCTGACATCATTCCTTTGTCCTGGGTAAGTTGAGGGTATTGCCATGATTAAAAGAATTAAATTGCTTCTCTGACATGCATAGCTAATTTTTAAGTTTCAGCTATAGAAGCAAATCTTATTACATCGTCCCTTTTTTTCCAGAAGCTAAAAGAATATCACAGCACTTTGACAAAGATGAATATGTTAATGGCATATCATCTTTAGATATTTTTTTTTAGTAAGCATTTGTTTTATTCTCACCACAAGAAAAGGTTGATTAAGCAAGAGCATTATGATAGTAGTAAGTTTTAGACAGGCACACTTTTTCATTGCTTTCTCTTACTCTCTAGGCTGTTTCCCTGACCACGCTGTAGTTGGTCTTATATTGTGTCATATAATGTATAACCACAGTGATAAATTTTTCTACTTAATCACAGCAAGCAGTCTTACCCTGAAGTGTAGTTAAGACAAGCATACATTTGAAATTGCTTAGTCGGAGCGTCAGCTCCTGCTGGAGTTCAATCCCACTAGATCAACAAAGAATTGCTTGTTTGACCTCTTCATTTTGATATTTTGTGTGTGTCATTTGGGTTTGACAGAGATTTGCGCTAAAATCTTAATACATAAATGCTTTGTTAACATTATTAGCTATTACGGAGTATTTCTGTGCTTTAACTGTGTTATGTATTTTTCAGAATTGTATTTGCAGATTTTTTTATTATGAACCTCATTCTCTGGGGAGAAGGCTCTTCAGCAGCTATTCCGTTTGGTACTCTGGTTGCTATTTTGGCACTCTGGTTTTGCATATCTGTACCGCTGACGTTTATTGGTGCCTATTTTGGTTTTAAGAAAAATGTAAGTGTTTTTGAGAAATTGTTTTGTAAGTGTGTGTATACACATATTGATTTTTCACTGTATAGACTATGACTGAGGTAGCACCAAAGCTAGTTGCATTGTCAGCTCTGGTTCTGTTCAGATACTTTAGAGCTGCATTAGATATCCAGTCTTGGGATTCTAAGACTGTGATATTCCGTTGGTTGTTAGTGATGATATTTCTCTGCAATGATTAGGATTATTATTGTATTTGAGTGACTACTCCAGAGTAAGCAGTGACTTGAGCGTTTTTATTTTAATTAGCATCTCTTTCATTACTAAAAATAGTTGATCCAGTCAAGCATGAAGGAAAGCAACCTGCAAGCTTCTGGTTTCCCCCAATGGCTTTTGTTCCTGTCCGCCCTCTACACTGAGAATATTTTCTGTATCAAATTGCAAGAGTTCTTGTGAAGTCTCTTTGCGTAAATGTTCTGTAAGTGGTTATCACTGCTTGGCAGACTTTAATTGGGATTTACTTCTAAGATGATCAATTTCACTTATTTATATGAGGGTTCTTTGTGACACTGGTGACCAAACCTCCTTAAATTGTCTCTTCTCTTTTTGCTTAAAAATTGGTTTACTGTGCACCACAAACTTGAAGATCTGTAAGTTCAGATATTTTTGTGGGTTTTTTCCCTGTATACGAAGCCAGAGTTCCAGCTCTCTGTAGCTCTCATGGAATACCTTCAGAGAATGTTTAAGTATCTTAGAAGGCACTTCTCAAGTTGATTGTAGTTATCCCATTTTTCTTAACCAGAATTCAGTGGGGTTTTTTCTGATAACCTTGTTGAAATTTCAGCAACCCCCCTGTGTTGTACAGAGGCAGTTCCTTTAAGAAAAGAGGATTTGATAAACTATGAGGCAATGTGACAGGTGTCACAAATACATCAAAATCAAATCAGAAAGCAAGTACCTAGCAAGTATCTGTTGATGCTCTTGATGTAATCTTTATTAAAGGGGAAAGATGGCAAAGTATGTATTTATCTGCCTTAAATTTTTTCTCACACCATGCAAATCTACGTATGCATCTTCAGTTAGGATTTAATTGCCAGATTGAATCCTCTCAGTTTGTAAGTTTACCCTAATGGGATTCTTGGAATAAATCCTGAAAAACAACATACAGGGATTTTAAGAAGGGGAAAGCAAGAGTCTGTAGCACCACTACCCCAGCACCACACACACCCCCAGCTGAAAAGCGAGAAATCAGCTCAGGCTGTGTAACGGATCATAGATAGGTAATCATAAACAGAGAAGTACAAAATACCCATTGCTGTGTTTTCAATAAGAGCTGTCTTTTAGCTTGTTTGTCTGGCAGACGCTGGTAGGTAGGCTGGTAGTGAAAGCAGATGTAGTGGTAGCTGGGTATGTGCATGCTCAGAACAAAAAGTAGGCTTTTGCCATCACTCATTCCAAAAAGAAAACAAAAAAGTGATGCTCTAGTTTGACATTGTATTTATTTAGCAATTTCTGATTTTCGTTTAAAGGCTATTGAACACCCTGTTCGCACAAATCAGATTCCTCGTCAGATTCCTGAGCAATCATTCTATACAAAGCCATTACCTGGCATCATCATGGGAGGGATTCTACCATTTGGATGTATCTTTATACAGTTATTTTTTATTCTCAATAGCATTTGGTAAGTTAACCATGATCTATTTGAATTTTCTCTGTCATAAAAGGTGGTAATTTCTTTGTGAAAGTTTTTCTTCAAGATGATTTGACTGATTTTTGGTCAATAAAAATTTAAATGTTAACATCTTTTTAACGCTTTGTGATTTAGAAGACACTTGGTGTCTGTTTTGCTTGTTGAGGTGTGGAGAGAAGTGGCTGTGTGATACACTTAGCAATTTACAGCTGATCTACAATATTCAAATATCTAGTTTTCTCGTGCTACTCTGAGTTCATATGGAAGTAGCTCTGAAGCTGACATATGGCATATAACTTGAAAATAGTGAGTATATTAAAATTGACTTGAGAGGTTTTTTTGTAGTTGTTGTTGGGCTAGAAAAGTATTACTACTCTTGTGAGAAAAAAAGAATCAAGAACAAATTTTGTGAAATCTTTATGAAGGCTCCAGAGAGTAATTCTTTTCAAAAATAAAGCAAGAAAGACTAGTCCGGTATAAGTGAATTCTGTTGAGAGCTCATAGTACACTTTTGTGTTCCTTCTGGCACAATTTAGTTATTGGATCTCGTTAAACTGTTTCTGAACCTTGAATAGGTGCCTCTACCCAACCTAGATAGCTACAGCATTTGACACTTCTTGTTATTTTGCAGCTCTGCCCCTTTGATTGAAATGTGAGGTGAAATCCAAGTTCTGCTGAAGTCAGTGGAAGAGGTCACGTTGACTTCACCGGAACTGTAATTTCACTCATTATATCTAGTCAGTTCTTTCCCTAAAATCCCAACGAGGAGCATGCTTTGGGCTTGCTTTCTCACTGCTTTCAGACTGAGCTGCCAAGGCTCCTATACTTCAGTTAGAAAATAAATTAGTCAGTTTATACAACTGACAGTACTTCAATAGGAAGGGAAATACTTAAAGTGAAGGTGATTCTACTGCGTATGAAGTAATATTAGCAAAGCGTACATTTTAATTTTTATTTTTTTAAACTTCCTTTTATAGGTCTCACCAGATGTATTACATGTTTGGCTTCCTGTTTCTGGTATTCATTATTTTGGTTATTACATGTTCTGAGGCTACAATATTGCTCTGCTACTTCCATCTATGCGCAGAGGTAAGAAATATTCTTCAGAATTCGTACTTGATACTGTTTTAAGAATGCTTCCAAGAATTTTAAGGCTTTTGTAATTGAAAATAAGTATTACAGAATTCAATATAAACGCCACTACTAGGTAAGATGTACTTAAACCACGTCTTTAAAAAGTGAAGCAGGCTACTGTTGGCGAAACTTGTAACAAATATTAAAACACTGCACTGAGTACTGCCAAGTCAGATGTCTCTTCTTTAGATTCTAACTGCCTATTTTATGAAGGTGCCAAACTAATCTATTAACTTTATTGAATCAAAGTGCATTTTGGACATGCCCAAGCTTGGGGAAAAAGATAAAGTGTCTGGCTTATAGTAGGTCCAGTTTATTTGGGTTTTTATATTTTTGCCTATTTGATACTGATCTTTAGGTTTCCTATCTCTAATTGTAAATGGTGTAGTTAAAGCAGTATTTATTAAAGATAGTTCTTTTCCTGTAGATAAAAACTGTAAAAACTCACTTTTGGATAAAGCGGTAATAGAAAAAAGTAGCTCTGTGTTGAGTAATAGGGTCAGTGCATTAGAGGTGTATGGAATAATTCTCATATGTATTTTTCTTTCCCACCCCTTCTAGGACTATCACTGGCAGTGGCGTTCATTTCTCACTAGTGGTTTCACTGCAGTTTATTTCCTAATATATGCAATACACTATTTTTTTTCTAAACTGCAAATCACAGGAACAGCTAGCACTATTTTATATTTTGGTTATACCATGATAATGGTTTTGATCTTCTTCCTTTTCACAGGTAAGTATATTGAACCTTAATTTTAAATTTTGAGGCTACCTTTAGCTTTGCACAGTAGAATCCTTGGCAAAATTTATCTTGATACAGGATTATAAATTTTTATGTGTCTTTGACTTTTCCAGATAGTTGTGTAGTGTTTGCAAGTCTCTGTGTTCACAAATTTTAGTGAAAGAGATTAAGTTAGGATGAGGCCAAACGAATGCTAATTAGAGGTGTGGCCTATAACTTCAAGTATGACACCTTAAAACATGCTTTGGAGAAACGCACTTCAAATCACACACAGTCAAGCATAAAGTTACAGTGTTAGTGAAGGAAAAAATTGCAGCTTTGGAATAGGAAGAAGGAAGAGAGAGGAGTAAAAGTTGACAAAGAATACTTTTTTTCCCCTTTATTTGCTCTCTTCCGGAATTTCTTTACCTTCTTTCCTGATTGCACTGACATGGCATGGGAAGCAGGCAGAATTTCTTAACCACTTTTTGATGCAGTCCTGTCAGAACCTTGTCATCTTTATTGTGAGCTTTTGGAAAAGCACCTGCCTTAGGTGCTGCATTTCAACTTCCTCTTCAATAAGTGAGATGAGGTCACAAAATCTTCCTTTTGTCATCTTCATTACAAAGAAGGAATCTTCAGTCAGAAACACACACCCCTTGCTAAGGCTGGTGAAAATGCAAGAAGTCTCCTTTCAAACTCTCATGCAAGAGGGCAGCAACGGCCAACTCCTCAAAAATCTTAAAAATACTAAATTCTGCTCCAGAAGAATGTAATCTGTCTTTCTGGACTTTACCCTACAGAGCAGTATTTTTGAAACTATTTTGAACTGATCGATGCTTTAAATAATTTGAAGCTCCACATTTATAAAGTTTAGTGATTCCTAATGCTTTGATACGTATTTATGTATACAGCTATAGGGGCTATATTTTGAGGCCTCCTAGAACACAAATGGCTTGTCATTGGAGCTTTTAATACAGATCTCACTATAAGTAGAATTTTTATTTCCACTTGACAGAGGAGAAGAAAAAAAAAATCTAGTGGGAAAAGAACTCATATTTGAGGATGTCGTTCATTTTAAGTGTAACCGAATATTAATTTCAAAGATGTGATTACTGCAGCTTAGGAAATACTGAAGCTGACTGTGCACCACGACTGAAAGCAGACGATGATGAAAAGGCGCAGGAGCCTGCAAGGAGTTTCTTGGGTCATTGCCTGTTAGAAGGAGGGAAGGGGACTTTAGTACATTATATAATCTCTTTGAAAAGTGATCAAGCTGTGTTCCAAAAGTGGTTAGTTTTATCTTCCATCCTTCTTTTTAAGTCAGTCTAATGCATTATGGCATTGCTTGAGGATATTTTGTAATTTACACATCATCTCTACTTCTGTTTGTATTTTGTGTAGTGGTTAGCAAGTCATTCTTAATTTGTAGATCAGAGATTCTGCCTCACTTTCTCACTCTTATTTCTCACCCTGCCTTTCTCTTAACCTTTATTTCTGATCTGTGTTCACTAGTAGTCTCATTGAACTAAAGAATTGAGGAGTGCATGGTTGTTCAACTAGAAATGAATGTCTACTGCTGTTTGCAGATCAATTTTAAATGCAGTACAAACTCACAAAGTAGCATGAAAAAAATAATTAGGCCTTACAGAAGTGTAAGGTCAATTAATTTAGTTTCACTAGCTTTTCCAACAGATATTCAGCATGTCTGCCTTTGATAGTGAACAGTTTGGGCCAAAACCGGAATTGAGTTTACCCTGTCTCCTTTGTTAGGTCTGGAGTGCACGCATTCAAGATACAGGGGATTTAAGCTAAATTTTCTATGCTGAGGCTTAGCTTAGCTAAGATTCCCATCTTTTGCCCTTATTCTTTCAAGTCAGTCTTGTGACGTGACATCGTCTAGAGGCGTTAGGATATGTCCAGTGCATCCTTCTTTTTCCTTTGCTCACACATTCACTTTCTATTGACCAGCTGGCTGTGCAGCGCCTGCCCCCAAATCTGGGGAGTCCTTTTCTGAGTGGGTTCACAAGCGTGCAAAGAAGAGGTGTTTTAGTCTCAGATCCCTTCAGGTGCTTTCTGTGGTAGTCATTTGTATGTAATTGGGACAGTGAAGATGTGAGTTATGCTGTGCAACCTGAGCCAAGCTTTCAGAGTTTGCATGCTTTAGTTTTTTTAAATTTTCAGTTTCTTTATTGAAATTAGGGGAGAATACAAGTGAAGTTAACCAAATGGTTAGAACTTTAAAACATCATATGCTTAACAATTTTTAAAATCTACTTCCCACAAGATTAAGTGCAAATTACCTTTTAATTAGAGGGAGTAGTCCCGTTTCTTAAGATTTAGGAATAACTTTGTCCATTTAGGTTAATATGCATTCAAAACCAGGTATGTTCAGTTGTCTGAGATTTACTGAAGTGATTTGAGATAAGGTTTTACAGAAAAGGTTAGAGGCAGGATAAAGGGACAGTCAGTTCTTCTCCAGCTGCTTAAACGAAAGGGCATATTAGCAATTTAACAAAAACTGCTCTTAAAGACAACTGAGTTCCTGTGTCAGGATGATAAAGAAGCTAAAAAGCAAAAATCATAATTGTTGTATCAAAACTATTCTGCTGCTGCTTACTCATCTGTTAAAAATCGTCAGTATCAGGAAGGGTTTTGACGGTGCCCTGCTGCTATGTCAGTGTAACACATGCTTCAGGCACTTGCATCCACACTGCGTTCCAGGTCATTGATCAGACTCAGCGGGCAAAGTACCAGGAGCTACATGACAAATCTTTGATTCACAGCTGGGACCAGAGCTACGTATCATAGTAAATGAGTCAGTTAAACATCAGTAGTTTAGCAAGCGTGAAGGGAAGAAAAAAAATACTGTAGTATCATTCATGGTTCCTTCCAAGCCTGTATAGTGAATGAGTTAGCACACCGCTTTCGTTGTGCCTCTTATCAGATCTAAAATAAAAGCGATTTTTTTTTTTTCCCTTTAAAGAACTTTTTTGGCTCTTGCATAAATTAAGGCTATGGTTCCAGAAGAGATACTCTGGCAAAAATCAGATAATTTTCAAGGCTTTTTTCCTGTCCTAGTTTTTGTGGGAAATGAAGGTTCCGGTAAAAGGTGTTCTGAGCCACTGTTAAGTCCATTATTGTTCTGACTGAGGCTGCATTTTAAAGTAATCTGGTTAAATTAACAAAGCCCAACTATAGTAACTCCTTTGCATTCGAAATAATATTTGTTTAAAACTTCGGAGTTTCACAAAGAAGGGATGCAGCTATTTTTCTTCATCTAAAAGGATTAAAAGTTAGCAGGGAAACAGTCTTTGTTCTTAAATTTCAGTTCAAGTTTGCTTATATCTTTTGACTGCCGTAAGTGTTTCAGAAGCATTTGTTTTTAAGGTGTGTAATACATTTTCAATAAGAAGTGCAAGTTGCATAGTAACTACACTATGGTTTGAATTTTGCATTAACTTGATTTACGCAGAAATAAAGGTAGTACTCTAAAGACCTTAGATTGTAACTAAACCATGCAAACGCCTTTTGATGCTGTCAGTCTAATTGGGTTTATTAAATACAATAACAATATTCTGACCAGCTGAACAGATCAGGTAAAGTGTGTGTGACTAGTCACTGAAGCAGGGTGAAATGGAGTGATATGAAGGAGCTGGACTGGGGAATAACAAAACAACAAAGCACAAATATGTAGGAAGAGAAGTAACACAGAAATGTCTTAAAACTAGTGTCTTCCATGTGATCAGCTCTGTGATTGTGAAAATAATGAGATACCTTATATAGTAGTTGATGCCTGTAGAAACCAGGTGCTGCATGTAACTTTCCTTTATCTGATCTGATGGAGGTACTGAAGACTAAAGGTAGGACTTACATATATGCAAGCCGCTGATTTATGAGCTAAAGATAGAAATTGATGTCTCCTATGTCAGTTTTCCTAACATGTACTTTCTTTTTTTTCTTTTTTTAGGGACAATTGGATTCTTTGCGTGCTTTTGGTTTGTAACCAAAATATACAGCGTGGTGAAAGTTGACTGAAGAAACCAATGTAAAGAATTAACACAGAAGAGGTTTAATCTTCATTAACGTAACTTAAAGACCTGCTCTAGTTGGTGAACTTGAGCTTTGTCAGAAGTATTGGCTTCCTGTTCTTTGAGAATGATACTGAATATGCAGCTGCCCCAAACACTTTCTCCACTAACACGTTTATATTGTGACTTAACAACCTGTTTTCATTCAGATCTTAATAAAGATCAGAGTTACAATATTTATGCATTTGTAAATACAATTATACTTTAAAAGAAATGTTAAATTCTAATGGCAGAATAGAAGTGGCTGTATTAATCAACGTAATGATACTTCTGATCAAAGTACAACTGTAAATAGGTTTTTCTAGCTTGGTAGGCGGGATGAATTATTTTTCTTTGAGGGAAATGAGAATTTTTTATTATGCTGACTTTGAAGGATGACTCTTAAGAAGTGTTGCTTTTAGTTTGGATGTGATTTTTTATTTTTTACTGGTGTTACGTCCACAAATATTCTGATTTCTGTGATTTCATTAGTTTCGGTGTTCTTGGCCTTTTAAACTATGTGCCTCTGGGTCCTTGAATTTATAAATTCATAATCTAATAAATATTGTAAAAATGTCTTCAGTGGCTCATTACATACTATAAGTTCATAAAAATATGTAAATACAATTATATTGAAGATGGATGCTTAAAGTTTGCATAGAGTATTTTATGGCATTTTCTATGGTTTAGTGTATATTGACATACCCTTAGATCTGCAAGAAATGTTACTTGTGCTACATGGCTATAACACGGAAATGTGATTGTGGCGCATGAGGATTAAATTATAGACACATTTAACAAAACCACTCTGCAGCATTAACCCAGTCCTTAATCCAGATACATTTTCAGAGATGGCTATGGAATTGTCAGTATATTGAGAAGATCTTACAACGTGTGAGTCAGCATTCTCTGCTGATCTTGCTCTTAAAAGATCTCGATGATGCATATTCTACATGGCAACTGTTGCTGATTGTACTTAATGTAGGTTAAAAAAAAAGAAAGAAAATTTCTATTTTTGCCTTATATTAAGAGACTAATGTCGATTTTTGGATGACTAGCATTAAACCTATATTTGCTCTTTTTTTTTGAAAAATTGAGTATTTTGTTCGTATCTTGTTTGGTAATTTTAGGCTCCTGACAAAATCTGGCTTTTGGCACATTTTCGCAAGCCTGATTAATTTTATTTAAAATTAAACTTCACGTACCAATTGTCATTCATAAGGTTGGGGTATTTTTATTCTTACCGGTTTACTTTTCTAAAGGACCTTAACCTAATGATGCTTGAAGATTGAACCCAATATCTTTAGTTAAGGTTATTAACCTTTTAACATTCCAACTTTTAGGAGCTTTTGGGTGATGTTTCCTCAATTGCTCCACAACCCGGCCCGGATGAAGCACAGGGCTCTTGTGCTCTGCCTGTCCCCAACCACAGCTCAGTTCTGATGTTGCAGACAGGTTTGTTCTCATGCCCCTCCCCACATGTAGTCACTAGGAAATGCTGATTTCAGATAAATCTTCCATGTTTGACGTTCAAAACAGGAAAAGGGTGAGCGTGGTAAGCTTTTGTTCTTCACTAATGCAGCGAACTGCAGTGTGTCTCTTGATTTAAGTTTTAAAAAGTATAAAATCAGATATTTTTAATATCCCTGGTTTTGTGATCACCTACTCTATGTGTAGTCACTGCTCAAAATCGTCAGTAGTTATTACAGAAATGGGAATGCTTAGTTTGAGAAACAAAATCGGTTGTCTATTACTGAAATATGAATATAATAGCTGCTCAAGGATTTCAGTGTAGTATGTGAAAACAGACTTTTTGTGATGTATTTACAACTGCTGTTTAAAAATCAGATTAATAGAAGTGAGATGTAGCCACTGTGGTATGCATATGGGTCTGAAACTGATAGGTATATTTCCTTTCTTTTTTTTTTCTACAGGCTAGTTGAGAAGTCATGGCAGCTTCTCAAGTATTTTATTTTTCCCTTTAAAGGCAGTTTGTCCGGTGTGTCGTTATCTTGTGTATGCAGTAGGCTTAGATTCCACAATTTTTCAAGCAGCCTTGCCTTGTAATAATTGGAGCTGGTTTGGAATTTGAAATAGTTGGTTTCAGCGTGCAGTACTTGAGACAATCCAGAAAGCTTAATACATCGCAGATTTGACAGAAGAGCTATTCTGAAGTTGTCCCCTCCCTTGAAACCCATTATTGCCTCAGATAATTTTAAAAGTTTAAGTTGCATTTAAGCTTCTGGTGTGTGTTAGGGCATCCAGATGTTCTGCTGTGTACCATATCTGTTCATCTGATCTCTTGGGAGGCCTGGGGTTTTGTCTAAGCTTTCAAAATACGGTCCCCTTCCAAAAATCTTTCTATACTATGAGACATTTTCTTAAAATGCATTAATTGCATGGGTATCTGAGAAAATGTAAATTAATGGGAAAGTTAAGAGGTAGGAATAAATTGCTGAGCTGCATGAAGACAAAGCAAATTTAAACAAAATAGAACAGACCACTGTCAGCTTTTTGGTGCCTGCTAAATAATTTAAAAACTGGTTCTTAAGAGTCTGAAAAAAGTGATCATCATTGCCAAATTTAGTCTGGAAGTAATCCTCAGTCCAAGTCGGGTTTTGGAAACATGATACGGCAGTTAATGGTTTGATTTGGTTTTCTTTCTCGAAGAAAGAAAAGAAAATTTAAAAAAATCAGCTTTACAGCAAGCTGTATCTCCTGGCAAGCTGCCTGGTCCATCTTTAGCCTGGTAGCTTCACTTCTTACTGAAATGCTTATCTCTCTCTGAACAGCCCTAAGAGTTCTTAGGCTTTTGCTGTCCTACAGATCGCGTGTGCCCTCAGCCGCTCTGCTAGAGTCTGGCAACCACATCACAAATACTAGTTGACTGTGAGCTGGTCGTGGACAGTATCTTCATGGGCTTTGTGCCTTTTTCAGGTAAAAGGCAGTGGGGGATGACTGGGGAGGGCTGAGGTCATTAGTGCAGTGTCCTGCTTGACGCTTCCTTTCTCCTGTTTGCAGCTTTGCCCTAGGATTGCTTGAAAACAGATTCCCTTATTTTTCAGCCCTCTGTCTTTCCCACGAGCGCGAAAAGCAGGGATTACCTTACCTAGGTCTTGAAAATGGCACAATCCTTTTGCATTTGAAGACTCTGCTTACGTGCTTATGGGCGTGATGCAGGTGTAGTGCCGAGCAGAAAGGTGCAGGCAGCCTCGTGGAACCTCTAGGTGTATTCCCGTGTTTGTGTAATGCCACTGACTGTCCCTTTGGGGCTTGGGACAGTCAGAGTGACAGTATCGCATAGAGGTCCATCAGTATTTGTGGATGGAAGAGAAGGGTGGGGAGAAGAGGTAGGTGAGATATCTGGTGGTTGGATACGGAGGTGGAAGGAAGGTAATTGGAGTTTCCAATTGCTTGAAAAAATGCTGGAAGTGGGTACTTTAGTCCTGTCATGAGTGGTACCTGTATTTTCTTCAGGAAAAATAAGTTTGGAAGAGAGAGCGGAACAGGGAGGAATTCAGGCAGGCATCTGCGGGGCTCAGAGTTACCCTGATCTGAACAACCAGTTTGAGGGGACAGGAAACACAAGTCCTGTTTGAAGTGACGTACAAATCAAAAACTGTGAAACGTTGCAGATGAGAAACAATGCTTTACTAATAGGAGTAAAAGCAAAAATACCAATCTCAAAATGAGGAAGAGTAGGCTGGACAACACCTGTACTTCAGGCAAGGCAGGGGAGGGGTGGGAGACCTTGAAAAAGGGAATCATGAGGGTTTGGTGTGTCTGTCTTTGGTCAGCGGAGCGTGAAGTCGTGGCCAAGTATTTGCACAAAGCTCTGTGGGATTGCTGGGGAGGGGTTGCTGCAGCCAATCCTCACCATGTTAGCGGTGCACACTAAATAAAAACTGAGGTCGCTTGGTGAATTATTGTTAATCAGCTGATAGAGATCTTGACTTTGACAGGTAAGGAACAAGTCACACGAAAGTATGGGAAATCCTTAACAGCTGGTAGAAGGTTTTGTATTTAATGGTTGATAAATATTGTCCGTTGTTGTTATGATTTAACATTACTGCAGTGTTAGAGACAGGTTTTCTGCTCCAGCTGCCCCAAATGTCAAATTGTATGAGCTAGAACTGTGATAAGATGTAGCTGGTGTGGGATACACATGACCGTGACTTTACACCGTGAAGGTATGTGCTGGCCTCTTTCTGTGCCTTAACTAGTTCGGGCAACAGCTTCCTTTCGGGGGGGCAGCTGTATCTCCTCTGCATCATTTTTCTTAGAAGTTACTCTTCTGAAATTACCTGTTCATCCAAGTTAGTTCTCTGTCAAGTCTGATTGCTGCCTTGGATTAATTTACTAATCGTCATTTAGAGAATGATGCGTATTCTGCAAAGAACAATTTAATCTCTGCATTTAACATCCCTTTTTCTCCTTCAGGTACTCTTCCTCCAAAAGCTCCTCTCTCTTCTGATATTACTCCCAACTCTTGCTCTTGGAGCTCATCACAACTAAGTATTTTCTTACAGGAAAGATGATTACTTGTGCAGAGATGTTCTAGCTTTCACCCAGATATCTCTTTCCTACTATTCACCTCTAATTTAATTTTTCATTTTCAGTATCCCGCTGTTTCTCCTTATACCAGACACATAAATAAGTAGGTCGCTATTAACTGTCTCCATAAACCTGACTCCTGAACTATTTCTCCTATTACCACGTATATTGATTTCAGGTACATGTGCCTACACAAGTGTGTGACGCTTCAGACCGAAGCATAAATCCTCTGGGGGAGCCGAGGTAGGGTTGGAATCAGTTGATGATTGTATAGCTGCCGCCGCGCATTTTCCTCCTCCTTATTTGAAACATCTGGAGCTCACGGCTGATGAGATGGGAGTAGTTAACTGCTTGTACATCAGGTGCGCCGGGAGGTGACAGACGAAACCTGCCGCGTTTGGGTGATGGCGCATTCTTGCTGCTTCGCAGGATTCCAGCGCTTTCAAGGAAGACGCAGTTTGACTTCTTCCTTCCCTCAGAGGTATTTTAGCATCACCTGCTGGCCACGGCACGTATAACCTTGGGAAGTGCCGGAGCAGAGTTAAGGGTAGGATACGAAGAGTTAACAAAGGACGTTACTTGGAAGGTATCATTACCATATCTTTAAATATGTATGCTAATTTTCAAGTTTCTGGAAGCAGGCAGACAAAAAGCAAGGTGAAAGAACAAGTAACAGTTATCATACAAATAATTTATCTGTGGAGATGTTAAAAGTGTGTCTCCTCCATCTCGCAGGGGCATGTGGCTAGCAAGGGTCCTTCAAAAATGAACTGTATTTCTGATATACGGGTTCCTGTTCTCACTCGGGCACCCGCTCTTGATACCTTCAGACAGTTTTTCTGAATTCATCACTAAAAAAGGGGTGCTGTGGAGGGGGCCCCACACAGCATCCTGAAATCCTGGCCAGCCTGCGAGGTGAAACAAGCCACAGGCTGAGTCCCACGTTCGTACTTTCAATACTGTCCTCGTTTTTGAACAGTACAGCATGACTCTTGTTTTCCTGCTGCTGGTGTGGGATTTACTTTGGCTTGGGGTTTTGTTTGTTTGTTTTGGGGGAGTTGTTTATTTGTTTTTAATTTTCTTTGATGGTTATCAAGTCAAGAAGACAGTAGATTTATTTTTAATGTTCTTCTCTATTTGGGGGAAATTATTAAAGTAGAGAAAAACATTCTTCCTGATATTTTTTCCACCTTTCCATGACTCTCTTTTGATTTGCTCACAATTACCTATTCAGGTGAGGTATGTAAAATCACAGAATGGTAGGGTTGGAAGGGACCTCTGGAGATCATCCAGTCCAACCCCCCTGCCAGAGCAGGGCCACCTTAGAGCAGGTTACACAGGAACGCGTCCAGGCGGGTTTTGAATGTCTCCAGAGACGGAGACTCCACCACCTCCCTGGGCAGCCTGTGCCAGGGCTCTGCCACCCTCAAGGGAAAGAAGTTCCTCCTCATGTTTAGGTGGAACTTCCTGTGCTTGTTTGTGCCCCTTACCTCTTGTCCTTGTCCTTAGTGGCCCAAGGATACAAGTAGCAGTAGGATTCTGACATTGCTTCTCCAGCCTTGCTTAGGAGTTACAAAAAGGAGCCAGCGGAGGTCAGTCCTGGTTTCCACTTCATTCTGCAGGTTTTCCCAAGGAGTCCCAACCACTCTTCCCCTGGAAACTGCTTGTCTCTGCCCACTGCAGTGAGACAGCCGAGAAGAAATGGATGTTTTGTTCTGTCATCCATGTCCTGCTGTCTCCAGGCTGTAGTGACAGCACCAGAGCTAAATGACACCATTATGCATGTTCTCCTGCTGTATAATGTCAGATCCCTGCAGCCCCGAGGCAGGGGGAGTGCAAGGCAAAGGGAAGCAGTGGGTGGCCTTACATTTACTGTTTGTCCCAGAAAGCAGGGTGACTGTAGGAACTCTGGACAAAAATTGCAGAGGGAAAGAAAGCAGCTTCCTTCCTTTTTGAGAAGGACAGTCTCCAGAATGAAGGGATGCAAAGCCCAAAGAATTGATTAATGCACCATGAAAATGCTTGTTTATTAAACCCTATCCTCTTCTGTCAGTCTGTTACCAGTTTCAAGCAGGGTTTTTTTGCTGGAAGAGACATTTCAGATCTGGAACAGAATTTCTGAAGAGGGCAAGGCAGGCAGACAAATTTAGGCAGATTAGGAACATGACTCTAAATCCCCAGAGATTTTCTTGACCAGTGGATTATTTTAGGGTTAATATGTCTATCTTTCGAAACAGCTTTACTGACAGAGGTTTGTGAAGATGGTTGATGCACAGAATGGGACAGAACTTGCAACCTCAGTGTTCTGTTGGACGGGATGCCATCTCCTGTCCCGCTCATCCCTGACACTTCAGAGGATTGCTGGTAAAATAACCTGAGCAAGCCATCTGCTGTGTAATTTGATGCAGAGAAAAAGCTTCTACATGCTGCAAGAGTCCCAGCACACGATGTCCAAACAAATAGACATCAGAGCCCCTACAGACAAGAGATGGTCTGATGGGACATCTCTGTGCAAGACTTGGAGTCCTCAGTGAAAACACTGCCAAAGAAAAAAGGGATAAATACAGAAATGGCATAAAAAAACGTTAGAGTTCAAGGGCTGCAAGTAAATGACAGCAAAGACAAATACTCCCTCTTGCGCTTTTAATCAATTTTTAATCTTGCAGCCTGAGTAAATATAGAGAAAGCCGCAGCACTACTAGTTCATTTACGGTATAGAGCAGAAATCCATCTAAGTCTGGGCCAGTTACACCAAAAAAAGTTCATGGAAGAACAAATAAATAGTTTATAAGAGTCAATAACACAGCTCTGTTGCCTGCCTGAGCTACAGATCCTTGAAGACAGTAAGGAGCCTGAGATCATCCCTTCAGCCCCACCAGGCTCTGCTCTTTGGTGAGGCTGCCATCTGACAGTGTTTCAGACTTTCAGGACCCTTCTCTCTCTTTCAGCCCCTCCTTGGGCTCAACAGCAGAAAACATCCTGCTCACAACATCCCCACCAGCTTTGCTGCTCCCTTGTCGTGGTTTAATCTCAGCCAGCAACTAGGACCACGCAGCCACTCGCTGCCCACCAGCTGGGATCAGGGGGAGAACCGGAAGAGTAAAAGTGAGGAAAAACTCATGGGTTGAGATAAAGACAGTTTAATAGGTAGAGAAAAAGCTGGGCACACAAGCAAAGCAAAAGAAGGAATTCAATCGCTGCTTTCCATTGGCAGGCAAGTGTTCATCCATCTCCAGGAAAGCAGGGAAAACAAATGCCTTAACCCTAAATGTCCCTGCCTTTCCTCCTTCTTCCCCCAGTTTTATACACTGAGCATGACATCGTATGGAATAGCCCTTTGGTCAGTTGGGGTCAGCTGTCCTGGCCTTGTCCCCTCCCAGCCTCCTTGCTGCCAGTGCACTATCACTGCTGCTGTCATCCCAAATCCAAAACACAGCCCCACACCAGCTGCTAGCAAGAAAGTTAACTCCATCCCAGCTGAAACCATGGCATCCCTAAAGCTCACAAACTCCACCACGCCAGGCTTGGTGCTTCTATCAGGCACCATGTGTTACAACGCCATTTTTATTTCAGGGGCTGAACTAATACTTGCAAAGCAGCCAACGCCAGCAGATCCCGAACTACACCCGTGGCAGGTGTTGGCCGTAGCTCTCCATGAGGTGCCAAGCGTGGCGGCTGGCAGGAGCACGGAAGGCCAGCCTGCGCTGGGAAAGGCCAGGCTTCACACATGCAGCAGGAGCCAGGGGTCCCGGTTTGGTACGGATGTGTTCCATCCCTTCATGCTTACTTGTGTGGGTGCAAGCACGTATTTCTTCCTTTTGTTTTTTTAACACAGCTTCAGGGCAGCAGCTGCATGTTGCTGAGTGCAGGGACAGGAAGAAGCAGGCATTTGCTGCCACGTCTTGCCGGCCCTGGCAACATCCACAGCAGGGCAAAAAGAGATGGGATAGGGCTAACAAATCAGAGAGTAATAATTATAATCCACCCTTTTCATTATAACGTTGGGCATTTTGTTCCATCATCTCACTGCCTGCCCTGAGAGCAGTTTTGGGATTATTTTTGTTGTTTTTTCTCCCCCCTCCCTGTTAGCTGTTGCTCATTCTCACAGAAACTCTCAGAGCTGCCTGCCAAAATTTTGGTTAGAACCTGCAGGTTGGTGTTAATAATTAACACCTAGTGGTCTTTGGGGAGCAGTGTGGAAACCTAGTAAAGGAAGCCTAGTGGGATCCTAGTAAAGGATCAAGAATTGGTGTCATCCAATTGGTAACATTGCCAATAAAATATCCAAAATTTGGCCTTTTTGAGGGGCCAGGTTTTTTTCCTATAGATAAATACTGACGAGATTTTTATACGTGGAAGAGACTGAATTCATACTATGGCCACCAAGCGTAGCAGTCTCATTTTCAACTGTTCTGTTCAAAACTGAACATCTAAAGGCTACTTCTAAATAACCCAGCGCCACGATGGTTAATCAGGCCAGCCATCATTATCTGGGAGATATACAGGTGGCTGTCCTGGCAGCTGTCTCTCACAGCAGCACCAAGTATAAATCACAGCGTTAAAATAACACACAGCAGAGGAAAGCCGGGCTGCAGAAGGGTTATCCTGGGTCCCGTCCCTACTGAAAGCACCCCATGACCTTCTTCATGAAATGGGAGTCAAAGAAAACCACTTGGTTGGGCAGCAGCGCGCGTTCCCCTGGTGAAACTCTGGAAGGCAGTCTCTTCTCAAAAATGCTCTTGCTAGATATTTTTCTTACACGCTTAGCACACAGTTTTCTCTTGGAAGTTTATTTCAGTATTTCTGAAGATGATGATCTTTTTTTGAAGACCTTGTTCTTCCACTGTGGATGTTAATGGCTTTCTGTGGGGTGTATGGTATACATCTACTGGCCAAAATTATTTGTAATTTTTACTTTCAGTTTAACTTAGGTTTAATTGTCTCGATTTAAGCCTCTTGCGCTAAAACTAAGCTGCTTTTGTTTTTACTTTGGATCCAATAATTTTAATGTTTCCTCCATATGGCAGTGGGTTTTTGAGGGGAAAAACAAGGTCTGAGATGGAGTTATTTTGAATGGATTGAAATTAGGAAAGTGAAACTAAAAATATAAATAGGAAATAGCAGGCTGATGTGACATATATGTAGGGAATTGCTGTGTGATATAAACATATTCAAAAATTTGACAAAGTTTGTCACGTTCAGCCACCCACAGCTACTCACTCGTCTGGGGTGAATGCCAGAGAGTAACACTTAGAACATACATTTCAGTGATTCTGAACAATGAATTACACCTCCTTGTCAAAAGTATTTTTGTCAAGCATAACTGGGCTGTGGGCTTATTCTGTGAGCGTGATATACTTCATTAGCCAAGCTTCCTTCATAGTCAGTGGGATTATTGGCACAGGGACAAGTATGGGTCTGATGATCCGCTTTTTCAGTCCAATAGGTGCACTGGTAAATATTCTGTCTTTGAGACTATTTAACCATTTGTTAAATTGGTAAAACCAGTGTTGCTTTATCTGGAGTCTGAAATCTGGGTCCGTGGCTGCGTCCTGGGAGGGCAGGCTGGGGGGCTTCACTCCCAAAGGTGGTATGTCAGAGACTTAGATTCCTCTTAGATCTGCAGGTTGAAATGTTCGTGAGGCCACCCTGAACTCACCTCAGTTCAAACACGGACGGTTAGCCAAGATCTTCTACTTAAACTAGCTGATTTCAACTAAAGACCTTTGGAAGCAATCGTTATCCTTTCTCTCAAGTGACCAGCAGTTCAGGAGGTCCTGCAGGTAGCAGTAGGTCATTTCTAACGACAACTGATGCAAATCCACCTGAAACCGAGTCTCAACGTTGCTTTACTTGAAGCACAACTGTCTTTTTCCCTGTAAAGAAGATGTGAGATACGGGCGGTGGCTAGCTGGCACGCTTCTGCCTCTGCTAGCATTCCTCTACTTGCATTTAAGTTGTAGGTCTCTCTCCCTGTGCTGTGAACCTATGTAACTTGACCAAATCCAGGCCTTGGAGAAAGTAACAGGGAAAGAGGAAGACTTTAAACCAAGAAAGACCAACTTGCATCCAACCTCTCTAAAACTATTCCCCATTAACCAAATATCTGAGTGCTGGGCTCTAAGGTGGGCAGTTTTCCAGTCCTTGGCTGATCCAAAAGTAGCCCAAATTGTTAGAGAACAAATTCCCTGCCATGTGATAGCCATTTGGCCATCTCTGTGAAAGGATTGATGATTCTGGCCTAGGTGATGGCAGAAAATGTTTATATATCATTAAAATCATTGTGACAACCACTGCTTTTCAGGCCAGTCATAAATCTGAAGGTTAAATGGAAAGTGTCTCTCCACCATATTCCTGGGATATCGGTCACCCTGAGGCTACGGAGATGCAGGGGCTGTGCGTGCCTATTGGGTGTGACCAACATGGATGACAACATCAGCAGATCCTTCAATTCGGGATCTGGGACCAGCACCATTTACATCCGCCTTGTCCACGTGCAGGTTTTCAGCCAGTTCCCGGCTCGATTCTGCTGTGGCACGTGGCACTGAGCAGAGATGAGTCAGTGAGGGGACCGCCTGGCTTTTTTACCTCTCCAGCCCAGTGATAACAAACACAAAAAACCCCCCCCAATTCTAACTTATGCAAAGAGAGGAAATGAAGATTGTCTTTAAAATCATAGCCAAGGCAGAATCATAGAATCTTTGTGGTTTGAAAGGACCTTTGAGATCATTGAGTCCAAACATACACTCCCAAAAAAAAAAAAAAAACCAAAACCCAAACAACCATCATCCTATGATCTCTGCCACTGGAGCATGCCCTGAAGTGCCAAATCAACACGTTTCTTAAATACCTCCAGGGATGGTGACTCAACCACCTCCCTGGGCAGGCTGTTCCAGTGCCTGACCACTCTTTTAGTAGAGTAATTCTGCCTAATATCTCATCTAAACCTCCCCTGCCGCAACTTCCAACCATTTCCTCTGGTTCTGTCATTATTCACTTGGGAGAAGAGGCCAACACCCGCCTCTCTGCAACCTCCTTTCAGGCAGTTGTAGAACGTGGCACACAAAGGACTCCTGTTCGTTGGCAGGGGATTGCAGGTTTTCCCAGGGGCCAGAGCCCACTTCAGCACCTGCCCGGAGTCTGAGGGGGTTCTGCTGCCAGCCGTCACGGTCTGTGCTCGAGGCCAGGGGTGTAACGGAATTATGTCCCGCTATTCATCTGGTGAGAAGTCTCTGTCTTGCTGGGATGAGCAGGTACCCGGGTTCCTTGAGGAAAGCAAAATCATTGCACTTGATGTTTCTCGAATGAAAAACATTCAGGAAATCTTCTCACAGTTGCCAAATCCTTTTCTTCTCTTTATAAAAATGAGAAAATGACCTCATTGAAGCGCTGTGAGACACTAGCCTTTGTATGTTTAATGGTCTTTCGAAAACTTTTATTTTGAGATACGCTGCTTTCCAACATGACAGAAAGCAGTAGCATCTAAATTATGTTTCAGAGACTATAAACAGAATAACACATTCAGAGTATGCCCTGTATTTAGAACACATATTCTTACCTTCTGATCTCAGCAAATTTACTGGGTGAGACAATCTTACTGGAAATCAGTGAAAGCTTTATTTTCTGGTTTTCTTTTTCTACTTTTTTTTTCCCTCTGCCATTAAATGATAATGTACTACATACAGTCTTTTATATAGGGACTTCAGAAATGTTAAAAAATTATGGAAAGTCTGTTAAAGTAGTAGGTAGGTTAGGCTAGATTTAACTTCTCTAAGACTTTTAAAGTGTTTCTTTTCATTTATTATTATAGTGGAACGTAACTTCTGAAGCTAGCAGCAATCTAATCCAAATTGCTAGTACCACAGGGCTAAGTTATAAAAGACTTTTTAACTAAGGAGAAAAAAAAGCTAAGTTGTACAAACCTTCAGTTTAGGATTAGATAAAAATCAGACACTCCTTAAGCATTGCCTCGCACAGAGCTGTGAAGGGAAATTGATTCATCAAATCTCACCAGCTTTATTCTAGATATTTTAGAAAGAAATTTTTGCCTATGAGGGTGGTGAGACACTGGAACCGGTTGCCCAGAGCAGCTGTGGATGTCCCGTCCTTGGAAGTGTTCAAGGCCAGGCTGGATGGGGCTTTGAGCAGCCTGGTCTAGTGGGAGGTGTCCCTGCCCAGGGCAGGGGGGTTGGAACGAGATGATCTTTGAGGTCCCTTCCAACCCAAACCCTTCTATGGTTCTATGATTTTCCCCCCCAGTTTCCCAGTGCCGATTCACTTTGGCCACAACTGGTCTTTTGGAGCTGCACTGAAAGCCTGACAAAGGTCTTTCTTTTCTTTCACACTGATTCAGGTGACACTTTTCAGAATCTGAAGGTCACCCCTGCACTACCCTGGGCACGAGCATCATTGCCTACACGTACAAGAGTCTTCCCTACACGCAACTCGCGCTCGCTCCCAAAGCGATGCCTCTGTGGATGCCTTGTGCTGACTCCATTTGCTGTGCCCTCCTGCGTGGGGTTTCATAAACTTCCTACAAACCACAGCATCATATGTCCAGGGGCTGCACAGAGGTAGGAAGTGGACCTGAAAACTAACGGATACCATCAGCTGACAGATGCAGTCCGTGGAAGAGAAATCTCCTGCACAGGCACACTTGCAGAAGGAGTTTAACTTGCTTGATATGGAAGTGTCTGAAGCTCCATTCAGAAATATCCAAACTCTTCCGTAAAGTACAAGGAGCTGGACTAGCAGCAACAGGATTTAAAAAAAAAAAAAAAAACAGACGTAAAACTGGGATTAGAAGCAATTATTCCAATATGACTTGCAGTATAACTGAAATTTGGTACAAACACATTCCACATGGGGAAAAAAATGGCTCTGTTCTACTTAACCTTCTAGTAAATATCATATAATGTCCGTACACAATTTTTTTCTTTTCATGTTGGCACTTCGCTACTGAAGTTTTACTTTGCCTACTAGTTCGCTTGAAAACAAGTGTCAACCAGAGTTCAGCTCTCCAGTACACAGAGCGAGCTTTAAAGACAGCGATCTGTGGCAGGCACACAAACAAACCAACCTAAGGGTCTCTGCCTTTTAAACAAACCCCCTTTCCCTCCCCCTTTCCAGCCAGTAAACAGCTTCTGGCTGCAGATTTGGTCCTTTATAGAAGAGATTTTTAAGATGACAGCTGACCTGTGCAGCAGCCTGGTAATCCTCAAATCATCTGCTCGCCGTGCTCATGCGGAGATGTCACCGAAAAGGCTTGTTGACAACCTTCTGCTGCATTAAAGATAAGTCTGTAAAACTGCCACTATCTTACTCAGTTCAACTTTACCGCACGGTTGAATAAAACTTCCCCTTCTGACAAATTCAGAAAGACTGTTAACAGAAGAAAAAAATGTATGGAAAAAATGCTTCTGGTTTCCAGTTTGCTTTGGGTTAGATTAAATTGACACTGATCTGTGTAACAGCTTGTGAACTCTTTTTAACAAAAAAAATCATTTGAGAAGTCATTATAGCGGAAGTCTGAATGTCCTTTCCATGCACATTCTCATACAATGCATTCTAAACTGTCTATACACCATATTTTATATTAGTATGAAGTTAAAGTGTTTTAATTAACAACAGATTTATGTCAGTTATTCAGTTTTTAACTTTTCAAACAAAGTGATCGTTTTATTCTCAGGTCTTAACAAGAACTCATATGGCAAAAAGAGTCATTTAGTGATCAAATACAAACTGATATTATCAGCATCTGCAAATTCTTCAATCAATTTTTGCGTTGAGTAATAAATACTAATCTCAGCTAAACTGTTTTGTTACATATACAGCATGCTCTGATCCCAAACCACTCCTTAATCCACTAGTTTAATAACAGTCTATGGATTAAGGGATCTATACTGTATACTGACACAATGTATTGAGCTCAGGTTCTATAGATGAACGTTTCGGTGATCCATTTTAATGGCAGGCCAACCATCGCTCTATTATGGTGTCAACAGCCTGCAGATTATCTACTGGCTTTCAAAGCATCCTGCAGTAAAGCGAGTTTAATGAACCTCCATAAAGGTAAAAACACTATCAAATGTATGAGGAGAGAGGACTCTGAAACAAAAGCGTAGAGTATATAAATACCAACAAGTGTTTATATATAATCAGCTATAAGATATACAGAATGTTTCGAGTTTCGAAATCTGTCAAAATAACGGCATTAAGAAAGCATCACACTTTTCTCCCAGCATCCTTGTTTCCCCCCCAGCAGCTTGACAGTATTTCATGTAGGAAACCCATCATGATGGATTTTATTTTTTTTTTTAATAAATTTTCTCCAATAGAGCACATAGGGTATGTGCTGCTTCCCAGCATGGAAATATTTTGACTTTCCTGAATTACAGTTGTCCTGGTTTGAGGTACCAAAACCGCAACACCAGTGACTCCACACAGACACTTCTCAGTAATCTCCTCCCGGAGCTGCACAGTGCATAACGGCATCTGAATTGGATGGCAACGAGTATTCAGTGTAATATTCTCCTGATGTCTGAAACCAGGCCTCCTGTACTTGATATCATTTATTGAACATTTTCTTTGATTTATGGCTGGACCTGCTCTTTCAGTTTCTACCCCCTGAAGCTTCACCTCAGTTCCTGGCTCTTCTTTTTTTCCAGATCTTTCTCCCTTTTTTGTCTTTCCTGCTCCACCTGTTGGTGATGCTCACCAACAGCTCGCTTGGGAAAAGGAAGGGTTTGATTTCAAAGGGGGAGAACTGAACTTGGACAAGGAACCTCTAAGCAGCGTCTCTGTCAAGGAGATTGGGACAGGCAAGGGGTCTTTACATTTCCTGAGGAGCTTCCTGGGGAGGATCCGCACACATAAGGCTGTGGATTTCCCCTGGTTCAATAGGATGGTTTCCCCTGGTTCAAGAGCAGGAGGAAGCGGCTGCACGAGCTGTGATTTTGAGATGGCTATGTAAGGGGAGCTGGGGTGCTTCAGGCCCTTCAAGGCAGCAGAGAGAGCTTTGCTTGACAAAATGATCCTGTGCCGATATACCAAGGCTATTCAATCCATTTTCACCAAAATATACTTTTCATCTTGCCTAATGCATAGGCTCTGGATGATGGATTTACAGTGGATTAAACCACTATGCACTGCTGGGTTATGGCCTATACTGCAATTTTGTTAAACGTAATGGTGCAGTGAATAGACATTGGAAATTTCATTTTTCACCCACAAAAGCCATTCCGTGTTTGCTGGCTTATTTCTATTCTTATATCAATACAGTTTTGGTGAGGGTTCTTCTTTGGGCTCTCCTCCTCCTACAGGAGGATCCAATTTAGCCCAGCAGCTCCCTGGGACCAGCTGCATCCCTGCATGTGGGCACACTGTCGGCTCTGTGTGGAGCAGCGGGCCAGGACAATTCTCCCAGGAGGTGGGTGCACCTGAGACAGCCAGGAACTCCAGGCTACATCAAACTGAGCACGCATGGCCCTGGCGCCCGCTCCAGCAGGGAGCCAGGTGCTACCACACACCTTGCAACCTCAGTGGCGGTGGAGGATGGGGGTCCTGCCTGGCACGGGAACAGAGAGTCCAGCTCCGCTTTCCAGACTACCAGTAAGAAACATGAGGCCTCAGGCAAGGAGGCTGGCAGTACCATGGGCTCCATTCGGTGGCCTGCCTGTAGATGTCCAGTGACACCTGACATACTCCTGGTGCATCCTGAACAGGCGCTGGGGCTCAAGAAGGGTCTGAGACCTGTGACGTATCTGCTGCCTGCTGCAGATGTTTCACATGGGACTTAAGGGCTTCTATTTACGTGGCTGGATTGAGCTTTCCATAGATGCCACACCTTGTGTGATGTCCCGCCTGGACCCAAGGAAGACTTCGCTGTCTCAGTCTGGGTCTACACTACCAGTAGGTCCAAAGCAGTAGTGTGGCTTCAAAGTGAAATCCATCACTACACTAATTGTGCCCTGGGTTGGTTCACGAAGCATCTGTGAAGCTCAGGAATTGGATGCCCTTTGAAGGAAACAAAGCTAGAAGCTGTGCTCCAGTGCATGCTGGGGACGCCAGGGTACAGAGTCTAGGGCAGGGATGAGCTGCACCATCATGAGGTCTCTTAGCACAGATGTGCCAACAGGACATTGCTCTTAGAATCATAGAATCGGTGAGGTTGGAAGGGACCTTTAAGATCATCAAGTCCAACCATTAACCTGCCCTGACAAAAACCACTTCTAAACCATGTCCCTAAGCACCTCATCTACCCTTTTCTTAAACACCTCCAGGGATGGTGAATCCACCACCTCCCTGGGCAGCCTATTCCAATGTTTAATAACCCTTTCAGTGAAAAAATGTTTCCTGATATCCAATCTAAACCTGCCCTGACATAACCTGAACCCGTTTCCTCTTGTCCTATCCCTTGTCACCAGGGAGAAGAGGTCAGCCCCCATCTCTCCACAACCTCCTTTCAGGTAGTTGTAGAGGGTGATGAGGTCTCCCCTCAGCCTCCTCTTCTCCAGGCTAAACAACCCCAGTTCCTTCAGTCGTTCCTCATAAGGTTTGTACCATCAGGAACTCCCGGAGCATCCTGAAAAAGTTCTTGCACTATATACGGGGCAAGTGTGCCTCCCTATTAGCCTTTGGCTGCTTGTCCTCAGCACTTGGTGACTCTGCTACTCCTTCCTCACCCATCCACCTTTCTTCTGGCTCAAATAATTTCTCTTCCTTTCCTTGCCCTTGCTTAACCACCTATATTTCTATTACCTTTTCTATTATCTCCTTAACCCACTGTCCAGGCCAAGTCACCCACATCAATCTTCCAGAAAAGCCCGTGAGGTGCAGCCAAGGTCCCTGAGACGTCACCGTCCTGTGAGGCCAGAGGCGGTTTCTCGATGGTCAGATGATCCGGGGCAGTGCTGTGGGGGTGCTGACCTCCCCATGCTGCTGGGTACAAGAGGGCCACGTGAACCCCAAGGAAATGACGGCAGCGCTCTTGGAGAGTCAGGAGCCCAGCTGGGTTAGAGGCCTGGCAGGTCACCTCCTGTCGCAGCTGCTTGAAGAGATCTTCAGTGCCCGCCAGCCCCAGGGGTGGCTACGTGGCGGTGTATGGGGGGGAGCAGGTCCTCCATCCCCGCTCTTGCTGGAGACCCAGGGATGGACGGCCGGCACCGCAGCCCGCCGGCGTCAGTGTGGGCAGGGAGGCAAGCAGGAGGCCAGCATGGGCTTCCTGGGGCGCCCGCGGTGGGGAGCAGAGGTTTGGCACCTTCGTTCTGCAGGGCTGGAAGCACAAACGCAGTTTGCAGGGGAGAGCAAACACTGCCCATTTCTAGCAGACAGAGTCTGGATAAAAGGCTGGCAATGCTCCTTCGTTTTCTCTGTGTCGTTAAGCTACAGCTGGAAGGTACGGGATAAGGATATATCTCTTGAGGGAAAGCCATGAGCTGTTTGGTGGTGCAGGGGGCACAGCAGGAGAGGGCTCCCACCAGCTACCAAGTGCTCTCAGCGACGGGGGGCCAGGAGGCAGGGGAGGTGCTCAGAGACCCCCACAAGCACTCTGCCAGGTCGGAGACCGGGCCCAAAGCAGTATCTTCACCACAGAGACACTTCAACACGGCTGGCCAGCAAAAATGAATGTCCCCCTCGGAGAGAGGCACAGGAATCTCCGCGAGACTGGTGCCAGCAATTACTGATTTCCCACATTTGCAAAACGAGGTGAGGAGGATGTCCCTTTGCGTTCACAATACCAAGAGGAAGGCACATCATTCCTTGGCTGTTGCGATGCTCATTTCTCTCTTGAAAATCCAAGTACATGAGCGTCAAGAGGACACTGATGTGCAACAGCTTCAGGCAGCAACACAGGTCTTTTTTCTACCCTGACTCCACACAGACTCAAATAAAAGATTATTTATCAGGATGGGTCATTAATATTTCTACAGTACTTCCATTCTACATGGCTTCTTTTACCTTCCTCATGAAAAAATACCTGCTTTAGTTGCTAATCATACTGTTAAGAGATCATTAAAATATTAGAAAATTAGCATGGACCAATGACAGCCATAACTTCTTCCAGAATATTTGGTTTGCTCTTTCATAGCAACCTTATGCTTTCAACAGCTCAGAAGATACCAGACCACCATTATAAAAAAGGCGTTTCAAATACAACAATTGAAAAAAATAGTGTATATGAAATTCACTGTGGTTGCTGTGACGCTTTATTGAAATAAGAGAAGGAAGACTGGTAGGCAGTTATCTTTTATTAGACTATTTTCCCTAGTCTGTTAAAATTGAGAAATTATTTTCAGCAGCGCAGTCTATGAGTCATTCGATCTTCACAACTTGTTTTCTATCTGAGAAGTTGCAGGATTGCGCTCTCAGATTAATTCCCGTGTGTAGTTACCACACATCCAGCTGCAGCAGTTATGCTGATGAGGTGTTTGCAAGGGGACACAAAACCCAATATCACCGACAGAAGTATCATAATACTGACCACCAGCCCCAGCTGAGCTCAGAGACCCTTTTCTCCACATACTCTTGGTGTACCCATGGCCCCAGGGTCTTAGCCCCAAAGACACTCCCGCTATAATACTCGCACCCTCATAAGCACCCGGGTGCCTAACTCTGCGGGATGTCAGTGGGAGTCAGGCTCATAAATACCTTCAGGGCATCCTGGAAAATGTTACACTGGCTTAATCCAAAAACACAGCATCTTTATAAGGCTTCCAGTTTTAAAAGCGCAAGACAGCTGAATGGTATTTTAACCACAACACAGAAGGGAAAAGACAGTAATGAGATTTAATTGATCTCCCTGTGTTGCTATGGTTATTTACAAGTTGAAGGGGGATATGGCATTTGGAAACAAGCAGGCCGGGCTACCCCAGGCTTTCCGACACTGGTTTATGCAAAACCTATGCTCAGCTATTAGTGCTGACAAAAGGGCGTTCGGTCTTCTGACAGAACATGCAAGCTGCTCTGCACACTGTCCTGCCTCCACCCGACGCTGCAGCACTAAATGCTGTTGCTGCAAAGGAGATCCACCTTTTGGAGGGGGGGGCTGCCCCTGCCTGTACCCCTTCTTTCATCCTGCCCAAGCTGGCACGGGGAGCCACTGAGAGACAACGGCCAAGAGGGTCCGGCAGGGGCCACGCATCTTTTTCCTTCCCCACAGCAAAGTGGGGAAGGAGAGCATTTTGTGCACCCGGGAGTCTCGGAGTCAGAAAGGGAAAAGACAAGAGGGGTGAGAGGAAGGAAATCCCCTGTCCCTACAGAGGTAAGAGAGGGGCAGGAGACCAAACCCCAGGCTCTCCTCCCCGCCTCCTGCCATTTCATCCCTCACGAGGAAGAGCTCCCCATGGAGGAAATACTGGCAGGAGGAGAGGGCGAAGGGAGGGAGGCGTTAGTGACAGGAGGGAGAAGGAAGAGCCTCTGCCACACTAGGTCCAGCGGACCTATGCTGGAAAGGGTGAACGCTATCACGCCACGGGTGATAGCAGGAAAGGTTTCTTTGTTATCAGGCTATGTCAGATTGAAGGGGTATCACCCGTGACCAGCACGCAAGGCTGCAGAGGGGAGGGGAGGGGAGGGGAGGGGAGCTGAGCGCGGGTCACTTTCATGCTTCAGCACAGCTCTTCAAAACAGCACGTTTCATTGTGCTAAGAGGGGAAACCCACACTCGCTGACACCGCTTCCCCAGTAAAGCCATGCTAAGCCAGACCGGAAAATTTCTACATGGCCCTCCGACAAAGAAAAGCAAATTGGGCGTCAGGGAAAGAACAAAATTACATGGCAAAACTCAACACCACCAGAAAAGAAAAAAGGCTGTTCCATGAGGACCTGAGTTTGATGTGCATGGATGTGAGCCCAGGCCTTCCACTGGTTTGGGGTTTTATCATCCTTCTCCTGTTGTTATAAAACTGATGAAACCGAGTGTCTCGGGGGTCTCTCTCTCATGGCCAGACTTGGTGCAAAATGGGCAACACTTTCAGCAGTTGTGGGAGGGTAAGGACGGGAGACGACGGGGCAGATCGGAGGCACAATCCAAGTTCCTGTCCTTCAGAAACCTGGCTGGAATATCCACACCGTTGGAGGAGCTTGCTGGGATTATGCTTTGTGGTCACTCCAGCACATTAAGGAAAAATACGTTCCCAGTCTAGCTAGGGACGGAAGAAGATGGGCAGAAGCCCTGCTCCATTTTAAGGACCCTTTCCCTTTCCATTTGGTTTCTCTCCAGCTCCCTCCCCTGCTACTTCTTGTTACCTTTAGTCTTGACTCTTGTCCTGGTTTGAGCGACACAGGACTCATTTCTCTTCTAATGCTTGGGAAAACTGCACTTTCAGAAGACTCCAGTGTCTGAACTGGTGAAAATATTTACTTCGTAGCCAGTTATGGCATGTGGGATTCAGGGTCTCAGTGTTTTAGAGCTCACCGGGTGCAGGGATGAGGAGCGAGACCCGGGCACTTGGCCCAAGCCGGCCAACAGGATTATTTCATACCATGAACATTCAATATTAAACGAGAAAGTTTGCTGAGCAGTTCTCCCTGTGTTTTGATGGCAGCGGTCCACCAAACTTCCTGCCCCGGAGCCGGACCCCTGATCCCTTCCCTCCCTCCCGGAGCCGCAGCGTTCGCAGTGTCCCACATTTGCTGTCCCTGCTGGGAGTGCACGGCTTCCTGCTGACAGCACTGGCTGAGCGTCATCCTTGTGTATTTTATAT
>VXBO01012504.1:282771-310599 GCA_013400135.1 Rhinoptilus africanus
GCCTTCCAGTACCTGAAGGGGGGCTACAGGAAAGGTGGGGACAGACTTTTTATAAGGGCCTGTTGCAATAGAACAAGGGGTAACAGTTTTAAACTGAATGATTTAGATGAGATATTAGTAAGAAATTCTTTACTGTGAGGGTGGTGAGGCACTGGAACAGGTTGCCCAGAGAAGCTGTGGATGCCCCATCCCTGGAAGTGTTCAAGGCCAGGCTGGATGGGGCTTTGAGCAGCCTGGTCTGGTGGGAGGTGTCCCTGCCCAGGGCTGGGGGGTGGGAACCAGGTGATCTTAAGGCCCCTTCCAACCCAAACCATTCTGTGATTCTGTGACCTGGGTCTTTCCCATGCCTGCACTGAGCCCCTGACTGAGCAGGCTCTTCGTGGCCCCTGTGCCCCATCTCCTGCAGGGGGAAATCAAGGCAGGGGGGCAAGGGGTGCTGGATCCACACCGTGGGCCTTCTTTTCTTCAAGGGAATACTGTGTTGCCTCCTTCACTGATAAACCACCCTGTATGGAGCCGACCAGTGGAGCTAAGGATGGGTCATGATGTGGGCAGAAGTGGGGCCATCAGCAGCCCTATCACTATCCCTTGTCCTGGGCTTGGGGAGGCCCTTGTGAGTCCAGAGGGGTATTGTGTCCCCACACCCCTGCTGTGGCAGTGGCGGGATGAGGGAGGGTTATGTAGGCGATGTGCATCCACTTGTAAAGGGATGAAGATCACCGAGCGCTTTCCCACAGGTGGCCAAATAGCTGTCAGGGCATGGACTTAGCATGGTGGGCTGCTACAAGAAGCTCCACTGTAAATACTCAATACCCATGCAGGCCAGTTTGCAGGATCAGGCTCTGAGTGACATAGGCTATATAAGATGAGGGCTTGCTCCACCACACCTTATTTTTCTGGAGATCTGGGTGGTTTTGATGCCCAGCTTTCTGCCTGCAGGTGCGTGCCTGCACATTCCCTGTGGGCAGAGAGTTGCTTTTGCCAGATGGTTGATTGTTGAGTCTGCGCTGAATTAAGGGAGGTTTTCAAGCAAATTTTTTAGTACTGATATTAGGCAGGCAATTAAGCGTTAGTTCATTTTAATATTTAAAGCTTTAAATTCTTGCAGTCTCTGCAAATATTTTATAGTTGACTGACAAAAGAGTATGCGGTTGGTAATAACTGTAACATGGTTGTTACCGTGAACAGGCAATATTGATGCTAGTGTTCTAGGGGAGCCTCGTGGACAGCTGGACTGGTTTGTGCTGTGCTAGAGGGAGTGTGAAGAGCCCATAAAGTCCACATCAGTCTTTCTTGACCACAGTAACACTGTCCTGCGTAGCACCCAGGGTCATTTTTCCAGCCTACCTCCTTCAGCTTACTTTTACAGTCTGTTTCTGGAGAAAATGCATGCATCTACATGTGTTTGGGTTCTTTTTTTCCTTTACCTCCGTATTGGTGCAGGATCACAAATGCTGTGGTATTTCTGGTCATGAGGAATTTCAGATATTATACTGCGGGGAGAAGAGGAATCTACACAGCATGAGGGCAGTCAGATGATCACATTTATGTGTGCATAGCAGCCGTTCAGGGCTGGGAGAGGAGGCTGACCACACGCCTGTGGTGAGGCTGCTCTCTTCCAGCCATGGTTGGATAGGGCTTCCTTGGCTGGTACTGCCATGGGATGGGACGTGGCCACCGAGCACCACAGCCCACTCGCCTGACTCCCGGGAGACATGACAGCCTCCCTGCGGTGGGAACTGTCTGCCCCTTGTCATCAGTGCTGCTGTGGAGCCCGCGAGGCCATCACACAGGTGGAGACCGCAGAATCTGGGGCATCAGAGCGGCCACAGACCACATCAGGTTGAGGCATGAGGAGCCCTTGCTCACCTTGGAACTGGGCGGCCGTGTAACTGGGTGCAGTGGGGAGGGAAAACACAGGGATGACTTCAAATGTCACTAGTGCGCATGTTGGTTGGATTTAATTAGCAGCTCCCAGGTCTTTTGCAGGAGCTGACAGGTCCTGCTGGGGTGCGGACCCTAGTGCCTGGGTCCCACAGTGCTTGTTGCCATGCTGTTGGGCTGGGACCCCAATGACAGCAGGTACCTCCAATGCAGTGTGGCTGCCTTTCCAGCTGCTGACATCTCCTCATGAGGATGTTGCTGCCCCCGCAAAGCCGCTGTGCAGTGCTGCCGTGTGGATGTGGATGGAGTATTTGTGTCGTTAGCAGGCAGGTGAAACCTACGGTATCCAGAGCTGATTTTGCTCACTTGTGACACTCCAGAGCCTTTTGGGCTTTCCCTTCCTGGGAACAATTTTTGTCTTGTTGGAAAAAGTTCAAAAGGACTCTTTCCATATGTTTTTTAATAATAAATACAACTCTTCTTTCTGTTGTTGTTGCTCTTAAGAGCTTCAAATGTTCTTTTAAAGACAATGTTGCAGTAAAGCATGAATGATAAAAACTTTCTCGATGACAGATCTTTACGAAGAGCTTTCTCTTTGCTTGATGTTTATAGTGTAAGAGAAGAGCCCAGCACACGTAAGCACGATCGCCTGTGTGCCCTCAGCTACACAAGTGCTTCATGCAAGTATGAGAGATGGTTTTATGCGTATTTCTTTTCATGGCATATTCCAGCAGAAGTATACCCAAATGCCCACACCAAATCAATCAAAAGAGTCATCGTTAAGTTCACATCTCAGCAGAGTGCTGCAGAGTACAGAATATACCGTGTGGACACATAGAGACAGTTGTGCCAAAGGTGCAGACACCAGCATGTCTGCTACGAACAAAAGAGCTTGAGAGTGCTACTTCTGTGGCCGTGTCACCAAAATGGGCACACCAGATTGCCGTGGTGTGGCGAGGCTTGACAAACCCCTGCGCAGGATATAATACAGGATCAGTAATAACCCCGTGTCACATCTTCTTCAGGGACTGCACATGTGCCGTCTAGAATTTCTAGCATTAGGAGTTTCTTCTCTTGTCTCTGATTGCCGTCTTCCCTCCCACGAATCCACTGCTGCTCCGTCCCCTGTTTCATGCTCAGAGTATGTGTCCATTTGGCAAATTAGTGATGATGTTGTTTTTCATGGATCGGACACTGGAGGGTGCTAATGCAATGAGAGCTGAAATTGTTCTAGCAAATTAAAGGGCTCCTCTTTGTTAGTTGTGAAATAGTTTCATTCTTTGTTGTAACGTTTAACTGGATAGACATGAATCGTGGTCCTTAGCAGCAGCTGATCCTGCTTGGTGTGTGTTGAGCTATAACCAAGAATATCAATAAAGTGTTAACTCCGTGAGGGATTTCTTTCCTGAACCTTTATCAAAAAAAATCACTCATTTTATGTTCTACACATTTTTAAGTGTGTCTTTTGAGATTATGGCCTCGGGGTGAAATTTATTTGAAAGTGTGACTTTCCAGTGGTAAAACCACTTTACCTGGCAGAACTGTTGAGCCGTATCTGCAGAATCTGCTTTTCTACAAGGTCACTTTGGTTCGCCCAAACCAATGTTGTGTTGCTGGCGAGATGAGAACCTGATAGTGGGAGGGAGGGGACACCTTGAGCACTGCTATTCCAGTCCCCAGCACTGCAATCCTCTCGCTGGGGATGGAGCTGGTGGAACCTCAGCTTACCTTGCAATCACCGTCACTGGGCCACGCGTGAGGGAGCGTGGATGATGGAGCCTTTCGTCAGCTGCCGCTGCTAGGTCAGGCAAAGCACAGGACGAAGCTGAACTTAAGCTCCGGTGTTACAAATTCACTCAAACGTTGTTGGCAGGTTAAAGTCATGTTGGGAGGTCTTACGCCAAAGGAGGTATTACCTGTCTCCACGCTGCTCCAGCTTGCTGCTGATCCGGGTCTCCACTCGCCTCTGCCCTTGGCAGAAAGACACGGGGCCAACATAAGCTCCCCGTTGTGCACTCTGGCAACTCAGTACTCGGCATTAAGGACTGTGAAACTACTGCCTGAGCCAGTCCACGTCCTGGCAGCAGTAGAGGTATGATGCTGGCTAATTAATGCTAATGAGAAGCAGGGTGCAAAGCCGAGCATGTCCAGCTAATCACTGCTGGCACCTCAACTAGTCTGCTTAAAGCTAATGCGGTTCTGGACAGTCCCGCCCAGTCCTGCATGTGCCTTTACAGACCCGTTAGCCAAATGAAAGCCGGTATTCATAAAATGTGTGAGCAAAACAGAATTGGGTAGGAATACACTTTCCTTAGAAGTCTTTCTCATTCGGTACAAGCAGCAAATGAGTTACTCCTCTGTCTCATTCCCCTTTGCAAATGCATTGGGCTGTCCCCTCCTGTAAAACATCATCACTGTGCTATATGGGTTTGTTCTCTCCCAGGTGTTGCCGTTTGCTTACATAGGGCTGGTTTTGGTTTTTTTTTTCTTTTAAAAATGCACATCATTTTTGTCTGAATTCCCCCTCGAACAGAAGATGTGTATGAGCACAGAGAAAGAGGCCGTGGATAAGGAAACCAGAACCCATTGCTGTCCTGTTCTGGCATCGGTTGAGATCTGTTGCTCACCTCACAAACAGATGCACGGCCAGTTTCACAGCAAAGCTGCTTGGCACTTTATTGGAAGCAGCAGAAATGTAGCCAGCTGAAAGTTTACAATTCTTCTGCAAAGAGTTTTAGTAGCTTACGAGAATTGGGTCATAAGGGGATGTGAACAGAAAAGCTTTTAAAATCATTGTAATAACTAGAGGTACTGAAGACAGTCTGCTAAGAGGAGACAATTTAGCCTAAGCACAAGAAAAAAAATCTGATTGACCATGTTTATCTTGTTTACCAGCTTTTAAGAGAAGACCGCTTCTTCCATCGCACCTCCATGCTTACAAGCAGGGAGCCAGGTTACACCTCCTGGCGTCATTTCAAGAACCGACATGCCAGCTCTGGTGCCAAAAGGATTTGCAGTTGTGCATTTTATGTAGGCAGTGTCCTGATTTATCCCGGGAGACCTTTCTCTGGGAGAGAGGGTTAACGGACCTTCCACCAAACCTGCTTGATCACATTGAGTTTAAATGCCACCAACTGTGGGATGTCATCTTCGACGCCCAACATCACCCCTGCTCCGTGGCCCTGCACAGGGAAGGAGCGTGCTTGTTCCCTTGGGGTTGCTGGGTGCCTTCCAGCATTGAGCCTTCATGCACCTGTGCAGCCTTTCTTGCCTACTCATAAAGACGGGGTGAGTGGGCTTTCTGGGGTTTTCATGCCTTTCTGGGAGATCGGGCTACTGTACTTGAAGCCTCTTCTCTTACGAGTCATTCCAGGAGGTAAAAGCTCCTTGATGCTAGGAGTTTTGTAGGGTTTCTGCTGATGAACTGGTTGTCTTTTCAATCCCCAGTGTGGTGTTTGCTCCCGTCTTCTGCGCCTCAGGTGGGCTCCTAGTGGTGGTCTCTCCCGGATCCCTTTCTCACGCTTCCCTGAGTTCTGAACCCTCTTGTCTGGAGAGAGGAAATACTGGATTCACCCTTCTTTTGTCAGCTGAGGTGCCTATGGAGGTATTTCTTCATCTGCTGCCCTTTTCACGCTTCCCTCTCCTGCCCCGTGAGGGTGTGGAGCACAGTAGGTCTGCAGAACTTTGACTGCAAGTAGGTCTGGAGGTCAGTTGTGCTGTTACCAAGCCCCACGGGTGTTGAACAAGTCTCCTTCATAATTTTTCCCTTATTTTCTCGACAGTGCTATATTTACCTCTCAAGTCTCCCTGTGCCCTTTAAATCTCCAAGCGTCACTGGCGTAAATAGGATTTGTCTGTCCCCGTGAAATAGGCATCGAGGCGGTTGCCTGCCTTGCCTTCTCCAACCCTTTGTGGGCCAGGGTTGACCTGTTGTCACGAGCTGAGCAGCCAAACCCGCTTTCTTCTTTGCCATTTTAATTAAAAATGGTTGGCATCAGGGGCTCTGCGGCGATGAAAGGGAAATGATGAAACTTTGAAGAATTTGGGGCATAAAGTTGATCTCTAAATTTTAATGTACTCATTGCACTTAAACAGTTGATACATTTTATTATTGAGCTTTCAGGTGACCTAATTTCCCTTAGTACTGTACATTTAGCTTTATACATCTGCACCTAATTTGTAAAAAAGGACTTAATGAGAAACTTCAAACAGTTTAAATGTCAATTACAAAGAAAGCGAGGTTTTAGAGTTCCAGTAATCTGTCCATATTGGTCATCGAAACATGATCCCAGGTGGACGTTAATTCAAGACAGATGGCATTCCAAAGGCACAATTACAAAGAGCTTATATATTTTCAACACTAACAAGCTGTCACGCTATGTTGTAGCTACACTTCCAATACTGTATAACCACAATTGCCGCTTTATCTGCTGCGGACTCAGTAATAAAGGGGTTTGATTCCCCACTCTTGATATTGTCAGTGGGATTTGGCGGGGGGGGTGAAGTGGAGAGCGAGGTTAGTTGGTGTGAATATCTTTCATTTGCTCAATCTGTTGGGGAGGGGGGAGTTGTTTGTTATGGTTTTTTTTTTAAGTTGGTGAAATGCTCTTCAAAGAAAGAGGAGAAAATATTGAATATGGGCATAATAAGACTAGCTTATCACAGAATTATTTCTATTTCCTGGCAACATTAATTAACTTTAGTCTTATCAGCTGCTAGGCAATAGCTATGATGATTTGTTAAAACCCCCAACATCCTGGATGTTTTCAGTTAAAAAGCCATCTGAAAGCCTTTGGAGTAACACACGTGTTACTCGGAAGACTGAAGTCCAAGGGATTGGTAGTGACTTGACTTGCGGTGGTGTAAATGGGCAGCAGCGCGGCTGCAGCCGGGCAGGAGCACGGCACTCCGTGCAAAAGGCGGTTTGAATTATTTTTAGGTTTCTGAAAGTCTTCTTAGGCCCAGAGGTAGAGGTGGAGGGGCTGGAGAAAGCAGGGTCAAAGTAGAACTTCCATTAGAGAGAAGCATCAGTGCGTGATCTAGTTTGTCTAGTTGAAGATGTCCCTGCCTATAGCAGGGGGGATGGACTAGACGACCTTTAAAGGTCCCTTCCAGCCCAAACTATTGTATGATTCTGTGTGGTAGATGGCAAGGTTTGTTGTAGAAGGACGATGTTTGGTATCTAGTTAGTAGTTGAGATGGGTGGTGATCTGCATAACTGAACAATGAGAGATAATTGGGCATAATTTCCACTGATTTTTTGTTTGTTTCTTGAAACCAGGTCACAAAAAAGCAAGACTAGCACAGCTATGACTTGACAGTGGTTTAATAGGCTTTAAAAATTCTGTGCTATTAGGAGCAAGATTAATAATGCTCCCTAGGAAGGTTTTTAAGCTCCTATGGACATGTGTATCCTCTAAAGAGGTACTGAGAATGAAGAGCTTATATTTCTGCTAATTTATCTACCTTTCACTGGAAAGTGGAGAAGAAAGCAGAAAGGCTAAGATGCTTTATCCTTGGAAAGCGGGAATGAAATGGTGAGGTTAGGCTCTTTAATTTTTGGTTTTCGTTAATGAATGCTGTAAACGTGTTTTTTGAAAACATCTACCTGGCTTCCTTTTTGGAGGAGTTGCAAGTCCTATTTGAAGTATACAGGTTGCCAACAAGCGAATTGGGCTCCTGAGCCACGCTTGAAACAAAATGCCAATTTTACCTACAGTTTTACTAGGTTTCCTGGTTTATGCAGTGGCATTTGAACGGCCTCTAGTAATTGTTTTTAGCAGAAAAAAAATTCAAACAAAAATGAAAAACACAACCCAACACTCATTAGCACTGTGTTTGGCATGCCATGAATCGTTAAATCTTTATATAAATACAGAAGTAATTTGTGACAAACAAAATGCTCTATTTTTCTGGAAAGACTTTCTTTTGCATTTTTATTCAGACTGATAAGGTACAGTATGTTTTCCAAACATTGGATATTATTATCAGAATAGCGGAGAAACCAATTCATGTTTTAATTAAATATTATGTATCGTTCTTGAGTGTCAGGTATACTTAGTGGTGATAAATGAATAAAATTAGGTGGAAAACAAAAGACAATAAATAAATGCTTAGATAGGGATTTTTAACCTAAATTTTTTTCACCTAAATTTGATGCTAGTGTGTGTTGCTCTCAAGTGGTTTCCCCTCGGATTTTCTCAGTGCTTATCAGGGTAACATACTGCAGTCTTTTTGTTTAGATCAGGCTTCACTGTGAGAGTTAACTAATTGTTCGAGCCCAAGTGGGAAACTTTCTTGCACCTGGAAAATTAGGAGAGAAAAGCAAGAGACATGTCCGCATCCTTTCCCTGGTGGTTCTTCACCTGCGAATTTGAACTGCAGCGGTAATAAAAGTTTTGTGGACCTCATTTTATGTGAGATCATTAAGCGACAGGAGAATTCAGGACTAGCTGCCCTTCATAATTCAGGACGCTGAAAGGTGCCATTTATAAGCTCAAAGCGCCTGTGGGAAGGCAAAACAGGCTTGTAAAACCCGCACTCCGAACCCTGAAAGGGAACCGGTTTGTACTGCTGCCTGCAGCCTTGGAGTGGCAAAATTGCAAAGGTGGCGGGGACTGGGTTTAAAAAAATGGAAAAACACCTGCCTCTAAAAGTTGATGTCATAGCCTGCTTTTTCACACTTCTTGTGTTGACGTCTCTTTTGTCCAGAAAACCCCCAAAATGTCCTGGTAAATGATCCCAGTAAAATCCTTATCAGTTGTAGCGCCCAGCTGTTAGGCCTATCATCTTTCCTGCTATAGCCTGCTCCTTTGCTGAGCTGCTAATTTGGCTATAAAATAAGTTTATCCTGACTATTTCATAATATTTTGCAACCGATATCCTTTGCCCATTATGTGGGCCAGGTGTTCTGTAGGGAGAGCACTCGCTTCCTTATTCCTTGAGAAGGAGTAGCAGCCTGCACAGCACTTGAAATGAAGAGAGGTCTTCAGCAGAATGGGTGATGCGCCAGCACACCCAGTCTTCATAAACTGATTGTTATGGCTCTAACCAGGCAGTGTAGTCTGTGAAATACAGGATACGCTGCAGCTTGGTGGACCTAGAAAGCCTGAAAGGCACTAGAGCCGCAGCCCAAGGAAACGCTGAGTCCAGCGTATATTCTTAGAGGAGGTACTGCCCTCCCTACGTGCTCCCCTGTTACACCTCAAATGAGAGTTAGAGCAATCTGTTTTAAGTTTATGACCAAAATGCAGCAATTCCTGCCTAGAAATGAGGCATTCGTATCTGTAATCTTAAATGGCTGGGGCTGAACTCTTCTAGTCCAGCCAACACAAGCCAACTCTTCACGGCCTCATTAACGCCCCATGACTGAAGTTCCTTGAGGGCCAATTTGCACCATCAGAGCCTAAATTCTAGTGAAGACAAGAGCCAGCTGCATGTCAGGTCTGCCTGCAGCGTCTTTGCTTTATTAATTCAATATCTGCATCTTTAGGCGTGTTGGTTTCAGCAGCAACCGGCTATACGGCATGGTACGCAAACTGTCGTCCCTCCATGCGCCCGTCACGTAGGAGCCAGAGAAGCGGCTGTGCTTCAGAAGTGTATTGCTATTATTCCATTTTCTGACGCTGCTTTTGTTGCCTAGATTGACGTGCTCGGGGCCCCAGCCACTGCACTGAGTTTAGTATGACCCCGGGGCCTTTGCAGAGTCGACTGCAGGACTCAAACCTTTATATCCACTATTAAAAGGCAGTTATGTGACTGTTTATGTTAAAGCCAGGTGCTTTGTTGCCTGTGGACATGCTGTAGCTTGACAAAATTTATTTACTATTTTTCTTTATGGTCAAAACATACTTACCTGAGTACCTTACTCTTTACAAGTGGTCTGCCTGCCTTCAGCAGGCCACTTGGATTTCTGTGTGAGGATGGGAGTCAGGGTTTTCCAGCTCTCTGTAGGGATGTGTTTGTGGCAGTATTCCTGTCACTCCTATATTTTCTTTGTGAAGGACATACAATTTCTAGTTGTCAATGTATTTTTAATGACATTTATTGTGGTATTTTTCATTTAAGTTCTCTAATTTTTAGTGCATTTCTAATGTCTGTGGGTTCATTTATTTAGGCTCTATATAGGAATGCATGCTTTGCAGGCTTATTGCATTAAGCGTTTGCTTATTTTTTGTTAAATCTGTAGCAATACTAAAGTACTGAAGGTGTTTTGGGTTGTGTCAGTACCAAACAGTGACTTCAGCATACTGGAACTATAAAATCTGTTTTCTTACTAACTGTTTCTTTGAGGGGCTGATAGATGTGAAAACTATTTAACAGTTGTTTGGGATTTTTCCTTTTCCTGTTAAACTAAGCTACTGAGGAAATCTTCCTACTGCTACACGCTGCAATATGTCAGAAACACCGTTATGTTATAGTTGCATCATTATCTAAAGGAAAAATTGAGTGTGGGTTTGAAGTCGACAAGTGATGAAAGTAGCCCTGAGGTTGTCAATTAGAAAGCCAAGGCCTGGAATTGATAAGTTAATGGCCAGTTCCCTTCTCAACCCCTCACTTTGCTGCCTGCTCCCGCCTCGCCCCACATCAGCTTTACTGCTTGGAACATAAAGAAAAGGCTCCCGTTGGTTTGTGTCCCAAAATTTATCTCACTGATACAATTCACTTGAATTCTTTGCTGGTTGCAATGTTCTTAGTATGGACAGACAGTTAAACAAGGAGAAATGAGATGCAGCAGATACAAAATTCAGTCTCAAAATGATGCCTTTTCTGTCTTTTTTTGTTTGTTTGTTTGCTTGTTTATTTTTTTGTTTAAATGTTGAACCGTTAACACTGTTTCAGACCGTCCGTCTGCAGTACACACGGCAAATTTAGCAGCAGTGCATAATTTAACTTCTACCGTATGTTTGTTTGCAGGTTTTAAAGCCTGAAATTTAATGGCAGCCAGTTGGAACCCATGTGTTCCTGTTAAAAGCAGAGGGCAACCAACACGTGTGGTTTTTCCTGAAGGAAGACCCTGGTTACCAAAGTTTATGATATAACGAAATATTATACATAGTGTTTCTGTTTTGCTTGGGCAAAAAGGAACCAACGTGTTGCCATTTCTCCTAAGGAACACATGGCTTCAGATAAATAGGTAAATTATGAAAAATAACAAAGAAGTTTTATTCAGATTTTAATCATTCTTGGTGTGCTGTGTTGAGTGAAGAACAGTAAGCTTATGGAAAGAGCTTTAAAGTAGTATTAGAAGTAGAATATAACTCCAACAGGCATAGTGCAAAGCGAAACACATAATTCATCTTCAGCTTTTGAAAACTTGTGTGAGTTTTTAGGCCTTGTAAAAGGTTGCAGATGAGCACCCCCTCAGCAGCCTGAGGTTTTCTGCTTGTGGCACAGCTGCTTCAGTGACAATGGAAATTCAAGATTTTTTTCACATAGTCCTGTCTCAACGCAGAGCAGACGAGTAAGAGTCATGAGTATGAGAAAGCAGTTTAATTTGTAAGCACATTCAGGTTTTTGACCTTTCTGGTGGTTTCACCGTAACCAGCAAACATCTGTTGAATAGTAAAAAAAAAGGCAGCTCCTACTCTACCTGCCAAAATCAAATGAAATTGCATGGACTCCGAGCATAGGCTGCTGCTCTGGAGTCCCTCTCTCCTCTAGCCAGATTTCAAAACATGAAATAAATCTTATTCTAGCTTAATTCACAAGAAAAGAATGTGACATCGTATTAAACGATGCAGCGTTGGATGGCCCTCCCTCTGCCTGACATGCTAGCTTTGCCCAAGACCCATGTGGCAGAGCTTTTGCAGTGCTTCACTGGAGGTTCAGTGCAGAAGAGGTGGTACACAGTTTTCCAAAAGCACTTGTTCCTTTTGTGCCATACTTCTTGAGATAGATGTCTCATAGTACTCAGAAATAATGAAAATATGCAATGATATTGAAAATATACAATGACATTTTTATGAGTAGTGGTTTTTTTGTTACAGATTATGTCTCTTGTGTTTCTTATTTATTCAGAAATAAGCTCCCATGGTGGCCTTTTTCAAGAGAGGTTATCTCAAGATGATGTAAGAACACTGTGTCTAGTTTAGCTTAATCTGTTCAAGCATCACACCTACAAGAGACTGTAATTCTGGGGTTTCATCCCGTTTTGGTCCTTTCCTTGGATTTACATTTTGCCTTTGCAGGAATCTTCTGCAGTTATTTTTTTAACTTTTCTGAAAGTTAGTGGTGTTGGGTCAGCAAAGCTCATCTTCCAGGGGGATAGTCATCTCTTCCTGGATTTTTCTTCTCTTAACCTCTTTCATATACCTGTCAGCCCAGCAGGGCTGTTGTGCAGGTACATTCAGATGCTGTATGGAAGCTGGTCAGCCAAATTTTGGTGGTGCCAGTCACTGCTCTGCAAAAGGCAGCTCAATGCCAAAAATGTCCAACCATCTCTTTCAGCGTGTTACTGCAGGATGTTGGTCTCTGCTTTTGCAGGGGGAGAGGCGTTTCCCTCCTCTTTTGTTTTTGCTGTTGGTTAGCTACATTTTCTCACCCGTGGAACTCTTTCAGTCTGGGAGTCCCTCTCTTGCCACATGTTTCTTTACTTTTGTCATGCCTTAAGTATATCCACATCTTTCAACGTGGATGAAAATTTGACTCGTGCTGTCTGCTGACCAGTTGACACTAGTTACTTCCATACTTCCATGAAGCACAGAGGTGCTCAACAGTGCCCATCTTAGACTGAAGGTTACAGCACTCTACAGAGACATTAGAGGTAGACTTGGTCCTTTTCCCCCTTTGCCTACGTAAGGAGGAAGAGTGTCATTTTAGGAGGAAAAGTTTCTTTCTTCCCAGCAAGACTGGGTCCACATAAACTCTTCAGCTCTCTAGAAGTTTGATTGCATTGGATCACTTCTGTCTGAAGATACAAAACCCTAGTGTCAGAGCTTTTGATGCTATGGAGCTTTCTAGGGCTAAAAACCAAAGGCCCTACTTTCCACCCACATCCTTTGCCTTTTCTGACAAATACACGTGAGAGTTCTCGAGCCCAAAGCTCCTGCCTTGCTTCACCTTCATCCGTACTCAGAGGAATGCTAGAAAGAAATGAAAATTACTTACCAAAAAGTGGCATGGCATTCCCTATTTTTTTTTTCATTACAATACAGAATTAGAATTTTCATTAGAATACAGAAAAGCTTGTCAATAATTCGACACATTTGGAATTTATTAATTGTCCTGTCCTATACACTGAAAATAAAGGAAGGAAAACACACTGCTTGCACAAAAGCATGTTCAGAGCAAGAAAGGTGACTTGGCATTTTGAGATTTTGAATTGGTAAACCAAAATTGAAGTCCACTGTTGTCTTTATGCAGTCATAGATTTCCTTTGAGTATGTCTGAAATGACACAGAGTTCTGTTAAGTCAACTTTGTCTTTAAGGTTGATATAATTATCTAACACACATGCCATTAGCAGATTGTCATCCCACAGGAACGCAGCACCGATATTCCTGAACAAGATAGACCAGAAAATGAATATGCTATCAAAGGGCTGCATTTTGGGGGGCAGCTATGCAGTATTTTTAACAGTTTCTTTGACCGGTTTTGCCTGGAAAATGATCTACTGACCTTCAAACACAACCAACAAATGGGAGAATCTAAAAAAGAAAAATGAGGACATGGTGGTTTAGATTTGTTATCGTAATGTGTGACTACATAAAATCACATGTTCGTTATGCAATGCTAATGGCAAAACTAAACGGTTTCAAACCAAATACGAACTTCTGAGGAGGAACCAGCAACAGTTTGGGCCTTTCTGGTACTGCAGACTTAAAAGATGTTTGGAGGTCTTGACTTCAGAGTCTGAAATATTCATCCCCTCCCTGATTCATCGATTGCAATCAGGGTCTGCTGCAGGATGTCTTTGCTCCACAACCATGAAGGAAGTTAGTTTAGAAGAGAAAGACACTGAAGATTTTTAACACTTCAGACATTTCCAGTTTCTTTTTCATACCCCTTTCAGCCACTCCTACAACTAATAAAAATATTTATTTTCTGTCATTTTTGTATAAAATATTTGAGATGTAGGTCTTGCTGCTTTCTCCCACAATGGTAATGCTGGCACTTTCCTCCAGTAAAAAAAAATAATTCTGGAACTGAATGATAAGCAAAGAGCTGAACCCTATGTCAATGAGATGGGTAAAAACTTAGCGATCAAAAAAAAACCCAAAAAACAGTTCTCAAAATTTATGCTGAGTGTATTTTTTCTTAAAAATGTATCTATTAAAATTATGCCAAGACCTAAGCTTACTGTAATCTGCTTAAATCATAAAAAAATAACAAAAAAGAGAGAAACAATGCTTCCAGGTTGTGAGTCAGACTATTGAACTAAGTCCCTGCCTAAACTCTGGAAACCTGAGGTGTCTGAAGTACTAAGTTGGCTTTTGAGACCAGTAGTCTCTTCTGCGAGCATCAAGAGAATATTTTCTTCAATATATTCAATTAGCTCAGTTAAATGACTAATTTATTCAAACTTGACCAATTGGGAGTTGAAAGAAGCAGAAAAGCTTGTTCTTCTCTACCAATCTGTGAATAAAAGCTAATTATGAGAGGATTAGATTTGCTAATACTACAATATTGAAGGATATTATGACCAAATACTAGATTGGTGCTAATTCTAGCTAATGCTGAGTTATTCTAATAGATCGATTTTTAAATCAAATCACAGTTTTCTTTGGAAGTGTAGCCTCTTTAAGACAGTGCTTAGCAACTGATAAACCATGTCACTAAATTTTAAGTTGCATTCCAGTTTCCATCCAAAGAAATTTAAATTATAAGTAAACACAAAGGGATTAGCTAGTAAATAAGACTTGTGCCATACATGATTTTCTAACAAAAGTAGTAAAATTAATCTGAAAAAAATGTGTAATGAGGTATAGAGAAGCTTAAATATATATCAGCAGAGCTACTCTGTCCTTCTGGCTAGCAATAAGAAGTGCCAAATTTAGTGTAAAAGCTATATTTAGTTACAAAGCAACATACTTTAGTGGTTACAAACTGAGAATTAACCTTTCTCCAATAAAATAACTAAAACGTTTAAATGGGAAAACAAGATCCAGATTAATTATTTAACTCAAGGTTTCCCGCTCAGTAGTTTAACTCATTATTTTAAAACAAGTGGCTTGAAAGATTTCATCCTGCTGAAAGTCATCAATAACTGAGGTACCTATAAGTGAAAATAAACACAAGTGCAAACTTGACATAAGGATCCAGAAATTCAGCCAAGAACATGATGTCAAGAAAATGGGAGAATAACATTTTCAGGCCTGTCCATAAACATTTGGTATAGGGGACACCCCACAATGAAATTTAATTACCTCTTCTGCCAATAGGATCATGAGAAAAATGTTGCTTCAGGCACCAGCAGAATGAGATACAGAGGACAGGACGGAGAGCGTCTTGGTCATCACGCCTTTGCTTCAAAGACACCGAGTCCTGCTGCTTTTGGTCCCTGGTGTCTTAAACTTTGAGACAGACACCATTATATTTCCTTTCCATCTGCTGGCCGCATCGGAAGCTGTTCCTGTAAATGTGAATTCATCAACTTGCTTTGAGAAAACACCGCTTCCTGTTGCTGACTATTTAAAAGATCAATTTGGCAATGGTTAGGCTGCCCCATTGCCCCACCAGCAGAGTCCGTGAACGGTGCTGACTTTCCAAGAGGTGGTCCTTCTCCAATAGCTTACTTGGCAGCATGGCTGCCTCGCTCTTCCTCACCTCCTAGCCAGGATGAATGACCGGAGCAATAGAGACAAGTCTTTGGTGCCGTGCTACCAGACCAAGAAGCAGATCTTGGGGTGCTGCAGCCCCATGCTATTTCTGTACCTGCTGCTGTGCGCCTTGATGGGTAGCTTCTTTAGGTTTTACCCTCACATGAGCATGGGTTCCTCATCTCCAGCAGGTCCGTAAGCAGCCATGTACCTCAGAAGTAGCCTATTAGTAAGTAGAAAAGGGATTTATGGCTGGAAATTTTGCTGGGAAAAATGGCCTGTTTCCCCAGCTCACAATTTTCCCCGTAGTTATTTCCCAAGGCAGCCCTGTATGTTTTCTCTGTATGTCTTGAGCCCTCGGGAGCCTCCTGCTTAAACATGTCTCTCATTGACAAGCCCAGCGGAGGATTTTCTTAACCGGCCACCCAGCCTGCGGCTCACTGCCAGGGGCATGGGGGTGTAACAACGAGGGGTGCAGAACAGATGAAAACCCTAGATGATGGCATTCACCTCCCCAAAACTATTGCCATGAACAGGCTATGGGTGCACCCCAACCTCTGCTCCTCGCCGCGTGATCTGCTGTCGGGCTCTGGGGCCCGTGACCCTGCTTGGGCATTCACCGTGACAGCCATGAGGCTCTATGTGTTTATTGAACAATAACAGCCATTGTAAAGGATGCGGAGGTAAAGGCTGCACGTTACCTGCCCTGTGTGTCTGACCAGGGACCAGATTTTTTTTTATTATTTCTTTGTAGTTCTTTGCAAGTAAAAATCCAGGTTTTGCCATCTCTGCCTCATACGCACCCACAGTGAAAGATTAGCACAGTATATAGGTTTTTCCAGACTGATTTTCAGGACAACTTGGACCTTTTTTTTTTCTGTGATGTTTCTAAAACTGGCAGAAGAACTTTTTTTTTAAGCTTGCATACGCTGCAAGGAGTATTTTAAAATAAAGATTTTTTTTTTTTTAATCTTTAAGCATGTTTAATGCTTGTGTAAGGTGCCAGATTTTAATTACAGTTGGCATTTATAAGCGTGATGCTGGCAATGGCAACCATATTGCTGAAAAAAGGCATAAATTTTGACACTGGCAATATGGGAACCCAGCATATGAGACTGTAAACCTCATTGCTTTCTGTTTTAATATACTAGTTTCAGGGAAGAACTTTTAACGGTTAATATTTAACTAGAATGTTTAGTGTTCGATATAAAGTTGCTCTAATTTCAAACTATTTAGAAATTCAGGTCCTATCAAAGATCGGCTTAGGTAATAACTTTCTATTAAACAGCCTTTAAATAAGCATGCTTAAAGTAGGGAAAATAAGATGCTTCATTACAAGAAATGAGGTTGGCATCTACCAGGTTTTCCATTAAGTTCCAGGTCACAGACAAATAAAGGAAGTATGTTAGGAAAAAAAACCTTTTTAAAAATAATTAGGGAGATGTCTGTTTTGTTCACCAGATGGAAAATCAGTAGTTGTGGGTGGTCTGTGCTGGATGGGGCATCTCACAATTGGCAGAACTATGCCTTTAACTTTTAAAGTCCTGGGACAAAATGTGAAAGTAATTGACTGTTCAGAATGCTCTCTCTCTGGATACCAAGCATGCTTTTAAAACCGAGATTTGGTGAGTTTCTGACTTTTTTTTTCTAAGAACGCTCAAGCTGTTGTGTCTAATATTAGGCCAGTCGGGTATATTTTTGGTAGCTGTTTAGTGGGGCTGTTGTCTTTTGTGCTTACGCCTGTGTGTGCCTGGACTTGGGTGCGCACAGCTGAAATGCCACAGCTTTACAATTCTCCATTAGCGTGTTGTGCACATGGTTTTCATAATATTGTCAGTGTTTGCGTTGTTCAGGGTGTACGTAAGCTGTTGGTTAACATCATTTGTTTCTTTCCTCTAGTTCATTCCTTTTAAAGAAATTTAAATCTTTCAATTTGCCAACATACTAAAGAAAACAAAGTTGCAACCTTATTTTTGCAAACAAGAAGAAAATTCCTGTTTGAAAATAATTTGGGGGTTTGCAAAAGTATTTTAAATCCACAGTATTCTATTTTTTTATAAATCTGAATATATCCGAATGTGCATGTGAGGATAGTATGCGTACACATATGCCTATTAAATACCATCATTTAAGAATGTGTTAGAATCTTCTTGGTGCAGTTTGTAACTTTTCTCGCTGTTTCAGGACTGATACTTTCTAATTGCCAGATTAATTTGAGAAAACGGTATTTCAAATGTGAAAGACGGGTTAGAAAATCTTTGTATTCATGTTAAGAATAACAGATTTTATTATCTGAACTGCGATAAGAATGTGTGCTGTTCAGCGGTGACCTCTCAAAGAATGAGGCACAACACATTTATGGCATAGGAGGCAATTGCTTTATATTTACCTTACTTTACAGACAATTTTTTTTTTGCAGTTATCTATATGAATGGTCACAGAGAATTCTATGTGTGTGTTATATCTACATTGTAGCTTGTGTTAAACCGATCCCCTCACTTATTATGTAGAAGCATTCTTGAAGATAAGTGAGGCACTCAACTTAGTGCCTTCTTTGTAAAATCCCTTTTGCTATGCATGACATGTACTCTGTATTTTTTTCCTTGCAGTAAATTATAAAGCTTTTTTCTTTCCATGAATCTCCTTCCAAGAAAACACATACAGCCTAATAACACTCGCCTTGAGAACCATGCATTGCCTCCACTACAAAGCCGTGTTTTCATTGAAGAGATAATTATAATATGGTTTAATGTTCTTGTCAACCCTGAAACACTGTCCCTAAAGAGTGCTATTCTGGAGGACATCTTTTTGAAGAGAGTTGAATGTAGCTAAGAAAACATACATATAGCCACACACTTTTCTGATAAACCAAGCCAGATTTTTAATACAATATGCGCTCTCTGAAAAGAATTTTGTGTTTTCTAAGGTGTTAATTCAGAGCTGCATCTTCCTCCAGATACAGAAAATATTCTTGATTTATTTTGCTTTCTTCTTTCCCCCTCCCCTCCCATTTATTTATAGACTTTAAATCTACAAGGACATAAACTCATAATAATAATTTAAAATGCTTTTAATGCGTTTTGAGGCACAGACTTCAAATGAGTAAAAAAGCCCAAACTGTAACACAAATGGTTCTTCCCAGGCAACAAACACGCTTGGCTGTTGATATGCTGTAATTTTCTGCTTTACTTAGTAAAAACAGCAATTACTTATTTGTTCCATATCCCCCCCCCCAGCACAGATGCTACTCAGTCTGTGCATTTTCTGAGGGCAGAGCAGGCTGTGCGCACGCACAGGGATGCGGGTGCATGCGTTTTAATGCGATGCAAGTCGAGTTTTCCCCTTGCACGCCGTACTGTTAACAGCATTTATTTGCCACTGCTGCCAGTTTACCACCAGCCCAAGACAATGGTGTGCTGGAAGCGGCTCTGGCTGTGAAAGTCTCGCTTAGTGGTCTCTCCTGCCACCGGCAAACGTTTGCTTCCAGGTGCATTTTACAAAGCATCGAGCTGACCTTGCAAACCCGTGCGAGGGCAGATAAAAGCCAGGGCGGTCACACCGGTTGAGACCGCAGCCGGTTCGAACAAATCTTTAACATCGTTTTCGCTGTATTGTCTTTCGTGGCGGTCTGGTGGTTGTGAACAGTGTCTGGTGCCGCTAAAAGCAACGCAGTCTGAAGCAAAAAAGCCTTCAAGGGAAATGAAATCGCAGGCTGGCTGAAGGCAATGCAAAGTTCCCCTCAGCTTCAGGCTGTCTGGGATTTCCCCCTTGGGTTTCAAAGCCCAGTAAGAAGGCTGGTAAGTAAGAAAAATGTGGTTATGACACAAAAAGTACATATGACCCAGAAAAGCCCATAAAAGATTAGGACAACACAACTCTTTCACTGCTCCTACGGCGAGCGTGAGACTGTTGGCGTATATAAGGAATTGTGTGGCTCAGCACAATGCAACCTGACTGCTGAATCGGGTGCTTGGGAGCTTGAATTTAATACCTAATTATTTTTAAGAGCTACTGTTAAAGAAGGAATATGAGCAAATATGGTAATTAATTGAAAGGCATTTAATTAGGTATTTAATTAGTGTAATTCTGGAGAGGTAGTATAAAAGAAGCACAATACCTGGCAAAAGCCTATCATTTGAATCCTCTTTACAGTTGTCTCATCGTTAGCCATCCATTTGCTTGCTCTGAAGGCAATGGGATTATTTTTTTTTCTTCTTTGAGGAAGAAGTACAAACTAAGGCCTTAAATTAGTATTGTAAATAATCTCTCTAGAGAAACTTTTCACTGCAAAAACTTCCTCAACAGGCAAGTGTTAAAACGTTTCTGGTGCTGCGCAGTTTAAAAATATCCTTGGGAATTTTCCTCTCTGGTTTATATATTCAAGCTAGATAGCCATGGTTCAAAGAATAAGCAAGTGTTTCTGGCAGAATTAACATTTTATAGTCATGTCAAGTGTGTTTTGGTTCCCTCACCATTTTCTTTTTGTTTCATAGAGGAAGGAAAAAAAATATCCTAAAACCACAAAATCTTAGTTAATGAATGTAGATGCTAAGTGGCATGAAAAGAAATGAAAAATGCCAGTTTCCCATTGCCCCTTCTTTTCATATCTCTAAATTTGTTACTACAAAAGTTATTTTTAGAGTTTGTTTTCTTTTAACTAGATATACTGTGTTCCTACCTAATTTTTTTCATGCAACTCAGCACCTAACATTTTGATGGATATTTCTTACCTTAAAACTTGGGTTTGGGGTTGTTTGTTTTTTTCCTAAAGTACCCCTTTTCTTTTTCGAACAAATAACTCATTGTAGGATTAAATATCTGACAAAAACATATAGAACTTGCCCAACAGACGAATATACATTAGTTTTGCAATTATAATTCCTCGTTTTTTCAGGCTATATATTTGATTTATTAAAAAAATCTTTTTCATTTTAGTTACGATGATGTCTCATATAAATCCATTGCCACACTAGATGCTGCTACGATCACAGCTAAGGCTCAGTGATCTCTGTCCAGCAGACAGGTATCTTTGCTGTTATATGCCTCAGAAATTTGCCCTCTGTGGAGGGATACTTCCAGACAGCCCATTTTGTGCCATCCTCCTCCCACTGCCAGAAGCATCCTTATCAAGGCAAACGTTCCTGCTCCGTTCTTAACACATCCTTAATAATCCACTTTCCTTATTCCATGTAATTTTGCAGATAAGGAATTGATAAGCTCTAAATACTCTCGGTGTTTGTTTAAAACCAACTCGATTTTTAACACCTAGTGGTTCTGAAGGCGTTTGATTTCCAGCTTTCACATCCAAATGTTGAGACAGAGAGAGCAACTGCATGGAAGGCTGCACTGCTGCGTGTTGATGACTAAATCTTGTTTAAGTGGGTAAATACACTCTTTGACCTCATTTCTTCTGGAAATCCCCATTGGTTGCATATTATTGACATGAGATATAAACTAATTCTCTAGTATTTTCTTGCCTTTTCAAAGATTGGAGCAAAATTTTGCTGAAGCTCTCTTTTGAAAATTTAATTATTATTAACCGTGTTTTCTTTTATAATACTGGCATTCATTCAACCTCTGTTATCTGCCTGCACACTGCATTCTTGTAAGTCTTTTCTCATAAGAGGAGACTGCAACAGCTCAAGACAGCCTCATTAAGGCTGGAAAGTAAAATATTCAGGAGTTAGGAAATGTCAGAACTAAGATAGCTGATGCAATCGTAGTTAAGCCCCCTTATATGTTTGCATGGCAGCATAGTCTTTTAATTTCAGGATTATACACGGGCTTTTCCAGAGGACCCCTGCCTCAGTTAGTGAACAGGATGGACGATGCTGAGTTAATGAGCAGTTATTCAATATTTTGTTTTCTCCTAATTTTTCAATGTGTAGCCCTAGGCCTTATTTACTGCACACTATTGAAACCCCGCTGTGAAGACAGAATTGTTAATTTCCTCATGAGCTTTTCTATGGCACTTATTGCTATAAATATGTGAATGCTTAACAAACATTAATTAATTTATCTTCAGAAGCCCTCACGATGAAAAGGGCTGGTATTACTACTGGTTTACAAATAGGGAGCTGAGGCATAGGGAGATGAGAGTTGTGAATGTCCCGTAAATTTGGGTGCTCAGTTGTTAGCTTACAGTTAAGGAGGCAGAGATCTGTATTTCAGCATTCCAGTTTGAGGCTGCTTGTCACCAGAACAGAAAAGTAGTGCTGATACTAGAAGAGCTAGTGAGATGAGCTGGGGAGATTAGTGCAGGGAGCACTAATACCATTTATTGCACTAATAGCTTTTATATGGGGAAAAACCCAGAAGCCTTGGGCATGCAAATTCTCTTCACCTGCACTCTTTTACTTTTGAATGTCCAAATAATTTTAATTCTGTGCTAAGTAGAAACTTCTAAAGAGACCCGAGAGCATCATGGCTGCGACTTCACTACACTTAAGATACAGGGAGCAGGGAATCACCTAAAGCTAGACAAGGGGAAATACTGCAGAAATACCATTCCTTAAATCACAGCCTTTTCGTAGATTTAGTGTCCTTACTGTGGGTTTCAGAAATGTGCTTTCTTCGGCTCAAGATTCAGAGCTTTTAGCCCTTTATTACAGTCACTTATGTAAGCTCTTGCTTCCAGAAGCATTTTGGAATTTGATTTATTTAGGTGGGACCCGTCCAGAAGAGTACAGAAACAAAAATGTTGGCAGGAGTGTCCTCTTACTTTAGAAGTCGCAGTGTGATAAGAAGCAATAGCATCACTTCATCCTTATTTTTGAGATGAATCAAGTCTGTATTTCCAAAACACTGCTGTAAGTATTGGGTTAAACTATGACTTTCTAGATGAATAGGTAGAGGCATTCACTTGGTAGAGGGCAGACCCAGTTCCTGTTCTTGCTCCAGCTAGTTATCCAAGTAATTGGTATTTATCAAGTATTGGCTGAAGTAAGAAGGTAGTTTTTAGAGGAGTCTTCATACACTGGGCTCAAAGGTCATGCTTGGGCTTGTTTGTATCATTTCCCTCAGATCCAGCGAGTATGTAACTGTACACCAACTAGCACCGCTTCTGCAGTGTGTCCCCAGGTGAGGGGAAAACCTTAAAAAACCTTAAAATAAACACAGAAACAAACAAAAACCCTCCCAGGTTCTGACAGACAATAATCTTCTTTATCCGGTCATGATTCAGGTCTGTCCCATAAACATCTCTGCAGGAATACATTACTGAAGACAGTTTCATAAGCTGTGTGCCCAGAGGGCTGAATTTGGATTAGAGAGAAGCATGTACTTGGCTATTATTTCCTAACTCTCTGTTAGTTTGCCTTGCAGTCGTGGCTATAGTATTTCAACGTGGTTTGAACAGGTTGCTAAGAGGGTTTTAGCTTGAAATGATACTGGACCCCACATGGTTTGTAAGCTGGAGAGCTCTGAGCCACAGCGGGCAACATGCAGATAGTACTGCAATAGTGCACTTATCTATATGCATACGGCACCAAGATATTAGGTGCCGATACCGTGTCGGTGTCCTCTGCACAGGCATTACGCCTGCTCGGTGTGGCCTGGCGTCACTGAGCTGCTGCCCTTGCCACCTCTGTCCCCAGAGCACAGCTGGTACATGGCACCATCCATGGAGAAGTGAGGCTCTGCACAGAGCTGAGGAGCCTTGTCCTCATAAAAGGGGGGTCAGGAAACAGGATTGCAGGCGATAGAAGGAAAATGAGGATCATAGTGGTTTTAGGGCCACTCTCTGCCATAGCCTTTTGTCACAACTTAAGCAAGTATGAGCCCCCTGTACAAGCAGATGACAGGAGACGCAGCCTGCCAAAGTCACACTGACTTACGGTCTAACAATTGAATTATAGGTGGTGGTACTATGATACTTTTTCGGGTTTTGAGGAGGAATGTTTGCAACTAAAGATGCTCAGGTGCACAGGGGGCCACTGCAAGTTACGTGATGCCTTCTGCCGCAGCTCTGTCTTGTCCCCTCTCTTCCTCAGTGCATTGTTTCAGACCCGTTCCCCTTCTGAGGCTTCTCGTTTACTTAAGCCCTCTTGCCTGGCCAAGATGAGCTTTCCTTGTAGGGCTCAGCATTTGGGAGAAGGTTTTTGGGAATGCATAAGCAAAACCCCTTCTTCCTGTGTCTTCCCAGAACTGCTGGAAACCACCATCACTGAACAAGAGGTTCAGGGTCTGTACCTGAGCCATGCCATGGAGCTCCCTTGAGGGGACGAGGTACTGGTCTGACACTGGTACAGTCTGGTCTGACCAAGGGCTGCAACTGGAAGGAGCACAGCAAAACATTTAGATTATTACCATCTTATATGAAACAAATCTTCCCTGCCTATGCCAAATTGCAGTTTTTCAGAGGTTTTTAACTTGTCTAAATTTGAGTAATTTCTAATGAGCATGAAAAAGACACAGATAAAATACAAAAGACTCCTATCCCAGTCCTCCTTGCTAAGTTGGAAGTAATTTGGAAAGGAACATTTTTAAAGGTCTTGGTAATTTTAATATGAAGAATAGCCTCACTCTTTGAAATCACCTATTTTCTACTGTAAAGTTCTCAGAACTCCATCTGAAGTGGACATGTAAAACACACACTTCCTGTCCCTGCTGTCAGGAAAATTATGTGTGACTGAAAATGAGGGATGTCTGGAAACTTGGTAATAGACCACAACATGATCTTACTGTAGATACTCTATTTCATGAGGGAAGCAAAATATGGAGACTGATGGATTAATGGAGAGACAAAATTTTCTGCAGGGATAATCGGGAAAAATGTGTACTTTTCCAGTCTACTTAGGCTGCAAATTCCAGAAATTTAGAAGAAAAGAAAGAATCCAAGCTGTAGGCAAGCAGACATCCCTCTCCAGTGCTCAGGTGCAGATCTAAGTAAATGTGGAGGTTGAGGGGTTTTGTTAACAAAAAGACCAATGTTGCTAATGCAGACCCCCTGCTATTGGAACACCAGAAGTGTTGGACTAATAAATTAGCACACAGGAAATCTGCAACTGCAGAAAAAAATCAGGTCTCGTGATTGTAGCAATTGTTTACATCTTTCTGCAGCAAAAAGGCTGTTTAATCATGTTACATTACAACCTTGTGTTCAGATAGTGGGCGCTCACATTATTGTCTTTGTGAAGATGAGTTGTCACTTCTCTGATCTAGGTTGCTCTCACAACAAAGAGGCAGTGAAGCTTTCTGTTTGAAATAGAAGAAATTGAAGGATTTCTTTTGGTGCTAAACTGTGCAACAGTTTCCCTTGTATAAGCCCTGAAGTTTAGCCTTTACTAATTGGACTGAAATGAAAATTAATCAGTGTGAGGCAAGAGAATTCACAGCGGAATTCTAATTATTGCAGAGAAAGTAAGCAAAACTGTGCTCGGGCTGTGCGAAAGCGTGGCATGGGAGTGAAATGCTCAGCTCAAGCTTGTTAACTGGGACTGATGTCCTGAAACGGCTCTGTGTGTTTGCTCTTACCAGCAGCTGGCAGCTAGAGGAAGGTCGTAGCTGTGCATTTTGGACCCAGCGGTGCGGGTTGAGAATGGCACCACTCCCCATCTCCCTGCCGCTTCGGGAGAGGCGACTGCTCCCGTAGGTCTGCCTTAGAGAAGTTCAGTATGCACTAATGGGGCTCGTTGTGCTTGGAGCGGGGTCGGGGACACTCATGCAACCCCATGCAACAGCAGCGTGGTTGCGGAGGCAATCGCATCCTGTCGGTGGGTGATTCAAGCACCCCAGGCTGATACCATCTCAGGTTAGGTTCAGAAGAGGACATCTGCCTGCAGCCTTCAATCACCGAAAGCAGTAGGTGTCCTACTGGCAGAGGTTTTATGGCTGCTGCTTAGCACAGTGCTCTCTAGACAGCATTTCATGTTCCTCTTTTCCCTCTCCCTATCTGAACTGCATAGGCTTTCTTCCCACATGGGTACATGGTCAATGGCAACAGATACCTAATCAATTTAATAAAAGTGTGGTTTTTTCCATATTCTCCATGATGAGTAAATTCACCCATCTGTACTAAGCTCCTGTTCAGATAACATTAGAGCTGGATGAAAAATGTAAAGCAAAATATCTAGAGTTTTGGAAAGACACTTTTTTCCTCTTGATATTTGTGTTGTTTAAAGAAAAATTAACAAACTTTTGTTTTCTTCCGTTTTTCTTTCTTCCCTCACTCTTGCTTCCTCTTACCTTTCTGTCCTTTTCCTTTTTCTAGCTTGCTTTTGTGAAAACAGAGGGCCAGTAAAATGAAAACCATAGACCAGGCTGTGCCCATGTTCTTTGCCTTCCAATTTTGACTGAAATAGCGAAATGTCAAAGCTTTGACAGTGGTTTTTTTTATTAAGCCTTTCTTAATAATAAAAAAAAATCAACCAGCTGTAGTGAGTACCATCTTCACAGTACTCTTGGTGGTTGTTCCTAAGCAGCAGCAAGTGGCAATGAAATTCTGTCGCAGCAGTATGTAGGCTTGTGACCTTCTGGTTTGCATAAAGGTCATGGGGTAACATGGTGCTGAACTCGTACCCCCTGCATAATGTGGAATTAGTGTTATCGCCAACTTCGGCTGTTTCTGTAAGGAGCAAAAGCAACCGCAATTGAAAGCTGTACAGAGCAAAAAAAAAAAAAAGGTCATGCCTTTCTCAATCTCTTTTCTGATAGACTTGTAAGGATTTTATTTGAATTAGCAAATGGTGATGAATGCTGATTTTCACAAAATCTTTTTTAAAGGACTTATAAAAACTTGAAAGCCTGATGGCAAAAATACAGGTATCCATCTGATTCTTCAGCATACATTCGTTTCCTCTCTTGTTCTTCTCTAGAACTGTGGCACTGTCTTTGCCCAGCATATTTAGTGGCACATAGGCAGGAGAAAGCAAGAAAGGATGAACATGACAAAAGCTATACTTGGCAATTATCTTTGGTAAAGCTAAAGTCTGTTAACCACTGATTTTTTTTTTCCCAGTAAAAAGTAGAAATTAAATCCTACTGTGCCCATTGGAGGCTTTTTCCAAAGGAAGAGTTACTGATGAGCTATTCTTCCATGATTGTGCTGGTTTCTACAAATAACATCATCACCATGTGTTTTTCTCAAAGTGAGTGTAATTTGCATAGCATGCTTTTGGGGGTTTCTGCTGCCCCCAAAGCTAATTTAATGCTCATTAAAGTACTGAGCAAGTGTAATCCAAAGCCTTATGGGCCTTCAATGCAGGCCCATAAAATGTGCAGAGTTGCACTTGCCAGGCAGCTCCAGGGGAAGCGTGCTGTGGGAAGAGGGGGCTGGTGTGCATCCTGCTATCACAGAGCTGTCACTGTGTTGTTTGAAGACGATTCCCATCACCATGGGCATAGGCATACATCCTCTGGTAGCAATCCTACCTGCCGGAGCTGTGAACAGAGCTGGGAGCCAGCTCTGATGATGATTATCCCATCCCAGCAGACTGCCCAAGCCGTGCGACTGGTCCTGGCGCCCCACAAGAGACAGCTGGTGTGGGGTGGTGTGACACCACGGTTGCCCTTCGTCTCCTGCCTGCAGAGGGGCTGGCCCTGCTTCTTGGGAGCGGGGGCCCAGTCCTTGCTCGCCCCCTGGCATTCCCATCTTGTGTGGAGTCTCTCTGCAGGGGGTGAAACTGTGGCGCTGCCACCACTTTCTGTGGGGCCGAGATTTGACCCCGCCTGTTGTAGGCACCAAGCAAACCAGCTGCCTGCATTGACAGCGGGACTCAGGCAGCACTGCTGGGGGCATGGAGGGGCCGCGACTGCCATCGCCTCCCCCCCCCGGTGACCTCCCTGCTGGCAGCCGTGAAGCCAGAGCCTTTTTTTGGTTGGCGTAGGCACCCCACACCTGGAGAAGTGTGAAGCAGAACACGGCAGTGCTGTAAGGGCCTGTGCAGCTGTGTGGGGGCAAGAGGTGGCCAGCGGCTGCTCCTCCTGGCTCCTGCTGCTCCAGCTCCCCGGTGGTGGCAGGCTGGCTCCTAGTGGGGCGCGTACCCTGTCCTGTAGCCCGCCTGCGCCTTCAGGGTTGTCTTCTTGCAGCTCATGTCCCGTTTTCCGGGGTGGCCGCAGGGGTCTGCTAGCAGGTGTGCGGGACGGATTCGGCCCTTCGCCCTGTGGGTGACGGTGCCCATCTTGGCAGCGCTGGTGGCCAGCCCCGGCGCTGCTTCGCTTTCTTCCTCCCCAAAGCGGCTCTCTCA
>VXBO01012504.1:314163-324193 GCA_013400135.1 Rhinoptilus africanus
TCCCTCCTCCCCATCCCTGCCTGCCCCTGCCCCCATCCCTGCCGGCCCCCCTTGCCTGCCCTAGCCTGCCTCCCTGCCCGCTTCCCTGCCTGCCCCCATTGCTCGCATCTCTGCCAGCATCCCTGCCCGCATCCCTAGCCTGCATCCTTGTCCTCTTCCCTGCCTGTCCCTTTGCCTGCATCCCTGCCAGCATCCCTGCCCGCACCCCCGTCAGCACCCCCGCCAGCATCCCCGCCAGCATCCCTACCCGCATCCCTGCCTTCCCCCTTGCCCGCATCCCTACCCTCATCCCTGCCAGCATCCCTGGCCTGCGTCCTTGCCCGCTTTCCTGCCCGCCCCTTGCCCGCACCGCCGCCCGGGGCTGCACTTCGCGGCGGGGTCGGTGGGTGTCGCTAGAGACCCGGCTTTCCTCGCCCGCCCGGTCGCCCCTCGCCACGCGTGGGCCCCGCCGTCCCGAGAGGGGGGGCTTGGGGGGCGGTACCCTGGAGGGGCGAAGACCCCCACCCCACCTAGGGTCCAAAAAAGAGACGTTTCCAGTTAGACACATAAAGCGTGGGAGAGGAATTTAAATATTTGAGTGTGGGTTGTTGGTTTTGTTTTTTTTTTTACCGAGGGGGCTGTCGAGTTTTTTCCCCGTGTGGGAAGGATACCCCCCTTTTCCCTCAGCCTGGCGGGCGCCCTCCAACTTGGGCTGCAAAATCAGATGTTCCGAAGGAACACAATTCCCATCACGCTCCTCTAGCAACTACAGAAATGCCACGGGTAACAGTGAAAAAGCGATTTATTTTTTTTTCCCCCCATAACTGCCCTTCAGTAGGCGTGCAGGTGTCTGCCTGCCATCGGCAGTGACTCCAAGAAATATTTACATTTGGCTGAAGATCATCAGTGAAGATGCGGGAGAGAACGCCTTGCCTGGCTTTGACCAGTGAGTGAGAAGGCTATAAATGGATATTTGTTCTTTTAAAAAATACGCACTTGAACCATTTTTTCCCTGTGAAGTTTCTTGCATATCTCCCGGGTACAGTTTCTTCCCCAGGCAGGATTATTTTCCTGGAGGATTATGATTTCTCCCTCTTCTTTTCCTTGAGAAAAAACAAAACAAAACAAAACCCAAAGATAAATACTTTAAAACATCTTTGAATGTTACGGGCTATCCACATTTTGCACTGTATTCCCAGTAATTTGCAACTTTTGAAAGCCAGGCATTGTTTCTCTCAACTTATTGAAATGCACAGATATGTTAAATAGGAGGGGGGGAAAAAACCCCAACCCCAATGACTTCTGTTTGGCTGCATATGCAAAGAGAGGGCAGCTTGACTCTTCCCTCGGCATTTGTTAGTCACATCCTCTTGGCCATTGTTTTGCTGTTTGTGCTGGGAATTCAATTTATTTAATGGTAAAGAGCCAGGGGTAGGAGTAGTGGTGGGGTTTTTTTAATTTCACTCTTTCTGAGCTGATCTGAAGAAAGCAGAAAAAATATTACCCATGCCAAGAGGCAGCTCCCGAAGAGCACTCCAGTCACCTTGTGGGAGGGATGAGGATCTCCCAAGTGACCAGATAGAAAACACACTGCGTTATTACACTTTCTAAGTCATTTTTAGTTGTATATTTAATTTTTGAAGATCTTAAAACACATTCGGTGGATATGTGGAGAAAACTTGCCTGTTATTTCAGGCGCTGGGCTGCATGTACAGTACTTCTCTCCTTTTTGTAAGCCTTAGAGGTGGTCCCCCCGCCTGCTGTAGGTTGCCTGTTTCTTGAAAATCCTATCCCAAGTCCCCCAGAAAAGCTGTTTATAGCAACAGGCCTATTTCCAATATCAAGAAGGAGGGGGACACACACATAATTTTCAAATTAGGAGATTTGGGGGGGAAGCAGAAACAAACAGGCTCCTTGTGAGAAAGGTGTGAGCTGCCTAAATTGAGAAACTGTCCCGCCTTTGAAAGCTCCCGAGTCCCAAAGTGATTTTATTAAAAAGGACCAAATTTCTGATGTTGTTACGGCAACAGAAATAGTTGGGTGGCAACGCGGGTACCCATAACGTCAGATTGTAAGGAACCAGCAAAATAAGCACCGTGTTGTATTTGGAAAAACAAATTGAACGGTGGCGGCCAAGTCTTATACTTCTTCCATTCAGCACAATCCCCATTTTCATCTGTCCAGTCACGCCGACGGTGCCTTAAAGAAGGTGCCAGCAAGGCGTTGCAATATTTATTGCCCTTAAATATTGCGACCCGAGATTTCAGTTTCTTATTTTTGCCATTGACGTGCTGGAAGAGGGATGTTTCTGTATATTTTATATTTACTCTTTCTACAGACCCTCCCAACTTTTTTTTTTCTGCCTTTCTCTAGCGACACGTGCTCCCATCCCTTTTTGTCCCCGCACTCCCCACCTCGCCTGCTGCAGGACTGTTGGCAATATCCGCCACCCCACCCCGTAAAAAAAGCTGAACGTGCTCCTCTTTAAACCGCTGCGATATTAAAATTTCCCCGGCGCTTTCATTTCGCTCTGGCTGAGGGAGCCCTGAAACCGCAGCCCCGTCTTCCCCTAGTTCAGAAACAGCCAAAGTATTTGGGAAGCTCGCGGGTCCCTACTGTAACACGCTTCAGGGACCTTTTGTACAGCAGCCGAACGGGATGAATTTGCCAAGTTTCAAATTTCAGGGGCAGGCAAGACATTTGTAAGTCGGTGTTTTTGTTATTCTGGAAAAGTTCTTTGATTTGCAGGCTTTTTTCTCTCTTTCTTTCTTTCTTTCTTTTCTTTTTTTTTTTTTTACCTTTAATAAAAAGGAGATGGAGTGTGACATTAAGCAATTTTACAGCATTAGCAGCTTTGGGCTGTAAACAAAGACAAACGAATCCCGCTTACTTTCAGTCTCAGAAGTTTGCTGTCAGTTGTTCCTAAACTGGGGACTCGATCCTACGGGACGTTATTCAAGCAAAACACGGCTTGAAGTCTCGGAGAGTTGTGCCTGAGTAAGTACCCTGGAATCAGCCCCTCTGCCTGCTGAAAAAGCGAAGCGCTGGTTATCTCCTTTTAAAGATCTTCTCTGCAGTCACACACTTTATCGTAAGGCTTTTGCTTTGCTTTGAGATTGCCTTGCTAAGACAGCGTTCTTGATGCAAAAAGCTGGCAAGAATAAGGGAAATAAATGGTTTTTTGGAGTAAGGCTGCTTTTTTTTCTTTGTTAGATTTTTTTTTAACTGAAAAAAAAAGTCTCCTCCTCCAAATAAAACAAACCAAAAAAACCTTTTATCGAAGCATCTGATTTTAATTTGATGTGATTTTTGTTTTGAGGTTCCTGAAAAAATTAAAACATATTCCCCCAATGTTTCAAGCTTCAATTTTCAGCATTTTACAACGTAAGATTACTTGACATTATTTAATTGGACATGAGGGTGTAATACAGGAATTTCCGTTATGTGATGGATTAATTGTTTTCCTAATACTTTAAAGGCTGAGATCCAAACATTTTTCCATTCTATTGCAAAATTAACTGCAATAAATCTGTCAGACCCAATTATTCATTTAAAACATTCCACACTGATTAAATCTGCACATTTGCCTGCGTGTGAGAGCGAGGGAGAGGAGGTGCATGCGGAGGGGGGAGTCCAGGTTTGCTCCCTCTCCTCCTCAAAACAGTGGTGGTGTTAGAAACGAGTCCTTTAAATTTAACCTGGAAAATGTGATTAGCTAAATAGTCTAACGAGAGGATGAAGCGTACGTGGACGCTCGTCCCTGAGCCTCCCTGCCGTCCCTCCTCCTCGCTGCCTAGTCCGGACAGGCAGAAGCGTCACATTTGAACGTTTGACGCTATTTGAAAAAGATCATATTTTACTTCTGCTGAGGGGTGGGGGTTTTTGAGGTTTTTTGTTTTGTTTCGTTTTATTCTTTAGTTTGTTGATGTTTTCAAAGTCTCTAAACAAAGTCAGATGTGTTAACAGTCTTATTAACAATGTTAAAATGGAATTAACAGCTTGTGGATACCTCTGGAGTACAATAGCATGTCAGCCTACCCTGCCCCCTTATAAATCGCGTCCCGCTGTCTTTCTTTTGTTTCGTGCCCAATCAGCAAACTAAAGTTTTGTTGAGGCAGAAGGGCAGTTCAAGTGTTCCTGCTCCGGCGGAGGCAGGAGCGGCGGCGGGGTTTCTCCTGGGCCCCGACGAGGCCCCTGCACGAAGCGGGGAGAGGCAGCGACCCCCCCAAAACTGCAGGCAGGGCTTTGCTGACCCGCCTGCCTCCCTGACCTCTGCCGTGCTGTTTTGTCAGTTTAAAAGGCTTTGCCGTGGTTGTAGTTTACTTTTATGGGCCTTTCAGCGCGGCGACAAAAGCTTTTGTTTATTTAAGATGTGGCGCGGTTCAGATTTCTATTAATCTTCATATCACTTCGGTGGCTTCGCCGCTTCCGTAAAGGTTCGTCACCGAAATGGTGCCGCTCCTGGTCTTAGGCAGCCAACATCGGCTGGGTAATTGCAGCGTGTTTTGGGGTATTTCAAAAATGAATTTGCCTCTTGGAGTGGAAATTAGCACCAACACATGCTGCTGTTTAACTCGATTTCACCATACTTTGGTATCTGCACTAAGGAAAGACTTTTATTTTACCTTTTACTCTCTTAAGTTTACTTTGTGCAGTCCAACGCTTCAGAAATCCAGCTGATTTCAGTGCTAAATGCATAATGAACATTTAATGAGATCTAATTTTTTTCATGTGTCTAGAATCACCCCGGGTTAATCTGCATAGAAAATTTATGTAAACCAAGAGGGATTCCCCATAAGGAAAAGGCGTATATGCTTCACTTTATGGTGGTTATATTTTTTCTCCTTTCATCCAACAACCTCCAAGTGTTTACAATTCCTCATAGAAGTGTACAGCACTACCTGGCAGAAAGGCATCTCAAGTCAAAAAACTGCAAGACACAGGCAGGTTGCAATTCTCCCAAGGACTGCAAAACAGTTGCAAGCCCAAAATGGGGAAAGCCGTCCCCTTTTGTAGGAGGCCACAGGCCCCGCATGCTCCCGGCTGGCCCCACACACTGCTCCCCATCCCACCCCGCTGGATGGTGCCCACTGGAGACACGCCTGCCCACAGTGATGCTCCAGTCTCCATGTCCGAAAGCTGCTATGTAGAGCAATAGTTTTGTCTCTGGTGGCTTCTCCGCATGCCGTGCCCTCTCTGAAATAACTCATCCAAGCTGGGCTACACTCTTCCCCGTCTTTCCTCATGCTCCGCAGCGTTGGCTCCTGCCGTGTCCCCACGTCCCGCAGCCCAAGGTGCTTTCCATAGAGGTAACAGAGGGACGTTTGGTTTCCAGCATCAGAGCCGCAGCCAAACCGCTTGGCCCTGCTTCCCTTGGTCCCCTCTGGCATGTGCACATCTCCCAGACCCCTGCCTAAAACCCTGCCACTCTCTCTTCCCTTCCATTTACACAGCTGGTCTGTACGTGGAGAAGGTGATACCAAATGTGATGCAAACTCATCAGTAGCCCGTCGGCTGTTTGGCTCCACTCTGGCATACACCGAGCACAGCTTACCCTCGCCACAACGGGAAAATGTTTCCCCTTTCTGAGGATCATGTCCCCAGGAAGGCGTGTGGTGATGAGGATTAAGTTCAGTTCATTATTTTCTTACCTAACTGGCGCAAAAACTCTCTCACAGGGAAACTCGTGCCAGTTTTGCACATAGAAGACCCGTATCTAGTCTTAATAATGAAAGAACCAGGGTGATAAAGACTAAATTATAAAGGATCAAAATGTATGTTATTTATAGTATAGCTCACACAACACTACCGTGTTGTGAAAATGTTATTTTTAATAGGCCATCCAATAATATTCCAGTAATTCATCTTATTTTAAATGCTCTTTGTGTATTTTTACACTCCAAAGGTTTTACATCACTTCGAAATTCTACAGATAAAAAGACATATTTTCATCTTATTTTAAAGCTTAGGAAACTGAGGAACAAGGAAAAATTTGTAAACAGGTGCTGGTTTATTTATAGAGAAAAAAAATGCCCATTTTGGGGAAGTGTATTCATTTTTGTGCAACATCTGCTGAGAGAATAAACACACCTTTTGTCTGACTCCTAGGAAATTCATAAATAGATGCAGCATTTGCTGGGAAGACATTTTTTGTTGATGGAAATTGTGGATTACAACAATTATGTCAATACTTTGCATTTGTTGTCATCCTCCAGAAGCGGGGCCTCTCCAAGTGCCTCAGATGAGGAGTCTTCCCAGGAAGGGTGGGTAGGGATGCCGAGATGAGCTCCGCTGGTCGCCCTCCGCACCCTGGTGCTGCTCTCGCCATCAACAATCCCCATCACCTGGGATATAGCCTGCCCGTCAATTACATCTCCAGTGCTTGTGTTATGATTCCCATAAATCTCATTTATTTTAGTAAAGGATTGACAGCAATGGAGGAGCCTGTACTCGGCATCTGAGGAGCGTGGAGCGGCAGGGCAGTCCCCACCAGCTTACTGTTATGGGGCCCCAGAGCCCAACCATCGGAAGTGCTGGGACCTTCCCAGTGGGGCGGTTTCAGGGGCGTGGTGGCTGCCCACCGCTTGCCAGCTTCAGGCCCTGACATGGTTTTGTTTTACAGAGGTTTGCTCTCGTGTGCTGGTTTTCCAGACTCCTTGACCTACGCATTCATTTCTCTGGTTACGCAGAGTTCACGTTCCTGCTAGACATCTACTGAAAGAAGACTTAAGAGGAGTCTAATTTTCCTCTTTTTATTTCTGTTCTTTATAATTTGTAGCAAATTCCTCTTAAGATTTATGTTTCGTGGAAAAGAGTGCTGTCTGTTTACTTTTAACATCTGGCAGTTTCATATATGGAGCTATGTGGAAGTTCATTATATATATCATCTTCTTTCTTGGTGCGGTGTCGGTAATGCCGGCAGGAGTTGTGTGAGTTTTCTGAAAGGAGAGCCCCACAAACTCTACAACAAATTGGAAAAAAAAAAAAAAAGAAGGAAAGAATAAGCAACCATGGTGCTACTAATTTAAAAGCAATTTTAAGTAAGAGTATATATTACCTATTAGCTCATCTATTTGGGTCCAAATAATTCTACAAAAAAAGTGCATTGGACCATCATCAGAAATTGAAGCATAAGAGCAAAGCCAAAGGAGTATTACATTATGAATCCAGAAAAATGTACCCACATATTCCATACTACAAATGCAAAGAGATCTATTGAAAGTAAAATCAAGATACTGCAAAAAATCTTTCCTGGATTAGGCCTTGATACAAATGTCTGTATTTGAAAGAAGCTGTGATATTCAGTATGATACTACCTTTTATAAGTCTAACATTACTGACTTGTATATTTTGGACATGTTTCCTGCTGATATATCTGGGGAGCTTCTTCCAGCTATTGGAAGAGGGTAGGATGGGAAGGAGGACTCGGTTGTAGTGAAGAGTGGCTACGCAAGAGAGGCAGTGGTCACTCATTGGTTGGAACAGAGGATGCGGCAGATTCAAACCACTTGGAGAAGCCCCTTCCCCAGGATATTAGAAAAGGCCCACAGATGTCCATGACAATCTTTCCATTGCCCTCATCTGCAGGAAAAGTCAGCACGTGGCTTTGGGACAGGAGGAGAGAGCGTGGCTTTAATGGGTGATAGTTTTGGGTTTTCTGTTCCTTCAGGTGAGCTGCATACAGGCTGGGCCAGCATGGAGGTTGGAGTGTGTGCCAAGGGCAGAAGTTGCTGAGGATGGAAAGTCCTGTCTTTCCTGGAGAGCCAAAAGAGGTGCCCTGACACAGAAAACACTGTCCTGAGCAGTGGGGCACAAAGACATTTGAGAACCAGATGTCATCCATGCACCCGCCCGCCTGGTGCTCAGCTTGGTGGAGGGAGGCACTCGGACCAAGCTTAAAAAATCATGGAGACTTCTCCGGAGTATTCCTGGGGCTCACCCCTGAACTTAAACCACACCTGGCTAAGCTTTTCCAAGGAAAATAGTTGTGTTCATCTGTCTTGGATGATTTCTTTAATTACCTTTTCTGTGCCAGGCAAGTTTTATTGAAGACGTCCTGCAGGTTAACTAGTTGCAGGTGACTTCAGTTTGAGTGGCTTCTGCCCTTGGAGGGAGGTGCAGCAAGGTGGCCGGAGGGAGGTTTGTTGGGAGCCAAGGAGTCTGCATATCATCCCCAGGCAGAGCTGCCGTGGGGTGGCTGCAGGTGATCAGCGGCTTGGGGAAGGAGCTAAGGGAGATTGTGGGTGCCAGAAAGGGACTTTGGCTTCCCCAAATCAACTGAAGAGTCATATCACAAGGATTTTTTACTAGCACTATATTTTTATGAACACATACTCATACTAGGTAATGCCATCTCAAAATGTTTGATCTATTTAGGTATGCCTAGATAAAGATTTTTCCATAGAGGTATAATACAATAACAATTTATATAAAGGACACAAGAAGCGTCTTGAAGATGTAGCGCCTTTAATTCTATATGCTTTCCTATTGCAAGCTGATTTTTAAATTGGGAAACTTGGGAAAACCTTGTAAATGAGGCTGACGGTTTATTTATTTATTTGTTTCGTTTCAGCTGAGACAGATGGGATTCTCGGATCATGCACTGTTAAGCCTTCCTTTGGAATTCGCGCCACTGTGGCCACAGAGCCCAGATGGTGCTTAAATCTGTCATTTTTTAACAACCCGACTTTCTTAATTTTATATCCAAACACATTGAGCATTCGAAGTGATTAATTACTGTCCAGATATGTCTGTGCTGCAGCAATTTACGCGCATGTGCCAAAGATCATTTCGTTTTGGAGTAGGTAGTTTGGGGAGGGCTGAGCACGTGGTGAGAGACTCACTAGCAGATACTTTAGGTTGGAGGTATCAGCGTGGTGCTGTGTGTATCGTCCTTCTCCCACAGCAGCGGCTTAGCAAAAAGCCGCTATGTAAAACAGAATTTTGGTGCACATGGGTATTTTACGGCTTCCATGGAGACTTTTCACTATTGCCATATAAGATTCAGCCTCACCAAATCTTCCATTTCCCATCAAAAGGGAATTTTTTGATGCCTGGCAAATATGAGCATTATCTTTTCAGGATTTTACATCCAGACACTAGTGACACGGCCAAGATTATAATGGCCAAGTATTTAGTAAGAGAAAGCTGAAGGGTTTTCTTCAAGGAGCAAAGCTTGTTCCAGAGGTTTCAGGAATGAAATTATCAAATTACCATAATTCTTCAGAACCAGATGCTTCTCTGGTGGCTTCTCCTCAGTTTTTATTTAAAAGTGGTCATTCTTCTGGAAGAGTTTAAACATTATTTGCAAGTCCAGCACTGGTATTAATTTGCATTTTTGCAGCAGGGTGCTATCGATTCCTCAATTTTTGGAAATGAGGCGAGAAGTGATGCTGCACAGTCCATGCAGCTCTAGCTGTAGCTTTGCTGCAGACACTAATACAGCCCATCAAAATCCTTAAACCATTGCTGCCGTTCCCTTTGACCAAGCACTGTTAGGCAACCGCCTGAAGGTTACTTTTGGATGTTACTGCATATTGTTTGTTGTGTGATGTAGGTCTGGTGGAACTGCGGCTTTCAAAAAACCCAGAGAAGTGGGAGCTTCCTCTGGTGTGCCTGGAGTCAACCGCGGTTTCTAGGGCTTTCCTCCCCTTTGTGAAGGAATTGTAGTGCTCCTGCTATGTTAAACACTGACAAAGCAAAGGTCTAACTCTTGTCCATTACTGGAGGACAGTGGGTAGCATCCGGGTATGTCACTCCTTCTTCATACAGTCTTTATACCTTGTACAGTCTTAGTTGTTGGCACCGCTGTTCCGTGTCTCCCCCAGCCATGCACACCACCACTGGGGACTAGTTCATGTGAAAGAAAAAGCCCAAGTTACTAGAGACTGGTATGCACTTATCCAAGGAACAGGAGTTTAGCGGTGATTAATTGTATTCTTTGTAAAAACCTTGAGAAATAACTATTTCTCACCAGATTAACACACTTCAAAGGAAAATACAGTGCTGGAAAAGCAAAATGAGAGATTTTCCCCTCGCCACGCCCACGCCC
>VXBO01012504.1:324229-458033 GCA_013400135.1 Rhinoptilus africanus
CCCATTTTCCTGGGATGGAATAAGTAATAAGTAATCAGATGATCGGAAATCACTGGCCAAGTGTACGGTGTGAGGTTTTAAGGAATACCTTCTACTAAAATGAAAATGTGCTGTTCTGCAATTCAAATAGCCAGAGTGCAATGTTTGAAGGAGTGCGTTCTAAAGTGGTATGACTTCTGTGGATTTTATTGTTTCCTTGAAAATAAATGTCTTGCTAGCTCCAGCACAGCACGTGCTTGGAAATTGTGCTAATATATATATAGGTATTTATAAACCAAGTTTAGACAGATCCACATATAAAGTGAATTTGCGTCTATATTAAAGTCAATGTGCTGTATTCATACAGATAAACATGTGTGTGTGAGAGTGTATAATTAGTCTGAATGTTCCCATTTTTAAATATACTGTAGTTTCTATTATTTAACACACTGCTGTAGAAAGCTTTTATTCCAAGAGCACTACATCTTGGTACAGACATTTCCCTTGTTAAATTTCAGTTGAATTTAATTACTGCTAGTAATTACTGCCTGGCAGTCACTGTTGCAAAAATGGTAATTAATATTAAATAACTAATTTACAGGATTTAAAAAAAAAAATAAAATAAAAGCTAAAAGCTCTTTTGAGGAATAACGTGCCTCAGCACCAAAGCCCAGAGCTGTGTCCCAACACATCTAAAATCACATTCAAAGCTTCATCCCTGCTTACAACACGATCTAGGAGGTCTTACAGTAATCCTATCAAGTTGCAGCAGGGCTTTGCCACTTGCTTTTGGTTTGTTATTAAATAAGGCAGGAGAAGGCTGAGCGGGTTCTGGTTTTTAGGAGGAGAGATTTATTGGCTTTCTGAGGCAGGGAATTTGAGTTACTGTGTGTCCTTCCTAACGCCCTTACTGGTGATATGTGTATCTAACACACCATTTTCGGGACAGGCTAAGAGCGCCGTAGTTGAGGAGGGTTTTTTCTGCCCTTTCTGGTTGTTACTCTACAATATATTAAGAGGTGCGTATGATGACACCTTCTGTAGTGTTGCAGTGTTCAGGTAATTTTATGTAAGTTATAAACCTGAAGTTTATATAAAAAGAACTGATAAGCCCTTAACTTAAGCCTCACTATAAAAAAATAACCACCTTACATTGTTAGTATTAAATTAGAATAATCCTGGTTAGTATTTCTATTTTTTTGTTGTTGTTGTTTGATAAATAATTCAGCTTGGTAGCAACTCTATAAGCTGTTAATAACAAGCATCAAAAGTTTCCATTAAAGTGAATCCTGGTGGTGTGGTGGGAGTTGATCCCTTCACTAAGGAGGTTCAGGTCTCTCCTCAGCTTGCTTCTGGGTATAATAATACTGAAGTTTCAGCAGGCCATTAAATGACTGCATCAGCAGTTACTTCTGCATCTCCTAGGTGCCCCTTAAATGTAATAATCAGAGTTTCTTAGCCAAGGAAAGTGCAAGTCTGGTGGGTTTTTCTGGTTCTCTTTTTGTAAATAAATATACAAGGAAATTTACAACTGTAGCTTCAGCTCTGTTTTGTCCTTCCTATGTAAAGCAAAATAGCTCGTATTCCACGGGAAGGTCCTGGTTCAGATTCCCTTTATTTCCAGGTAGAGATAGAAATGATGCTACCAGGTTTGCACTTTTCACGATACTTCAGGGCAGTTTCACCTGGGAGGAAATTACTGCTGTTGATGCTTTATTATTGTATATTTGGTTTTGGCACAGAAATTACTTCGACTATCTCTACACTATCTTCCTTAAATCTTGTCAGCCAGAGAATGACCTGGCAGTGCTCATCACATTTTGACACTTAAGACGTCTGAGGGTGTCTTCTCCTTGGAGTTTCCGACTACTCAGAATATAGAGAACTTTTTGATGAGTAAAAGTTAAACCAGGTTATCTTATCAAAACCCCAAAACACAATCAGAAGGATGAAACTCCCAAGATCCCGGTTCCTATCCACCTTTTAAAAAGAACCCACTTCATCTGATTTCAAATCTATCGGCTTTTATCTTAATTGTTTCCAGTGCTGAAGGACTTTCTTCCTAGCAAAATCTGTGTTGTTAGGCTACAGTTCCCATTTTCACTGGTCCTCTGTCACAGAGGATCTAAAACTTTAATACAAAAGGCTATGAAAAAAGTTGCATTTTTTTCCAGCAGCTTACCTTTGTCGTGCGGTCAAAACAGGATGAGGATAAAAGTGTATCACCCTTGCTAGGGCTCCTCTCTCCTTCCTCTGGGAGCGCTTCTTCCCAACACCCCAAGCGCTGGACTCTTCGGGATGCTGCTCTAATCGCAAAAAAGCTGTCTTTCACAAGTGAGTCTTTTTAACCTTTTCCTAATGAGTTCCCAAGTGCTTTTTGGCCATAGATATTAAAGCTTGTGTGTTTGCAATTTCCCTGGCAAGCTGCCGTTCGTAAAGAGAATATAGTGCTTTCTTGGTCCTTTGCCCAAAGTAATTTTGCAAGGAACTGTAACTGCATTTAGTACATGTCGTTCATTGGAGAGAAGTCATTGTAATTGCATTTGATCACAATCAGTTTATGGCTCTTTTATCATGTTTTCATGCTGCATATCTACTCAAAGATCATAGCAAAACTTAATGGCTACTGTTTTACTTCTGCGTAAAACATTTTATGGCCTTTTTGTGCAGCAGACATCAGGTTTCAATCACCGTTGCCCCATAGAGAGAGAAAAAAGTTGGACGAAGAACTATCAAAAGTCCTTAACTACATAAAATTTTATATCAGGTCAACTTCCCATAAAATATATTAAATGTATTTTGTGGTTTATTCTGCACGTTAACAATTTTAGAGAGGCTGCAATATTTTGGGGGAAGCAGTATGAAAGGGGGAAGTTAATTCACAGAAGATGTTTTACATTTAGGGTAGTTCTCCTTTGTAAAAGGATGGATTTGGATGTGGAAAGTGCTGTAGTCACATTCTCGGAGTGTCTTTAAAAGCTCACAGTTGCCTTTGCAGAATTCAGATTTCTGACCTTCTGCTGCGCCTTTTTAATCATTGCTTTAAATTTGCAATGTTCCGTTCATAAAACCCATCACAATTCATGTGCCTTAAATTATATCTTTTGCTGCCTGAGCACTACTGAAGTTCCCAGCTGAAAAGTTTAATTAAAAGGGAAACTTTGACATGCTGCTGAGAAGATTAGTTCGCATTAGAATGGCGAGATAAAAGAAAATTTACTTCTAATCTAATTAACACCAATTAAAAGATGTAAAAGAATTTGCATCGGCCAATTGTTAATTATGCATCAGTTTGCCTTTCCTGTGACAAAAAAAGCAAAACGTGACCCATTTTGTTTTAGGATGCCTATAGTGTGATGATATTGCCACAGTCATTTTTCATGCGAATTGCCTAAGATGGTAACACTTACTTCGCCTCATCCCAGTGCTTTGGTTTGTGCTCAAGGTTTTAGTGGAAGGTTATTTCAGCTTAATTGGTCTGTAGCTTGACAACTGTATGCAAGGACGATGGAAATGCAAATAAAAATTCAGGTTTTACAGAAACCGTGTGTGTGTGTGTGTGTATATGTATGTGTGTATGTGTGTATATATATATAAATGTGCCTTAATGTATGTATCTAATAGTTTGGAGGTGTGAGAGGAGTATGCCTGGCCACTTTTAAGTGTCTGGCCACTTTTAAGTGTGTGGGTGTATTTACACATGCTTATATTTGTTTTGATTCACATCTTTTCTGAGATTATATCTGAGATTATCTGGTAATAAATAAGGTTTTATTCCACATGCTGTGACTGTGCTTTTATGCAGGATGTAGCATTTCAGGAGAACTAGTGTGGCTAGTGAGCTTCTCAGTTTGCTTCCAGGTGGAAGGCTGAAGTTATTTCATCGCTGTATGGTAGACACTTGCTGTGAGTTTAAAATGTTCTTTTTTTTTTTTAATGTGCATTTGCTTTTTTCTACTTTGGCTTTTGCAGATTTAAAATTTAAACATGAGATGTCTAGTTCAGCATAAAGAAAGGGCCCAGACGAGACTATGCTGTTTACATTCTGTTAAGCACTTTATCTTTATTGAGGTTATCATATTACTAGATGATTTTGTATATAAATACCAATTTTTGGTAACATCACCAAATGAACAGTTAAGTTTATGACGTTGGTTGCTGCTTGTGCCTTCAATACTTTCAAAATTTTTCAAGATAAATTTAATACAAATTTCCTGAATTCATGTTGACCTTATAATCTTTTTTAATTCTTTTACTCACTGTCTGTCTGTACAGCTGATAGTGTAGATATGGTTTGCCTTCAACATGGCAATTCTAATGGGGTTATGAAGATGTCAGATCTCTCAACAGCAAGGAGGTTGCGTATTTCTGGTAACCAGCGACAGAGGAAAGGAGGTGCGTGCTTGGGTCTGAAAGAGCAGTTACAACAACTCACTTTAGGAAAGTAATATGGAAATGGGATTTTATGGCCAGGTTGTATATTATGGGGACAAAAAAGGACAGGGAACGTGTCAAAGGGAACAGAAATATTTTGCGTTACAGTATTGCTTGCAATCAAATGGTATAGAGTTTCAACAATGTCTTAATTAAGAATTGCTCTGAATTTGCTCACAGTATTCAAAAACCTAAGTAATTCTTTACCACTGTTGAAATGTATCAAGTAACTCTTCTGTATCTCTTCTTGTTCCTGTTATGCCTTGCTGTGCTGTTCTTTACGCTTTATAGTACCTTTTGTGAAAAGCATCACAAAGGTTCTTTCTAAAGAAAACAAACCAGGAGCTAGAACATTAAGAGTACATTATATATTTGGCCAATCACTTTTATAAAGTCTGATGCAAGTCTTTAATCTGAGATCCTTGGAGAATGCTTTAGTTTTTAATATTTCTATGACCTTCTCCAGGGGACTGAAAAATTACTTTGAAGTATCAAAGTGGTGCATGGAGTTTTAGCTGTGTGATTCCCATTAAAGTCAGTAGGAGCCAGGTAGCTAAAACTCAACACAACTATGAAAACATACTCCTTGTGCAGTGTTAAGTAGTAAAGCAATTCTGTGACATGGCAGTGACATTTTACTGCATTTTCTGGCTTTATAGATCCACTCAAGGCTTGTATTTTTACTGGAGTTTTACTGTTCAGTGAAAATAATAAAGGAATATTCAAAAGCAGGTGTAGGCTATTCTAGTTAAAGGCACAGCTGTTGGGAAAACCTGGCAGCTTACATATATTTTTAATATAAAATGGCAAAATCCATTTTGCAAACTCCGAGCTGATCACCCACATGCTGGTCATACTGTAGGCATTTGTTCAAGGTGGCCAAAAATACTTTGCGTGCTCTTAGCCCAGGGCCACCATCAGCCCTTGGTGACCAACAGTACTGCTAGGTGGTGGGATTGCCTAAAATCAGAAAGGAGGATTTAAAGCTTCCAAATCTTGCATTTCATGACAACGTCTGGTAGCCATCTGATGATCTGGACAGCCTTCTGACGGCATCCCTACCTGGGCCTGGCATGTCCTCCCGAGCAAGGACCAAAGCTGCCTACCAGTGCTGCTGGCTGGGACATGCTCCTTGGTGCATCACAGATGCAGTTTCTGAGAGGCATCTTCCAGTTACTCCAGAATTTTGGGGTCTGAGTTCATTTCTAACTGACTTGATGTGCTAAAGAAGCCTACAATATTCTGAAGTAATTAATCTGGCCATTAATATCTGACTACAGCTTCTTGATACGGCCAATGATATGCTAACATTTACATTTTCACCCCAGAATTGTGAAATACGCATAATGCATCACATTTCCTCAATAATGCTGCAACTTTTATGCAAGTAGGCAAGTATATTTATAGTGTTCAAGTTATAGCGTATCATGTTTTATAGTATCAAGTGTTTCATCATTAACATGATCATTTCAGTTTTTCTCAAGGTGAGAAAATTCCAGAATTAAATAACATGGAAAGATAGCAGGAAGTGTCCGTGGACTAATCTATCCTTAATCCCCAAATTTTTGTTGTGTGAGTCTCAGCACGGTTTGCCAGGATCTCAAGTGCTACACAGGGTTTTCAGAGAAAAGTAATGGTAATTCATCTTTAATATGGGCATATAGCTCCCAGAAGCTACAGGCTTCAGCATATAAAATAACCCAAAGCACAGACTGCAGAGATGAAAAATCCTTATTAAAGAAGAGTTTTGCTGCACTTCTGTTTTGAAACAGTACACTGTATTTGGAAGTCATGGGGTTGACTTCCTTGGGTCCATAATTTATATGAATTAGATTTCCTGAGCTGCTTTGATTGTTTTTCAAGGGCCATTTTCAAACCTTTTGAGAAGAACATATTTATGAAATACTGACCAGTACTATAGCATCCGGGCACAAGGCCAAGGACTTACTCAATATTCCTCCTCTGCTATCCCATACATGTTTATGCTGTTTGGAAATGTACAGTGATATTTATTGGTATATGACAATAGAGAGGAACTTTTCTCAGATCGTTAATCCAAAAGGATGTTTCTGTAATTTTTAACAACACAGTGTATGCGTGTGCATCTGTATTTGCATATTTAATTAAATTAGTAGAAAATTCTTGCACTGGATTTGCAATACATAGCTAACATGTCTGAATAATAGAAGAAATAATAGTATTAGCTTTATTAGACTTTTCAGGTTTAAAGATGTAACTAGATTATGATTTTATTTAATAGATTATGATTTTATTATTTATTTCTCTTTAATTGAGAAATATTTGGAAGTGTGCAGAGACTGAATCGAATTTTCATTACGTACCTGGTCAGGGACCAGGCTAAATGATTCTTTAAGCAGTTTGGGAAAAAAAATGCTCATTGAAGACTTGTTAAGTCGTGTGAGAATATGCATTAAATGCTTATCTCTCCTGTGGGTATGTAGGTATCAGCTACTTGGTTTACTGTGTGAGGTTTAATGCTTTTCTTCTAATTTCTAATGAACTTTACCACCAGACTACTTGATCATGACTAAGCCTATGAACAATGCAAATGGAATTGCCCCCTGATGGTGAGGAATGGGGCCCAGATGGCCCTTAAAAGGTGATAATTAGGAAATATAGCATATCTGAGTAGCTAGAAAGAGAGAAATTTGTTGAAGACAGTCAATCTGTTTGAAGCAATGGTCTTTCCCTTAATTATATAGATTTTTATTTAAGGCTGCTTTAAAGTAAATTTTCCCAGAAAATTTTATTTGCAACTGGAAACTAGAAACCACTGATTCTGCTTCTCCCTGTTTTAAATTCTCTGCGGAACCTTTTTGTCTCATGTTGTCTCCAAAATATGAGTGACAGGCTGGCTGTGTATGTTCTGGCAGTATTTTGGGTTGTAGGTATTCTGCTGCTGCAAAATGGCAAGAAAATGAGAAGCATCAGCTATAGATATTGGTACATTGTAGAACATATGTATTACCCGAAGTCAACTGTAAACTCTACTGGATGAGGATTTGCTTGCTTCTATAAAGACTGGTCACTGTTTTGAGAATTTCATTGCCTTTTGGGGGTTTCACAAAGCTCAGACTTTTATTTCTCTATTTAACTTTATAACTTTATTAAAACACTGCGATTTGGAAATATATTGTTGCTTTATATTATAGCACAGATGCTAATGAAATAGTACCACAGGTCGTTTAAGGTTTTCCATTGTAGCTCTCCTTTTACAGCTGCCTTATGAAAAGAGTTTTTATGTTGATTGTATTTGCTGTGTTGTGAGAAAAAATGCTGGTGGGGAAGGGACATCCATTTTGCTAGTTTCTGGGAGGATATTATGGGGAAAAGAGAAAACTTACTGTTAAATCCACTGCTACTGATTTTGTAAATTCAGTAAACCCTGTACCTGAGAGTGATGTGACTCAAGCAGGTACCATCATTTCATAGGACAGGTAAATGGATATAAAGGTAGAGACATATCACAGGTAGGGGCATATCAAGTATTAACATTTTGAACATGAAGTCTCGACTTGAATTCAAGTGTCGAATGAAAGCCTGTGACAACTATTTTTCAGTTAAATCTGTTGGGATGGCCTGCTTGCCTCAAGCTGATGCTGGATTCACCGTGTCAGAAATAATTCTCCAAAACAGAGCTGTATCTAGCAGACTGTGTTTTCTTGCTGTGGGAGAGGACAGACTTGCCGACAGAATAGGGAAGGTCCTCCAGGAAGATCATTTTGTCCCCTAAAATGCTTAATTCTGTCTCATATTCTGTCCCTTAGGAAATGGTACCATGTTATTACCCTGTCACATTGAAATGGAAATACAGGGCTCAGCAGTCACTATATTGCCGGTGCCCAGAAGTGCTCTGATTGTCATTGCCTATGTTAACCTCCACCTTATGTTATGTATTGTCCTCTGTTTCTAAATGCATTTTCCTCAGCTTCCCGTTGGTTGAATTGGGATCATCAAAAGGTCACGTTTCTACATCTTTAGATATCAGTCCATTGCTGGTTTCTCTTCTGCTGTAGTGTCCTCTTCTTAGAGGAACCAAAAAAACAGTACTTAAGAAAAGCCAGCCTACTGAGAGGGAAGCTACAGGAAAAAATATTTTTTCCACAGTTTCTTTTGATTTTCTTTCTTCAAAGTGTTATGTACTCCAATGCATAGAATGATACCTATGTTGGGTTATGGCTTCTATGTCTAGAAGTCTAATTGCAGTAAGCAAAAATATTTCCAAGACTTTGAATACACTTGTAACACCTTGTTTGATGCTACAGATAATATTAAATGGTAGTATTAATATGAAGTGAAATTAAAAAATAGTCTTTGTTGTCAGTTTGCTATAGGTTAATGCTGACATTTCTGTAATACATCCATAAATTATTCCTCAGACTGATTGATAGCAGTTTCAACTCCCTGATATTTTCTTCATTAAGAGAGTTGAAGCATGAAAGCAATGTTTGTGAAACTATTTCACATTTTTTAGGAGAGTTTTAAAACTACAAGAAATTACATAGAAAATATTGTAAGTTGCTAAGAATAGCTCTGGCTGGTAGTATTTAAATTCAAGTTAATACCGTTTTAGGAGATATGTGACTGTTGAAGTGGCAGAAAAGTACCAGCTGTAAGTGCGGGGGGGGAGGAATAGTAAATAAACACAGCAGATTTGCTCCTCCCTGCCTCACACATCACAGTATACTGTAAATAAGAGTACGACTTAAGCAAGGCCTGTGGGATTCACCCCGTGCCTGACCCAGGAGTGGTCTGGATGCAGACCGCACCAACCGGTCTCCATGTCCACAGCCAGATCCAGCGTGCGAGTGAGAGCCATCATGGTGAGAATTACCTGTGGCTCTCACATAATTGAGACGATTTTGTGAGTGCTGCAGTAGCGCTGCACATTTGGATAAAAGCAGTTGAGCAAACACAGAGAAGAGGTTGTGTTTCTTTATCCTGATTGAGTTGAGTTTTCTGCATGCTCAGGTTTACGCCCATCCGCAGCAACCAGCACATCCAAGTGCATGGGGTTAAAGGTGTGTAAATGGAAAGCAAGGAGACAGGCGTTTGATGTCTGTGTGTAAGAAGTTAGTTGCCTATTTATCAGGTCCAGAAACAACTTTCTGTTTGACAAGTCACATGCATGTTTTAGTCCCCTCACTACAGGAGGGACATTGAGATGCTGGAGCGTGTTCATAGAAGGGCTACGAAGCTGGTGAGGGGTCTGGAGGACAAGTCTTACGAGGAGCAGCTGAGGGAACTGGGGTTGTTTAGCCTGGAGAAAAGGAGGCTGAGGGGAGACCTCATCACCCTCTACAACTACCTGAAAGGAGGCTGTAGAGAGGTGGGGGTTGGTCTCTTCTCCCAAGTAACAGGCGATAGGACAAGAGGAAACAGCCTCAAGGTGCACCAAGGTAAGTTTAGATTGGATATGAGGAAAAATTTCTTCACGAAAAGGGTTATCAAGCATTGGAACAGGCTTCCCATGGAAGTAGTTGAGTCACCATCCCTGGAGGTATTCAAAAGACGTGTAGATGTGGTGCTGAGGGACATGGTTTAGGGGTAACTTGGCAGTGTTAGGTTAACAGTTGGACTCGATGATCTTAAAGGTCTCTTCCAACGAAATGGATTCTATGATTCTATGTGTCTTCCAGGAGGTTCCCACCTTTCCTTCCTTCTGTGCACCTGTGCTGCCCGCCCTGGGCGGCAGTGTCCCCTCCCCTGCCATAAGGGAAGGCTTTTCTGCCAAGCCATTACATCTCCCAAGTCTCCTGTGTGCTGCATTTCTTTTTGTTCTGGTTGTTGTAAGCCAAATAAGCAAATTTCGTCTGCTCGGCATGACTGCGCTGCTTCCCAGCATTCCTGTAGGGTCAACACTTTGGGTTCCCTTCTGCTTTGAATGGAACAGTTGGGTTTATTCTGCTGCTCTTTCGCAGTTGTTTTTTCAAAAAGATAGACTCTTACTATCATTAATGTTGTTTGTTATTCAGAAAGAGTGGGCTTAGTCTCTCTATCCATCCCAGCCTACCAAAAACCTTCCAGAACGTTCCATATTCTGTCATTTTACAAGTAATTTATTGCAAGTTTAATTTTACAGGTCAGGAAGGAGAAGACAGAGGTGGAGGGTTACTGCATGGCACTCTGATGCAATTCGGTGTGCTTGTTCTGTTTATTATAATTGATTGGGAATGGTTAAAGTACCTAACAGCTGCCCACTATATTGTGCTGATATTTATATGGTACTTTTATATTCTGTCTGAAACCATAAGCACAAAGGGTTTCTAAAGAATTAATATAAAACTTGCTTGTAAAATTCCACGGTTTATAGCACGATTCCTTCAGTGCAGACCTGTTTGGTTTATGTGGGTGGATGCTACTTAACTCTGCGCGATCCTTTTCTGTGCTTCTCTCACACAGAAAAACTCCAGGTTTCAAAAAGTTTAAAACCTTTTATCTTACTGAGACAAGCCTACCATCTTTTTGTAAGGAAGTTATTTTCAAAGTAAGTGACAGGTATACATGCAAGATTAAGGTGGAGTAGATATCCTGAAGTACTTTAAATCACTTGGGTAACCAGTGCCCACTTTTCCCTAGTGCTTGAAGGCTTTTGTTTAGGATTAACTCCTTAGTAGCTTGCTTCTTTTCCCTTTCAAACAGACAGCCTAAGGCTTGACCCAGGGAATTACGCTGGTGCAAACTGGCTCAGGACCATCTTTCCCTTTTATCCAGCAACCATACTTGCTGTGGGGCAGGCCTCTGATAATACTTTCTCCAAAGTTGAATTTATGGTTTCACGTGGTTTACATCCAACCCTGGGTCCGCAGCTCCTGTTTTCTCACTGCGCTAATACAACCCCATCTCTGGTTGGGGTAAACCGCAAGCCCTTTGTTTCCTCGTGAGCCTGTGACCATCACAAGGCTTCGTACCATCCATCCAACTGTGTTGGTGTGTCATCAAAGGGGCAAAATAAGCTGGGGGAAAACCTGCAGCTCTTTCTAGGTGCTGGCAAACCTGAATGGCTCAAACACGTCCTTGGGAGGCTCTGCTGCTATTACTGTGGTCATTTCTCCAATTTCAGTGACTTCCCTGGAGCCACTGTATTTTGGTCCCATAAATGAGATTATCCTGGTGCCGCCTTCTGCTCTGCACATATATTGATTGTTAACTCAAGTGGGAGCACGCAAAAGCTGAGACTGGTTGGGATAAACTGAAGGGGTCAGGGGAAAGAGAGCAAATCTATGAGTCCTGAGCAGGTGGCTTTGCTATGGGCAAAGGAGGTGCAATGTGAATTTTTTCTGAGTCCTTTCTGACTGCAGGAGGTGGTGGGGCTGTCCTGGCCATCACCACCTACCTAGAGGCTGGTCTTTCCCCAACCCACAGCCTCTTGTGTTTTGCCGTGCCTTCAGGCTTGGTGTTTGGCTGTGGAAGAAGACGGTGCAACAGGCACGCTGGACCTGCCCTGTGACAAACCGAGCCTGGCTGGGGAGCAGGTTTGCTTGGAGCTGCATTAACTCTGCATGACACTGACCATCAGTCCTACCTGGTGGTACAAGCCTAGTCCTACCTGGTGCTATAACCTTGCTTAGTTTCCCTGCCTCAGCGTTGTGCCAGCTGGAGCACCCGAGTCTCTAGTTTCCTTCTTGAGTGAGGTTTTAATGAATCTCCACCTGTAACATTAAAACCCACAAGGTTTTAGCATGTATAATAATAATAATAATAATAATAATACTGCTAAGAGCATTCTGGTTTTGAACTGTGGGGTTCCCACATTTCCAAGCTTTTCTCTGCAATCAGCTGGTCTTGAGATTTACCCTCTTTTAAAAATCATAATGTAGGTCTGTGAGTCTCAAAAAGGAAGTGTGAACACCAGACAGCATACCACGTTTTATAATGCTGATCAATCCCGAGGGCACAGTTAGCATACTGAATGTTGACAAAAACGAGAAGAGGCAAATGCCCCTATGAGTATGGTTATTTGTGCCTGTTTTCTTTTCATGGGCTGGATTTAGCTTTAATGAATGCGTCCATGTGCCAGGAGCATCAGAGGCGCTCCCTGCCTCTTCCCACCCCTCCCACCCCCACTCCGGATGTTATTAGACAATGCTAAGCATATTCTTTCCTGGGCATTTGCAAAAGAATAGGAAGATTACCTTATTTTCATGTCTATAGGCTGCATCGAGATAACTTATACCCTGTTAGAAGTACTTATACTTGAAAATAAGGCTGTGGTTAATCTGCGCCCACAGAAAACCTGTATTAAATAAAGAGTCAGGAGCAGGGTGGGATTAGAGAATGGAAGAAGTAATTGGTCACAGAGAAGCTCTTTGGCAGATAGAAGAAGAGTAAGCTCCCCATCACATGCATTCTCCTTACTTTGTTTTGGTTTGTATTTGAACAGCTAACCCTTGGATTGCATACATGAAAATAGGAGACTAGGAATTCACACTTCGGGAAAGGAGCAAAACTGCCTGCTTTAACACTGTGCTCCGTAGTGGGATAGAAGGATTGTCTTCACTTTGCAAAGCAGTTTTGAGTTCAGGTAGCTAATATACATCTGCTGCGCTCAGGTAAAAACACAGTGAAGACCAGGCACTTGGGTTTTGTTCTGAGGTCATACCCCGACTCCGCATGGAGTTAACCTCCTGATAAAAATGAAGTACCTAGCTTCTACTGGCTTTCTACCTGCCAATATCTGCCATGCACAGTTATTCCAGGGGAAAAAAAAAAAAAAAAACAACTGCTTTTTTATCAGGGGAGAAGCCTGAGGCGGTGGAATCCTCAGCCTTACAAAAATATAAATGACCAGGCTTTGATTCCTGCAGAAGGTTTAAGGCTGATTATTTTAAGAACCGTTGAAACCTGAAGCCGCAGCCCTCTGATTACAGTCCTAGTCTGTATTTGACATAGTGCAGTAATGATTTCTAACATCTATTTTAGTTTGGATTTAGAGAGAGAGCGCCAACCTACATCGAAGTATATTACCATGCTCTGACTTGTGAGCATTGTGTAGGAGGTTTAAATCAGATTATTTTAAGAACTCAACAAGCCTGAAACAGCATTTTTATGATTATAGCGCTTTTTTCCCCCCACCCTTTCCACCCAGAGCAGTAGTGAATTCTAACATCTCTTTTAGCTGGCTTTAGAGCCGGAGCCAGCCTACACTGAATTGGCCTCTTTTGATGCTACAGTATTGACTGAGGGGAGGGACAGATGGAACAAAAATCCTAATTGCCCAAACTTACAATAGGTTCCCAGCAGCAGCCATCACAAAAGAAATGTTAATGCAGTAAAAGGTAAATGGAAGGAAGCTAAACCCAACTTGTGGACAATTCAAAACCTACATCAATTTATTTTAAACTGCTTCCTGCAGTTTGTGAACACCTTCCTTGTCATAGTAGAATTATATTTGTTTTAACATTAGTCACTGCTCTGCAGAAGTCTTACCATGCTTCTGCAATTTGTAAACTGGAAAATGTCGTCTGGCATGAGGAACAAATGACTTCCTATGGTCCAGGGCCAATGCTCTTGAAGTTATTTGTTGCAAATGGTCAACTTCCCCTGCATAGTCTTTGCAGCTGCAGCTGAACACTATCTTTTCTAGCAGTAAGAGTTGAGGGTATCTGCAAGCACAACAGATGGGAGTAGCATTTTGATGCTTCAGCCATGAAATGAGGAGGCAAAATGTTACTTTCCATCCCTCCCTCCATCCCTCCCTCCATCCATCCCTCCCTCCATCCCTCCCTCCATCCATCCATCCATCCATCCATCCATCCATCCATCCATCCATCCATCCATCCATCCATCCATCCCTCCATCCATCCATCCATCCATCCATCCCCCTCCATCCATCCATCCATACCCCTCCATCTCACAATAATTCTGTTAATGTGTCATTCATCACTTTTATATTTGCCATGTTTTCTGTTCCATTTCCGTTTTCTGATGTCCTTATCTGTATGTCTGCCTTTTAAAATGCAACTCCTGTGGATGAAGTTGCAATTAATTAAGAGCATGCTGTAAACTGAAAAGTGCTATGCAAGAAGACTGTGTCCCTGTTCTGTGCCATGAAAAGCTCGCCCTCATTAAATAGTTTTTAAAAGTTTCTTTGACTGACCATCGTTACCTTTTCTAATAATGGGTACAGCTGAGGATTGTTCGGCCAGTTCTTAGACTTCTAAACTAGGTATTAATTCAAGATACGACTTTAAAATGCTTTTTGCTAGAGTGCAAAGATCTAATCACAGACCAAGCCCCCCTGTGTTCGACCAAATATTTACTATTTGGGAAGATGATCCATCCTCTAAAGAACCATCAGTCATAAGTAATTAATCTCATTTCCTTAACTTCTGTTTGGGGTGATTTTCGTAGGCTGTTTGGACTGTTCTATGGTTGATGGGTACCTACAATTACATTCTTAGGAGAAGCAAATAAAACTGTCGTTTAAAATTAAAGTAAGGTAGGAACTGCTCCGTATGTAGCACAGAAGATTATAATTTTTTCCACCCTTTGACTGATATCATTAACAGTAAGTTCATAAGGACCATGCTTGGAAGCTAAATCCCACCATGACCGGCTCAGTACCTTATTGAATTTAGCAGTCGGGCTCCTCCCCTTGCCTTCTTGTGACCACACAGCAGCAAAGTCTCTCACATGGACAAGAGCTGCAGAGGACAAAGCCCTCGGCCAGTGGGCAAGGAAGAAGAAAGTGATTTTTGCAATTGAATATTTTAATCAGAAACTTTCTTAGTTGCTACACATATAACTTAAAGGATTCTGCCACCACGACAGCCTTATAAAGAAAAATGCAGATGCAACTGTATTTGTCCAACTATGGAGTCATGTTCAGTGAGATGGATGGTGTCTCCCCACTCCTCTGCACCCAAGAGGAGGCAGTCAGGGTTTCAGGGATGAAGTAAGAAATGCCTTTGCTAGTTATTAGTGTGAGCGTGCTTACATGGCCACACATGAATGGTAGTCTGTGATGCTTTTACTGCACAAAAACCCCCGAAGTTACCAAACCATATGGTTTGACATCATTCCACGCAACTACCTTGTCCTGCATTTTTTAGGAAAAAACCATGTAAGTTATGAGTGCAAAAGTCTGACGCAGGGTTGTTCTCTAGGGCTTACCTGTGGGTGCCTTGTCAATAGTAAAAGTGCACAGTAATGAAGCTTCTAGAAATTCCTGCAGAAAAATGTGCTGCAGCTCCCTGCAGGGCTTCCTCCCCCCCTGCCTCCATGCTGAGGTGCAGTTGGCATTTGCCGCTCTCGGTTTCATCTCTCTACTTCTAAAGCCGTTCCCCCAAAAGCCCCTCTCTGCCCACATTGCAAAATTGCTGTCCATTTTAACCCAGAAAGCTTTGACAGGGCCACAGTCGGCCACTGCATCCAACATTTGTCACCGTCGCTTTTGTTCTTGAGAACATTTGGGTTTCCCTTTCCCTCTCCATTCCCAGCACGGCCTCGCACAGGGCGGATGGAGGGGTGCAGCCGCCAGCTCCCCCTGTGCAGCTCCAGCTGGGTTCAGCAGGATTTAGCCTGTAATTATAAAGTGCTTTCTCCCACCTCTGCCTGATTATTAACCCCTTCTTTGCCTGACACGTGCACCACCAGTGGAAACGCTGTGAAAACGCCTACCCAGGATCCCTGGGGGTTCTGTATAGCAGAGGAGTTGTGAGCAAAAACAAGGCCCCATCTCTCCTCCTTCCATTTCCAAGGAATTCCTCCCATTTCTGCCTCTTTTTCCAGGCCACAAGTTTTGTACAGAAACTTGGATTCTTGCAAGCCCAATTATTTCTATCCCGTAGCCATCCGCTACCGTGGGGCTCTGGGTTTCAGTGCCTGGCAGCGGTGTCGCTCGCTGGTCCCCTCCGCAGTAACAATTCAAGGTCTGTATGTTTAGTTATAAAAGTCAAAGGTTAAGTGATTTGGGAATAAAATGTCACTTAATGCGGCAGAAATGCGACAGAACTGAACCCGCTAGTGCTCGCCTTACTCCTGGGGTTTTCTTTTCGCTTGCAGGCTCGGTGTTAAGTAATTTTATTAACTGAGGAGGGGGAAACATATTATTCGCTAACATTTTTATCCTCGTTGCAAAATTTATTGTGTGTTGCTTCATAAGTGTTTGAAAGCAGCACAATTGGTAAGGCAATGAAAGTAAAAATGGAACATGTATTTTTTTTTTTTCCTTTGGAGGTGTTATTTAAAACATTGTACGATTAGTCAAAAAGATTAATTGTTGCTTGTGGCTAAACAGATGATAAATTTTAAAATGATATTATTACAGTGTGTCAGCATAAAAGCTCTGTGTCCCAAGTGTGTCGCCTTTTTATGTTTCTGTTGACAAGGTTCACGTTTTATAGCACACTACCAGAAAGTGTTGACACATATTCAGATCACTGATTAAATGTTTTAAAAACGTGCCACTCAGAAACTAACCCTGATGGTCTTGGAGACAGGCATTTTAGGAGTCTGAATGCATTTCCCCTCATCAGTTAGGCTGTAGCACAGTGAGCAGTATTAATTAACAATTAAAAAAAAAAAAATTTTGTACATTACTATTTTAAGAACAGAGCTATTTATAATATATTTTCAGGCACATATTTTTATAGTTGTTTTCACTGTGGTTTAAAAATTGAATGTTAAGTAATTACTCAGAAAGATACTTAGGCACTGAAACAGGGAAATAAAGTCATATTTCTTATGTAGGATTTTGTGGAGGCGTTTTTCGGTTTGGAGCTTTTTTTGCTTTTGCTCATTGTTCACACTGATTTGTCTGTCTTGAGCCCATCGGATGATGTTAAAAAGTACAAGTCAACGTGTCTGTAATTTCAAGCTGGAGATGCTCTCATTATTTTGGAGATTTTACTCATGACTTTCTTCCAAGTCCCACACTCTGATCTGCCACCTCAGACGTTTGCTTATCCCTGGAGTTGCCTGAAAGTGGGCAAGCTCCACCTGGGCCCACTGTTCAGGCTTTTTATTGTCTGGTCTTATAGGTTGCTGGGCAGTTCTCATTCCCACTGCTTTTGCAGAAGGGCTGCTTCATCCCACGGAAGAGTCATAGAATAAAAAGCAAAACCAGTCCTGAAAGCACAGGTTTGGGACCCAGGTGTTTCCCAGTCCTGCTCACTTTTGCAAATTCAGGCTTCATTGTAGTTTCTGCCCCAATCTATTTTCCGTTCTTGGAAACCAAGCATCCCATTCGCAGGGTTAACCCTGGGTATGCTATTGCTTGGCTGTAAAAGACTCTCCTGTGGGTTGTTGTATGTTTGAACCTCCTGAGCCTGAGCCTCGTCCGAGAACCCCAGCTCTCGCTCTGGAAAGCAGCTGCTGGGTAGCTTCTTCAGTGCCTGTCCTTTGAAAGAGAATAATTAACCCTCATTAGAAAAACACTGCTTTTCATTGCAGATATGCCGTAAAGCTCAACTTACTATTTTCTGATGGGTTTTTATTGTTTGTTTGTTTGCTTGCTTTTTTAGAGAGAAGGTGTTACTGAAATATGAAACATGCCATCTATTAGTGCTCTTTCTCAGTGTTTGCCACTCCAGCCTGTTCTCAATGGAGCAGTTGTATTTCTGGAGTGAAAAGTTTAGTCAAGTAAGAATATCTGGTTGACAAATTACCTTACTATTTCATGGGATAGGAATGCACAGTGAACATATCTTTAATTATATCATCTCTTGGTTCACTGGTAGATTATATTGTGCCTATCCAACTCTATTCATGAGAGCCATCTGTATTCTGTTTCCTTGTCTTGCAATACAACTATTCAGAGATATTTTTATTCCGGAAAACACTACTAAAATTTTGTGCATATGAGGAAGCTGACTAGCTGAGTGGAGAAGGAATTTTTAATTGCACTATTTAAAGCCTTTTGCATGCTTTGTTTACAAAACATCATTCATCATGAAAAAAAGGTGGGGCTTCAACTTCAGTTTCTAGTGAAAACTCCCTATAAACATCTTTACATTGAAAGTTTTTGAAAGGAGACATCCTCCCATCTTTAGAAATTGGAATAACCTGTGGGGGGGAAATAAGATCTGGTCCCATATCTGTAAGACCTGGAAAGCATTGAATATATGCTGAAGAAGAACAGATGAAGGGGTCCTATCATCTCACTTCTGCTCTTGTGGTGATGTTGGCCCACCTCTTGTTTTCCTTCCCTGTTATGCCACCAAGGAGCCCTTTTCTAGTGGCTGGACTGTGAAACAAAGCCATGGGGCCATGGTGCAGTCAGAGGTGCAGCAGGTCCCTCTGGACTTGCTCCTGGACTTGCTCTGGACCACCTCCCCCAGGAGCCACCATTCTTGTTTTGCTCCTGCCCTCTTGGGACTGCCACCCTTCTGCTTGTCCCCTCTGCCAGCGGGAAAGGTGATACAGCTCATACGACACAGGGTCGCAGGTGTGTATTAAAGAGAGAGAAATCACGATTTTCCTCAGAATGGTAGTTCAGCCCATCCCTGAGACAGTGGCGATGAACCACCTTGTGGGGAGCTGCCTCTTTCTCCACAGACTGCCTAAAGGAAACAGAGAACTTGCATAGGCTCGAGACCTGATATTCAGTGGACTAAAGAATTTTAAAAGGCAGACGGGCGAAATCCTGGCTCCGTTAAGTCAGTGACTGTTTTATTTTGTTGAATTCAGCAGAGCCAAGGTAATTCACTCAGAGGGCTCCAGAAAATCAGGCACTGGCAGTTGGGTAAATGGCCGAGCACGGGGCACCTGGAGCTGAACCTCCCATTCGGTGAAGCGACACAGGCTACACAGAAATGCTGGATTGGTGGCCTCAGCTTGGGGTTTTCCAAGCTAACCAAGGAAGCGTTACCTCAGTATTTGCTTAATTTATATTTTTGAAAATTGAAATACCTTCTGAGCACTAACAAACGGAGCCATCACGGTGCTAACAGACATGAAAATGCATCTATCGCTCCACTTACACGACAGAAAAGCCTGCACCCAAACTCCCAGTTGGGTATTATTCCCTGGATTTACTACAAAAAGAACAATGCATGTTTATTAAAAACAGAGTGGCTTTTAGCAGCAGCAGTAGCGCCGCGCACAATACACCAAAGCACAACGGGGGCCTTCTCCCAGCAATTGATGTGGAGAAGACCTTTGGCAGAGCAATATGGAAATTCGCATTCAGTGGCTTGATTAATTTGGAGTTTGGAAGCCACCTTCCCGAGATGGATGACAGTGGCTTATTAAATAAATAAATAAGGAGCAAGCTGAAGTCGCGCTGGCGTTATAGCATCAGATTTATGTCATCTGCGCCGGCAGAAAAGGCCTTTGTCGCCGCTATTGTTCAGCCTGTCAGCGGAGGCCTTGGCAGCGGCCTTTTGTCAGGGCTTGTGTCGGGGGTAATAACGGGGAAGATGACGGCGGTTGGTCCGTTTGATGTAACCCGGTTTTATGGACGCCAGAGTTGGCATCCGCACATGCCGGCGGAAGAAAATAAGCGTGCCGGGGCGCCAGGCCCGTCTGCCCTCCGCTCCCCTCTCTGATGGCTGGTCCCCCCCCAGGGTCCCGGGGGCTCTGCTCCTGTGTGGGTCGGCCCAGGGAAGGGAACAGGGAGGAAAGGCTAACAGGGAGTCCTTGGAAGCCCGCATGGATCCTGCGGGAGCATCGGAAGCAAGTGGCAGGGTTTGGGGTACGTGTGCCTAAAGCGATTTGCAAGTAATTAAGAACTGTCTTGTACAAATATGAGTATCACGGTATGTAATAATGATCTAGCCTGCTCAGGGTAGAAGCAGATAGGAACATTTGGGAAAAAATAACCCAAAACCTAACTGCTGCACCACAAGTTACTATATGACATTTTTAGATGGGTGAAGGGACCCTAATTTCACATCTTTTTAGGGCGAACAATCTGCAGTCCCTGTGGGTTTTACTAAGATCTTGGCGCTTCTTTTCAACGTGCTATTTTTATGCCTTATCATAAAAAGTAGAAGACTTCAAAGTGGCAAAATTGTATTTGGAGTGCTGCGTGATTCATTTTCTCTACAGAAAAATGAAAAAGGTTTATGTTGCTCGCATGCAAGTCACTTAGTTCTTCCACATTCATTATGTAAAGTACATAGATCACCACAAGTCGTCAAAAAGTGTGAGCACGCTGACCTGAAGATGCAAGATAAAGAAGACGACTATTAGTTTGCACTGACTCTAAGAGCAACCCACTTTTTTGTGCCACAAGGCCCAGTATCGTTGGGTGAAAGCTGAGGAATAATTGGCACCCATTGAGAGCCCCTGTTCAGTCTTAGCTCTGCGGCTGCAGGAGTTTGCATGAGGACTGAACAGTTGCCATTCACCTGGAGGCCCGAATTTCTGATTTGCAAGCAGAATATGAAAGTAATTTAAACTCTATTTAATGCAGAATTGAATAATAACAGGGAATTTATTATAAAGATTTCATGAACTGTTTTTCCTATTTTAGCATTTTTTCAGAGGTGAGTAATTAAAAGTTAATTGAGTTTGATGCCAGTGAACTAAGTAACCCAATGAGAAAGACTCTTCATCTAGAAGTTTGGGGTGGGTTTTTTTTGCAGGGGGCAGCATCATCAAGTTCCCTACTTACTTGTTTTGGGAGTAGACTTTATACAGACATAAATCTTACGGCACAGAAGTAAAAAGACCCACACTGTTTAAAAATAAATAAATAAATAAACCTGGACAAACCTCTCATCTTAGTGCATCTCATGTCACTGCTAACTACGTGCTACAGAGATTTGCCAGGGTGGAATTACAACATGGGATTTTGCTATAAACTCCACCAGGCAGAATTTCATCTCATTTGCAATAGTACAAAATCTGTAAAGATACTGGTCATTATTCTGGGTTACGTCCAAATTTTCAGTGTTACTGGAAACAGTGGTGTTGATTCTTTGTGTGTGCATATACTGGAGACTTTTCTTTTTTAACCAATTTACTCCCTCTGAAATCGGAGGGGAACCTGAATATAGAAAAGAAATAAATTTATTGGGTTCAAAAAAGTTAGTATTGTCACTTTAGCTAGATGCATACTCCAACTGGCCACTTTGCATGAGGATGTCAGAATAATGTTTGATAAGGTCAATGACATTACTAAGATGACGTGGTGTTGATTTGGTAAGAACTTAAATCTGTAATAATTTCATTTAAGAAACTGCACATTCTGTTCACCTTTATGTGTGACTGGCTGAGTTCAGGGTTAGCAATGCTTTGTTTTAAAAAGCTGTGTAGATTGGTAAGACAGAACTTATGTGATAAGCTGAGAAAGTTCATACTACGTGAAAAGTTTAAAATGTAGAAGCTAAACATTATATGTAGCTATAGTTTAAGTCTTGTAAATTCAGGTTATATATATTACTTTGAAATGTATTTTCTTACTGTTACATAGAAAACATCCTTGCACGTCTTTAGATTACTCCTGCAAGCATACCATCAACTTGTTAAACTGGCTGATGGTTTCCTCAGCACAGTGAGAGTGTTGTTGGCAGCTTCAGCGAGGACAAGTTTTCATCCACAGTAAGCTTCTAGAAACAGGAAATCCTGTTTCTAAAAGGTTGTCTTCATTTCTACATGACTTTGGTTCATGAATTGAGAGCTTTGGATGTTTCAAAAGAAGCAGACCTCATTTTACAGGATTTATCTACCCTAATTTACCCATGCCAAAAAAACCAAAACCACCAACAACCAGCACCAAAATTGTGAATCATCCTTCTGCTGTACGTGATGTAACTTGTCATTGGCATAGAATCATAGAATGTGTGTCTGAAGCTTTTCTTTCATGCCCTCAGTTGTCAGCGTAGATTAATGTTAGACAACATCTTTAGGTAGTATTCAAAGTGTTCTACAGAAATTATGACAGATATCAAATCTAGGGCAACCTGTTATTGCTTGGACTGACAGAAAATATAACACTAAAAGCTGGAATGCTTCTTGGGGTGACAAGAATTTTCATCTTGCATAACTATCAAGAAAACTTTCTAACCCACTCAAATATGGCTCACCCATCATCGCTCTTAACATGAATATAGGCCAGCCAACACCTCTGCTTGCCAATATAACTGTTCAACACCTGCACATGCTGGAGATTTTCTTTGGTTTTAGCAGGCTTTAGACATACCATTACCTGAAAGCCTTGTGGTTATCATTGATTTTGCCATGTGTTCTCACAGGTAGAAAATGTATTTAAAGATGCTTCTTTTTAGGTGTGTACCAGAACTCAGCTAATGGCATTTATTTCTTTCCTATTCAGTTGTGGAAAACAGTGTGGGTTCTTTTATCAGAGCAGTATTTTACCAGGAATGGTGGGTATATACGTTTCTAAAATGTTCTTTGATTAAAGCGTTAATTTTTGTTTTCTGCTCAACTATTAACTAGACAACCCTGGAGACCTTCCATCAATCTTTTCAAATCTCCTTTTTTTCTGTCTGTTTGACTGCATTTCTTTTTATATTGTTTCATTCTCTAGCATTTGCTCTTTCTTGTTTGCTTGTTTATAGTAAATAGTTCCAGTTGCATTTGTTGGGGGAGGGAAAGTATTTTTAGGTGAGGATCTGGTCCCACAGGTTCTGAGATCACCATAATAACCTTTCATGGCGCGTGTTTTATTTAAAGCCTGCATACTCAAGCAGCCCTTAGAGTGAAGTCAGACATATATTCCAGGAAACTGAATTTGCCCCCAGTAGTCAGATGCAAAAACAGAGCAAGGCTGTTACCTTGGCTTTTCCTTTGTAGATCCCTGCGCCCCTCTCATCCAGGCTAATTTAATTGAATTTTATTAGGAAGAAAAATTTAGCACCTACTAATCGGTATTAAAATGTTATTTTTTGATAATATTACAGGTCTGTGATGTTAAGGGACTGGAAGCAAAATTCGATTCCCAAACTCTTTTTTGACCCGTACATTGAGATACTTGAAGTCTCAAACAACCAAAAATTCATGGAGAGCAATGTCTGAGGAAGCAATGACCGATGTAGGTATGTGTGCTGACGAGTAAAATATAACTCCGAATCACAAAACTGTGGTTAAAACAATGTGCTTAGAGATCCTTCTGCCACTGTTTTGTAAGGTGCTGAAGTAGGTTTTTTTCTTATTTCTGAGCTAAGTTTCTGGAATCTAACCAGATCTCCCAAAAGAGAGTGAAAAAGAGAGAAAATCTTTATGGAGTTTGCCCTGACCTATAAAAGCACCGCTCTGCAGGAGTTACAAATGGCTTTTTGGCTAAGTTCAGCAGCTGAAAGGGCCTCTACTTGTTTTGTCTCTGGCTCTGACAATAGCCATGGAGAAGAATGTCTTCTTTAAAAGTTCTGGGGATCAAGCTGAACCTTCCGCTGCTCGAGTTTCGGCTCTCCTCTTCCTTCCAAAAAAAAAAAAAAAAAAAAAAGTATGTTAAAGGGCCTAATCCTGCTTCCATTGAAATCAATGTAACTTTGACTCTTTTCAATATTTTTTTTGCTAGGCTCCTCTTTTGGGCTGCTGGAAGTATGTTTTATGCTTTTAGGTTAAAACCAGGTTTCGTATTTTACAGTACAATATAAAAACATCTAAGGAAACGAGATAAGACTTCATTTCTGAAAAATGGTTCCAGTTTGATAATAAGCAGTAGGAAGTTGGTGTTTTCTACATGGTTGCAGATGGTGTGAACTCTCCCATCCTTGTTTGCAAGCTTCTGTACTGGGGCTATGGGCAGCTATCCCCCAGCACTCAGCATCTGGCACCAGCAGGCTCTGTGGAGACAGGTAAGCAAAACTGTTACTCCAAGAAATAGCTGAGCTGTCAGTGGGTCTCCTTGTTTACTTTTTTAAAAAGGAGTGCTCTGGTGCCCACCATCTTTCTGATATTCCAGTGCTACCCCACCTGCCTGGGAAGTGAGAGCTGGGCTCACTCTCACCACCGGCTGTGTTCAAACACCCCACTCCAAAAAATGCCCGAGTCATCTGGCCACTTGCTGTTTTGGTGGAGAATCGCATATTCCTCCTGTTGAAGCCGAGCAAGAAAGAAATGCCATTGGCTCTTTATATGGCCAAAATGTACCTGTGCCTCAGCCTTCTCCAAAACAACTGGTAGCCTGGAGAGCAGGATCTCTCAGACAGCATAGGCAATAGAGGGGGCCCAGGCTCCCCTTCCCTGGGACACGCTCATATGCCCAGTGACCTGCCCCTCCTTTTGTCCAGCCATGTTTTAGGGCAAATAAGTGCCTGTGAGAGAGCTTATCCTAGACTGGAGATGTTCTGCAGTGTGGCTGGGGCCCGTCAGAGCATGCTTTTTTCCCCCATCCCTGCTCCTCAGATAGAGCTGCTGAGGACAGAGGACACTGAGATACAATAAGACGGGTTAAAAACCCTTAACTGCAATTATGTTGAATTGCTAAGACAGAATCCTCGTGATGTTTTCAAAGTGCAAGTTGTCTAGATAACTTCTACAGTCGGTAGAGGGAGAGAGGCGCGTCTGGAGGGCAGATCCTCCAACCCAAAGATACCGAGCTTGCTTGCTAGATGACTTGTTCTTTGGAAATACCTGTTTCTCTTGACTGATAGTAGGGGTCATCCACACAAGAACTGTTTTAGATTACCAACATGAGGTAGGATGAAAACTACTCCTGAATTGGGAAATTGTTTACACTGAAAAAGTCCTGATGCCACTGAAAAAGTAGCAGTTCCAAAGCAGCGGGAAACAGAAAAATCATTCCACAGCCAAAGTAAGTTTCATGTTTAGCTGATGTAAAAAAGAAAGAATGATCCCAAAAGATGTGGATTTCCAAAGGACTATATCTCTGAATACCTATCTGTGAGGTTACAAAATACATTATGTTTTGCAGAGGGATATAAAACAGGCATCAAATTGACAAAATCAGATAGAATACAATTTGGAGAGAATTATTACAAGATAGTAATGCCATTCTTGCTTTTCATTACTTGTATTTTCCATACGGAAAGGACAAGCAGGTATCTTCAGTTTAACAGGTTTTGGGTTTTAGCTTAAGGGGTGAAAAGGTGGCTTCCAAGAGACCCTGTAGCAACAACCATTCTGAGCTGGGGCTATGTTTGCTGGATGCAATGCAATGTCATGTAGAAAGGCTTCTTAAATTACTTCTGAGTGAGCTGGCTCAGGAACTTGGAGCAACGTAATTGCATTAAGTGCTCCACTCAAGCTAACGTTTCCTCCTGCTTGTACCGGGACAGCTTTGATATGTCTGATGGCATTACATTAGGTGTGTCAACTTGCCTAATGCACGGAGTAATGCACGGTGCCTAAATAACGGGAAGGCCAACACAGGTGCCATGAAAAAAAGCGTCTCGGTGCTTCTGACACTGCATTATTAAACTCACTTTCCTACTGCAGGGAAACCTCACGTGTACGTTTGCAGGTGCCATATAAAATCCATATCATCTATTTCATATAATGTCAAGCATAAAGTAGGGCCTTAGAGCAGGATTAAATCAGAAAGAAAAAGGAACAAAAGTGGGATCATTTGGCCTCCTAAGGCCCTTAAGGGAACAGAGAACAAGTTTAATAATGTGGTGATTGTAGCTCCAAGTTATCTCCTTGGCATGATGCCATTTTGGGGCTCCCTTGTGTACCTATGAACCAGGGGATTTGCCTGCACACCCAGCCGAAGGCAGCCTCGGGTGCGCCTGGCGCCGCTCCGAAATCACAGCTCACCAGGATAAAATGGAGAGCGGCACATTTCTTTAAGGGTGGAGAAGCCCGGAGGATAATGGAGTCATTTAACTGCCTTGCCTGGCTTGATGTATGAAGGTGGATTCACGAGTAGTTCCCATAACATTTTGCTGGTGGTTTAATCATTACCAAGAGAAAAGCCTAAAGAATGCAGAGAACAGGACACTGCACTTGTGGGGCTTTTTTTTTCAGGGGTGGTGTTTTCTTCTGTTTTTAAGAAATGCATGTCTTTGATGAGATATGGCTGCAGGCTACCGTTTTACATTTTATGTCGGCTACCTTTTGTCAGCGGCTCGTTATTGATGCTGTATTCTGTTTTAATTCACACTTCTCTGCTAATCAATTACAGCGTTTATCCATTAATCAGGTATTCTGACAGGGTCAATAACTGCTTTGCAGTTTTTGTGGGATGTTGCGCGTTATCAAGCAAGTAGCAACAGTCAGTGGATTCGTTTAGCGCGGCGTTGTTTTCGCAGGCTGGTGGACGTTCAGGGGAGTAAACACCTAGTGAGGCTTCTGGCAGTTACTCGGGTTTTTTGGATTCCTTGTCAAAAACCTCATCTGTTTGCAAAATTCATCCTCACTGGTGGGTGTGCGAGAGCGTGTGCATGAATGCGTGCGCTCACGCATGCGAGCCCGCATGCACCCATGTGTGCCTGCCTTCCCCCATCTGTGTGTGTACAAATAGACGTAGGTACCCTATAGTCTAAATATCTACCTTATAAAATGTGCCAGTTCAGCCCTAGGGCTTGTAACAGCTATACCGATGGTAAACCATCACAAGCATTAAAGGTTTTTTTTCATTTTAGCAAGTGGTGTAGATAACAGAGGGGGCAACATTTAATTGGACAGTTACAGTTTTGGTAGTTAAGTTACCGTCTATAATGATGGTAACAGGTTTCAATTATCTTTTTTATGACAGATGTACCAACATTTAATTGTTTCTCTTCAAGTGTGGAAAGAAAAGACACTTCTGTAGATTTTTCAATTCTTCTACATGTCACTTAGCTGTCTGCACCATTGTTTGAGCTCCTTTCTCTCATCCTTTTTGCAGCAATGAGTTGTGTCATTCCCTCATGATCAGCACTTTTGTTGTCTTTGTTTTTTGCTGTACCTCAGAAGTCCATCTTTTCTTTCATCTCCTTCCCATTCATGCATGAGGGAACAGTTGTGCTCTGTTGTGGGGATGTTCCGCTGGATTTCAAACAGTAGGGTTTCTTTTTATTCTCTTCTAAGTAGTACAATGGGGCTGAATGTCTGTTGCAGAATGCACACACTAATATGCCAGGTTATTTGGTTTCTAAGAAGTCAATAAAAATGCTACATTTAGGTTCAGTACTTGGCTTGCTTTTTTTTGCTGTTTGCCTTTCGGTCTTCAGTTATAAATCTGTTTGTTTGTTTCTGGTTGTAAAATATAGTCCTCGATATTAAATCCAAGCGTGGAATCAACAAACACTTAGGAAAAAATGTTAGTGGTGATGGAGTATTTTCACACTCGCAGATTTGGCAGACTCTGTCTTCCCTGATAAGGAAGGGGAAACTGCCGCCAAATCTAATTAATGGGGTCTATAACAGGGAAGGAGAGAGAGGGAGAATGGGGCGGGGGGGAGATGCAGTCATGAGTTCGTCTTGGCAAAACTTTCTTGTTTCTTGGAGACTTAGCTAGCGTTTGCATTTAAGAAAAGGTAGCTTTAGTCGATTTAAATTTTAAGGACTTTTTTTTTTTTTTTGCTTGTGCATGTACTTAGTTTATAAACACTTGTTCAAAAGCCATTTTAATGGCAAAAAGCTAAAGACATAAAAAGCTAGAGATATCTTCAGACACTTTGTTATCATATTCAGGAACAATCTTCAAAATCCTTCTTAATGAGGTCATAAAAGAAAAAAAATCGAACAAGTGGTACTTGTGTACCTCTCTAGGATGTGTCATCGGGGTCACTTGCCACTAGGTTATCCTATTTAAAAAGGGATTGGGATAGTTCAATCAAGCATTGCATTAAGAGAGAGACTTTGATTAATTCCTTCTCTTCTCTATTGTGCTATAGATAATTTCAGTAAATTTGTGATACTTTCTTCTTAGTCAGTGTTAAGGCTTAACGTTCTCGATGTGTCATGCTGAGTATTAGCATTTATTGGGCCTATTTGGCTCTAGTAAAGAGGAGTGTTGGCTGCAGACAGCCCTCTAATCTTTGACAAGTGAGGCCATTCTTTCAACATTACCGTTATCTCAGGTCATAGAGAGAAAGTGTTCTCTTACAGGTTTGCTGCGGGAACAAATATGGCATATAAAGGAAGGGGAAGAAGAAAAAGTAAGTAGGATACTGATTTATTGCAGATTTCTTTTCAGGAAAAAATTGAGGTGGCTTTTACGGAGAAAATCATTGTCTCAAATAACTTGTTCATTTTGTAACACAATGGGAGAGAAGTAAAGAAGGGCAAAGCTGAGCTGTGTTACTAACTTGTGCCGTGGCTGGAGACTTGAAACGCAGCAGAACTGCAACTCAGAACCCAGCTGCAATTACATTATTTTTATGCCTTGTGAAACCTAACTTATATTTTAAAAGATGATTGGTTTTGGTGGGAAATTTCCTTATTAATTTAATTCTCTTTTTTTAAAAAAAATAGAAAAAACCTAAAAGGACGTGTTTTGACAATGAAGAGATCACGTTACATCCTATTGCTCAACTAAACATGCACTTTTTTCCTGTTAAATATAGGTCTTTAGAATTTGCATGATATATCTTTTACTTATAGTAAAAAATTTCTCTCTTTATGTTGTTTGGTGTAATCTCCCTTCTCTTCCCTGGCTCATTTTGAAAATGTGTGTGATAGTCGCTCCGGAGACTCAAGGCCCTGTTGGGTATACACATATTTAGGCGCTCTTTAAAAAGTGGATTTTTGACCTGATAGACCGTAACGGCTCCCAGGGAGCCACTATGGTCATTGTGTAAATCCTTCTTAGTTTTCGGTTTACTCACTTGATATACCGTAACGGCTCTTAGGGCCGTTATGGTCTATTGTGGTAATCCAGCTGCTGCACATGCGCATGAAGCTTTTGTGCCTAAAAATCCTCGGGAAGTTTTGTTGGGAGCGTAGCGGGCATGTCCAGAATTGCTTCCTTTCTGGTGGGGAGGGATGAAATGACTGAAGGAAAAAGCAGTGCCTCTTCTTCTTTTCCCTCTGGCAACACCCAAAAACACTGGGGCACCTACAAGGCTATCAGCCTGCCAAAAATTATATATGTAAAAAAACCCCACACTACTGTCAAATGCTCAAAAGATCATCTGGAAAGACTGGTTTGAATCAAAATGTTCACAAGTGTGAAACAGACGATTTTTATTTATGCATTTGTTTAATGTATGTCTAAAATGTGTGTCAGGCTTCTGCCCAGTGGGATTTTTGGCAACTGAGTTATTGACCCTTGAAAATGGGGAATTGTAACTGAAAGGCTGATATAGTCGTAACTATAGCAACACTGTCAGTGTTCCTGTAATTATTAACTTTTTTTTAATAAAAAAATTAAGAAGCTGTTCCTTTTCTTAAAGAAACCTTTATTGCAAACTGATGGTGCCACCGTGGAGATGCGATACGTTGAAACAATGCATGTCAGTCAGTTACTAAAATAATTAAAGTAGTGGGAAAGTATGGGAAAAGAATTAAACATCAGTTGCTTGTATGAATAAAGCCTATTGGTTCAAACTGCTCCTACGAGGCAGCGATGGCAGACGGTTTTAGCCATCATTTTGTGCTGTGTAAAGCTGATGGAAGGCTACGTTTTCGTGACTTGTGCAACTTTTCATGCCGTGCTGCCTTGAGAGAGCAATGCTCGTACTGAGGCTGAAGGCAGGGATTCAGACATTTGTTTGGAGTTAATTCTCCGGTGTATGGGCCAGAGTGGTGTAACTGTGCAATACGCATGCCTGCCTTCAGCACGGAGAGCAGCGGCGGCTGCCACAGATGCAGTTTTAGATGGGCTTCATGGCAGAGAGCACTGCAGGACGCCCGGGACTCAAGACGATGCCACCAGGCTGTCAGAGCCACACCGGCCCGTCCTACGCCCTTTCTCTGCTACAAGTTGCCAGAGGTTGCAGGTCCTTATCCTGGCACAACGCAAAGCCCGTGTGAGATGTATCTGCTTTGTGCCACTTTAACCACTTCTCATGCTTTTCTCACAAGCCTTGCTCCGTGGTGGCCATCAGCTGAGGTGGTGCAGGTGGGACACCTTCAGAGAACGATGCTGCCGCCTTGGAGTCCCTTCACCCCCGTGGGGACACAGCCAAAGCGCTGGCCTTCTCATCCGAGCATGGTTTTCCAGGACTATATGTGTTGATGGAAGGAAAAATAGGGGAGGGAAAGGCTGTTGTGCTTCAGCAAGATCTCCTGAGCAGCAGACTGCTTGCACAGCCCTGTTACCATTTTCTAAGACTTGACAAGTCCCTTAAGCTTTTATTATTGGTCTGGAGTTTGCTTGCATTTTTTAATTCACCTTCCAACAGGGATAAGAAATGCCCATTATGTATAAAATGTGTGCACCTGAATATTTAACGTGAGTTAACAGCAAGTATTTAATACTGCCACAAATGGTGGCAAGTCTTCCGTTTTCTTATTCCTTCAAATCCAAACTATTGATAGTACTATATTTAATCAAGTTCTTTAATTGCTTCTGTTAAACAATCAGTTGCTAAGCTTTCCTTAGCCAGGTTTTAGATAATGGCTTTTGTTTTTGCTTAGCCATCTGTCCCTGTATTAATTGTCCTTTTCCCCTAGCATCCACCCATAATTTTGGCAAACCGGTTCCCAAGGTTGGTCTAAATTTCTTTTGCCTCGTTTTCTATTGTTGGACACCGTTACCTTTAGCATTTCACACATTTAATGGATGCAGTTCTGGCTACTGAAGAGAAGTTCAGCCACTCGCACTGCATCACAGGGAGCTGAAGTTACTGTAATTTTATGCAATGTTAAGTGCTGGCAAAGCAATGTAGAGGCCTAAATTAAAATGGTCGCTTATGTGCTGGAAATCAGTGTGTAGGGCAAGTAAAAATATATTTCTGCTTTCTCTGAAAAGTGAGGTGACCGATCACAGTTACAGGGTTTCAGAAGCAACTCTTCTGGGGTCAGCATCAAAATTCCCATTTCATTTCCATTCTGCATGGACCGCCATTTGTTCTGCGTGGTTGACACAGCTTCTTCCCATCTTTGACTGGAAGGCTCCTGAAGCAGGCGCCCTGATTCAGGAAGGTGCTTAGTTATGTGATATTATTAGAGCGCTCAGACTCTTCACATTCTGCTTAGCTATTTGGCTCAATCAAGATCATGCTGTCTCTTTTTGCTTCATCCTTCTCCCCTGTACTCCCCATCCTTGCCTCCCCCTTCCAATGCTTCATCCTTAAAGACATGAGCCAAGCTGCCCTTGTTTTCCTTAGGCGATGCAGCTGGCTGCCCTGAGTTAATACATTGTCTCTGAGGCCACATCAAGAGATTCCTCACCAAAATCTCCACTGACCTTGTCCTTTTTTTTTCTCTTTTTCCTTTTAAAACAATGTCCTCTTTTAATCTTGCTTTTGAGCTCGTTTTCTTCAGCTTTCCAAGTGAATACCCACCCTGACTCCTTTTTTGCATCCTTGCTTGATGGTTTGGGTTTCCATCTCACCTCCTGTCCTGGTATGTCTCTCCTACAGTTGTCCCTGGTCTTTGCCTGTGGTGGCTCAGTTAGGGTCACTTCTTGGCACTGTCTCCATCACCACTTTCATGAAAACCATTGTGTCCCTTTGGGGCGCAGAGGACATCTCACCGAGACACTGCATTTGTCACCCTTCTCCTGGCCAATTGGGCCACCTGGGTGCTGGCTGCCCAGGATCCCCTTACTTGCTTTGACTTGACTCTAGAGCTACCTGTTGCATGCTGCTGACTTCAGATTTTGTGTCTACGCTGCCTAGGTCCTGGGTTTTCTTCACCTCATCCCTCTGCTAGACCTGGTTTCTTGCAGCCTACAATTACCATTTTATTCTCTTCCTCCTGTCTACAGGAGGCTTTTTAATCTTCTTACTCTAACTCAAACATGAGCAGTCTTACCAAAGTCCTCCAACTTTCCTGAATTCAAAGCCACCTGAATACTCCTTGTGCTGGGTTAAACGTTGGTTTGTTGGTTGCTGGTTTCCAAGCAATAGAAAGGGTGTATAGAGTAATAAACGTTTATTTTGAATCAAGACGTACACACATATAGTTGAGTAACAGAGTAATCAACATACTGCAGCTGCCTGAAGCTTTATTTGTCTCTCCAGGCCCTTTTGTCTTCACTTCTCCTTAATTCAATCCATCCTGGTCTAGAATGTGTCTTCTATTTGCTTTCTTCTTAATAGGTGGCATTTTTGCAGACATTAGGAACTAATGAACCAGAATATTTTAAGACTAGTGTATCTAAAATCACATAAAACGTAACTACAATTTACTTATTTTTCAAGCTAATATAAGATCCTCAGGCATAAATGTACCTACTAATATTTATAATATCCTTTTTTTTGATCAAAATCTAGCAACATTCTTGAAATGCTCAAGTTAGCAGGCACGACTGTTATCATGATGGGAAAACAATTTACATTATATCTGCTTAGGACAGGAACAGAGGCAACCTGTCTTTAAAATACCCCAAAACATAACTAACTGTATTTGTTGAAAGAAAAAGCAGGATTTCAGGCTGGATTGCACCAGATTTGTTTTTTTCTTTGAGTGTGCTGAATTATTTTGTAGAGCATCAGGAATGTCCAGCAGTGGAACAACATTTCCTCTGAAGAATTAATGGTTGTAGGATGTAGCAAAAGCAATTACTTAAGCACAGCACTAGCACTGGCAGTGGTGGTAATTATCTTTCAGCTACACCAAAGTTATGCAAAACAGCTAAATACATATCCTTTCAGGTTCAGGTATCTAAGATAGATGTGTGAGACTTTCCTGCAGAAGTCTTCCTAGGGACCTGCTTCTCTTCACTGTTTCCACGGGGAACTTGAGTCTGTTCTGTGAAGGGCTCGGCCGTGGTTTTCGCAGCCCAGCCAGGGCACAGGAACCGTGCAGCCTTCGGAGTGGGGTGGAGAACAGGGCATGTCCAGGGAATGCCTACCCTTGTCCTCCTGCTCCTCAAGAGAGAAGAAAGAAACTAGTTGTTTCATCCCCTTTTGCAGTGCACTTTGGTGGCTTTGGCTACCACATTAAGTGGCTATTTTAGCTAAAAAAATTAATCTTTATTCCCGCTAGTGGGAAATGTAGTGGTAGAGTGTTGATGAAACAGACCCTTAATTCCCACTTTGCCCTGCAAAATTATCTGAGCAGGGACAGGGATGGAGGATATGAGGATGTCTTCTTACTTTCTTATGACTAAAAATGTTGAGCTGCGAAAGTTGAAAAGGAAAGAGTGTCACTTGTGTGAAATACCTGGTTGCTTGCTTTGTTCTGGCAGGGATTTGGCAAAGACAGAAAGCGGCAACGTTAAGCATAGAGCTACTTTGGCTCACAGGCATGTCTTCAGTCTACAGCAGCTGCCAATCTGCAGAGTCACGCCTGTACTTGCAAGACGCGTAGGATGCGCACAGTGTGTGGATGCAAAGTGTGTGATGCAGAGACCACAAGTGTTGCAAAAGCAAGGCACTGTCATCAATAACTAATGGTGGAACGACCTTCCCGTGAAGTGGGGCCCTGGAGAGACTTCATATTTCATTGGAGAATTCCCACTCTAATGCCGTTGCTGGAGATGCAGCTGAAGGCACTTTATTCCGGCAAAGCGTGAGGAATACTTGAGACTAAAAGGTGTAGAAAAACAAGTTTCCTATTTCTTGGATTTATGGAAGATAATTGTCTTTGCTGCTTTCCTTTGTTACACGCTACTGTTGTACGATAACATATTGTGTCTTTCTATATGCATACATGTGTATATATATGCAAATTTATATACGCACACTTACGTGTGCATAAATAAATAAGTAGTATATTTAGATATATATACAGGCACATAAATATATAAACATAAGCATGCACACATAGAAATAAATGTTCACCTCCGACTGTTGTAGTTGCAAGCCAAAAGAAAACCTTACTTTTAAGAGTGGGGATATTGTACTGTCTGTCTGTTCAGCATCTCACGGATTGTTCTTGCTTGCACCCAGAGCTAGTGAGGCTGTTATTTTACATTTTCTCCTTTAAACTCAAATGACCCAAAAAAGGAGGAAAGACATTTCCTGCTGGATGTTGCGTTCTGGAGAAGAGAGTGGATGCGCCACATTTTCTTCCCAGTGCATCTGATACAGTAGGCAGATACAGGAATGGAGTACTTTTTCTCTTTGTCCAGTACAGGATAGAAGACATATGTTATTTAGTTACCTAATTTCCTTAAGTCTGAACCTGTATTCATGACAGAGGTTGTTAAAGAGGACTTTTAGAGGAAAACCAAGTGATGCCTTTACATATTTTCACTGGATTTTTTTTTCCATAAGGTTCTAAATCAGTGAGTTCAAAGAGTCTGTATGTTGCTCAGTTTTTATACAAAAGTGCAGTGCTCTAACACTTAGAGAAACACAATTGCTCATTTAAATGTCATTAAAACTGTCATATGGAAGTGGACCTAATTATTCTTCTGCTTATAGATTTTATTTGCATGTACTCCAGGACTTTTGCTTATCTATTATATATCAGTGTTATGAACTAAAAGCAATTTCCTTTTTTTGTGCAGGTTGCAAGGGAGGTAGTGTATTTTTTTCTTCTTCACTTATTTTTAAATAAATATAGAACAGTCTGCATCAGGAATTTAGAGAAAAAAGGAAATCCTCATTCTTAAACTGGGGCAGCCTGGAAGAATTTCTTCTCTGCGGCGTTCCCAAGCATGCTGTATGCTTGGTGACCATTTCTCCTGCCTTTCTCTTCCCTTCCCTCTCAGCCAAGTCCTGCTCTTCCCTCTCCACTAGGCAGCCAGCAGGGACAGGGCTGTTTTCTAAAATTTGGTATTAAGGGAGAGGGACCGATGATGATACTGTGTGTTGCGATGCAGTGAGGTAGGAAATCCACATTCGATGAACCAGAGGTGGGGAAAAAGGGGCATCCTGTGAAACAAGGCTGTCAGGGAGGAGAGCAACTTTGACTCTTGAGCATTACCTAAGTTTCAGTTAGCTTTTTCGTGTATTCACTGGCCACGGTAAATATATGCTGTAGCAACGGTAAGCACACAAGTAATCTCACCTGGGAAACGCAGATAAGAAACTCCCACAGAGCGTGTAATAAGAGCGCTTGCACTTGCACTTGCACAGAGCAAAGCCCGTCAGGTGCTCTCAGTGCCCAAAAAGGGCCTTCTAGCGGATAATTTGGCGCTTTTTGGTGAAAATTAAATCATATTGTTTTGCAGAGAACTTTATTTTCAGCCTGACTCTCTTCCAGTCTTGATGGTGATGGTTTTTTAAACTTTGGTCTGTGTAAGGTGCCCACGTCGGTGACTGATTGACTGTCAAATGAGATGGGACTTACCAGGTGGGGGATCTGCAGCAGGGAGCTGGGAGTTGTGCGTTTATGACCAGTTTCTGAGTCTCCTGAGATGTTGGCAAAGCCGATCTGAAGAGTTCTGTGAAAATGTTTAGAGATAATTAAATGATAAAAGCAGCTTAGAAATGGGTTTTTCTATAGCAGGCTTCTGCATTTAATATTAAAATATGTCCCTTGGGCAATGTCTTTTTTTCTCCATCACACATTCGTATTATCTGCCCTGGTAGGTCCGGCACCTTTATGGTCTTTGAGCTTGCCTGCACAGCAAAGTTCATCCTCGGTCAGACGGGCTGTGATGATACAACCAGTGTGTTTCTCTACGTTACTTCCCCACCGTGGGCACCCCCAGGCGGGGTTTGTCTCCCCCGAGTGTGCTCACCTCCTCAAGGTGCTTAATGAACCACCAGAGTCGGGAGGACACTGATGGCTGTGAAACTATGGAACTCGGTGGCTAGAGGGGTGCTGAGCCTGAAAAGGCCGGTGGGCACAGAAATTGCCATTTTAAGTTTATTGATCTCGCCAAGGAGATAATTTTGGAGGGCTGCTGCCAAGTTAGGGGTTGGCATGCTTCTTCCCATGTAATAAAGATATCCTTCAGCTGCCTATGTGGAAGATCAAAATGAATCGACAGCTGCCACCTTTTTACCATTAGTTTCACAATACTTGCTATTTCCTTTAGGCCTGGCTTGCTAAATTCTCACCTTTAATTTATTTTTTTGCTTTTAAAGAAAAATTGAAAGGAAAATCTTGAAAATACAAAGCCAAGAACACAAGACCACAAAATAATATTTCCTTGTGCACTTTAAAAATGCTGTAATTTTTAATGCAGTTGCGTGATTTGACATCGCATTGTTCATGATTTTTTGAGTTCTCGGTGTTGTTAGCAAACAAAAAAATTAATAGTTTTTTCAAGAGATGTATGGTATAATGGGCAGATGCAGGATAAATACTGAAGAAAATGTAGGTGTTTTATCACCATCTGTACAAAAGCAGTAATAATGTTAATTCTTGTAGCATACTGAAAAAGACAGAAGAAAAAGGCAATTTTTTATTGGATAATAAATCCTGCAGTCTCCATGAAGTTGTTTAATCCCACCACTGCTATTAGTTTTGTATGTTTAAACTTTGGATAATTGAACAGGGACATAGTTAAAAGCATGAAAATATAGAATTTTGGGACTTTCCTTATTATCTTTTGAAATTATTAAAATAGGATCTGGTTTTCAACTGATTTCATTCTCAAAGGCAATAGGGCTGGGCTTATTATTGTTACTACTAGAACCGTCATAGAAAGATTTCTACATTTCACTCACTTTGAGTATCAATAGTGGCATAGGAAATTCATTTGATCTTCTATAATGTTTTCATGGTTAATAAGATTTACATATGACATTTTTGTATGATTAAAAGTACTGGAATTTCATTGCAGTAGGCATTAACTCCTGTGATTGAAGTTAAGGGAGATTTTTTTTTTTATAGCTAATCAAGAGTTTAACTGCCTCTGGGGCATTTTAAGAAAATGTTATACTGTACTTAACGAACATTATACTACAAATAAGAGTGATATTCCTGTAATTAAAACAGTCTGGATATTGCTTAATGAATGTTTTTCTTATCTTAATGTATAGGCAGTAAGGATTCATGTAGTTGCCTTTATTAACTTGTGGAGTTAGTTAAAAAGCTGGTTAAAACAGTAAGTCCATATCAGGTCAATATAAAATGCTTATGTAGGGATTTCATTGCTCTTATAAATCTGACTAGTTAAAAAATAAACACAGATGCTCGTTTGTGCCATCCTGAGCCGTACTGCAGGGTAGTATTTTGGCCTGTAGACATTTCTAAAGCTAAGTGTTGCCTGGAGCATTGCAGGTTTTGCGGGCATTCTTCTTTATCGTCCGTTTAGGAAATTTTTAAAAATTTCCAGCAGACTGGTATTCAAAAGCAGAGAGCGGTTGTCTTCCAATTAGCGTAGCTACACTTGCTGTTGAACTAGGAGCATTGTGCGTTCGTTCTTTTCTCTGTCATATTGCATCAGCTTTGATGTAATTACAACATTTTTTTTAATGTATTTGTGGTACATTTTAGTTTATAGTTCTCTTCTTCAGCAGTTTCATATTTACTAGTTGCTTGGTAAATTGTTCTTCGCTGATCAATTATTTGGCACAGAAGTCATTTTGAATAAGTTCAGTTTAATACAAAATAATAATTCTACATAATAATTCTTCTACAAAATAATGCTTGGCTAAACATAAATCATATTTTTACTTTTCATCTTATTCTGAAAATATCACACAGGTTTTTTTTTTTCCCCAACTGAGATCGAGCGTCTTTATATTGTTTAAAAGATACTCACCAGCTGGATTGCATCTGCATGCATCTAAGTCTCAATTTTGCACAAGTCTCTGTGCCAAAACCTGAAAATAGCAGGTTGGCCCACGTATAGCCTAAGAACACATGGAAATGGAACAGTTTCATAATCCAAAATTAATCCTCAGTCCTGCAGGCACTTAAGCACATGGTTAATTTTAAGTGTTTGACTAGTCCTTTTGATTTCTCTGGGCTAAGCACATGCTTGAGTGGGTTTACGGGAGCAATCTCAAAGTGCAGAGAAGACTGCAATATTGTTTTGTTTTTCCTAAGTAGTAAAAATGTCTGTGCTTTATTTAGTAGCATAATTTACATACATTTCTAAGTACTGGAATCGTCAAGCTGTTTGTGCTTTGCCTAAGTGTAGACTGCCGTAAATTGCAAATCAAGATAAAATATGGCCTATTTAGTGAAAAATTCTCAGAAGTACGAAGGGAACCTCAGTTTGTAAAATATCCCCACCACAACCAAAATTACAAAGAAGCCCATTTATCATAAAAAATCAGAAGTTCTGAAAGACCCAAAGTGGGTGAGCAATTTTTCTTTCTTATGACTTCTGCAGCACCAGTGTATTGACACTTGATTTATTTCCTTCTGCTAAATATTCTCAGGCACATCTTTAGTGTAATTTTATTTTAACTCAGATGTAAATCAGAAGTAGATTAAGGACTGTACCCTTTTCCTTTTCTCTCATGCTGTGCAGATACAGATATCTAACCTGACGAGGCTCTGGTGAACGTGGTGGCTCTGTGTTACAGCGAGGTCATTTAACAGGCAGGAATGGCACTTTATTGATTCCAACTTTATCAAGTGCCTGTTTCTTATTTTACATGTAACTCGTTAGCAGCCTGCTCCTAAACTGCTCTGGAGGCTTTGGTTGTTTGGGACTCAGACTGTAATCATAGTAATTAGCGCTGAATTTTCAAATCCTGGTCTCGATCTTGACCTTGCAGCATTTAGCAAACACGCACACAGCTGGACCGGTGGCAGGAGCTGCAAGAGCTCGGTGGTTGGGATGCTCCCTTTATCCTGGTGCAGGCACCGTCACAGAGGGAAGAGAGGGGAGTGGGGAAGAGGGGAAAAGCACGTTCAGTGAGAAAAGAAATTCTGTCCAAACATCGTTATCAATTTTTGTGTATGTTTACATAGAGATGTGGGTGGGTGCAGAGTTGGGGTGCGTGAAAATGTTGGGGCAGAATTATTAGGAAAGGAGATGCCTGATGGTGAGACAAAGGGGAAGAACTGGAAGAGGCAAGAGTGGTTTTGCAGCAACATAAAGAATCTCCTCAAAGTTCAACTTTTCTGCAGAGGCCACCGGCATGGGTCTGCTCTATACAAGTGTAAGCATTACAACTTTGAGGGGTTTATATATTCACTTCCTAAGACAGAATTTGGCATGGGATACTCCAGTACAGCTTGTGGGTGATATGTGCCTGATCCTTCTCCCAAACTGGAAGATGCCTGACCCCAGAAGCCATCTTTTTTCCTTTATGTTGCACACTGTATATTGGTTTGTATACAACATTGATAAACCAAAACAAATCACCCATTGATGTCCTACATCCAAAGTAATGTCATCTTACTTCTCAATGCACATCTTAAAAAAAAGGCTAATTTTATGTGTAGTCCTTCCTAAACCTCTCTAATAGGGTATGGAATCTTCATCTTTATTGTAGGATGGTTTTGTTATTTAAAATGTGTTGTAATTTTCTGTCGTGGCTGCTAGTTGCAGTTCTGTAAAAATAGGTGATGCAAGACCTTCTGCTCAGAAAATTTATGACTAAACAAAATTTTAGTGTTGTAGATTTTAAAAAAGCAACATAGAAGCAACATTAGTTAAATACATGAAAGCGCTTAAAATTCACTGGTAGCAATTAAAACTTCAAAGCTGTTAATGTTTATTTATATATGTTTATATTTAGGAGAACAGAGAACTGAATAATTATCTTAACTACACTTTTCTTTGGTTAATGTGGCAAAGGGAATGTGTCCCAGACAAACAGTGCTTTTTCCATTGCCCTACAATGATGTGGGTTTCATTGAGCAGCGTTGAGCATCCCAAGGAGCTAGAAACTCTGCTAATGGTAAAAGCAAAGCAAGGCGCAGCTCAGCTCGGGAATACTTTATGGGCATGACGAGTTATTCAGTTATCCATGCCGTAAGGAAGAGAGCGAACCCTTGACTGTATGTCACGTATGTTAAAGCTCCCCAAGACAGGACACCAATTAACCTTGGATGATAGCAAGCACACACACACACAGGCTGCCCGAGAGAAGCAGCCTGTTGCCGTTAGTAGGAAGCAGCAGCCCTTGTCACCCTGAGCCATTATTTAAATCTCTTTTAAAAATCCCTTATTAAGTCAAAGAACCATAGCACTCTCCTCTTCCTCACAAACGGACTGTTTTCGCTGCCGTAAAAATGGGAGACGTTAGTAATATGAGAAGCCAGCGATCCTTTTATTTTTATCCTCGCTGTCTGATTTGACCATTTTGAACTGAGAAGAAAAAAACAAACCCTGATCTTCAGTCAAAGCAATTCAAGGCATGGTGGGGCTTGGAGTGAACCAAAACAACAGGGTCAAATGTAGTTGAAAGAACATGGTGGGGTAAATAAAAGGTCTTTTTTTTTTTTAACGTTTAGTGCTGGTGGGAGGAGAAAGTTTGGTTAACTATTTAACCTGTGACAGCCTTTTATCATTTTATGGCATAGGGCTGCATGATTTTAAGCCTTTGTCAGTAAGTTCCTGGTTTGTATTCGATCTTTTCCTCAGAAAGGCTCTGGTGTCCAGTTATACAATTTACCTCAATTTACTGGAGATAAGAAAAAATTATAAATAGCAGCCAAAGATACATATTTTTCCTAAAATGAGACTTGCCAGCAACTTTGGATCTGGTACACATTTTCCATCTAAACCCTGAACTGCTTTCTTCCACTCACTCTTCTCTGTGTTGTGATTTTTTTTTATCAGCAGTGCTCTCCTTCCCAATTTGATTCACCTCTCTGTTTTTTGGCTACAATGTGATGTGTCTTGATCAGTTGTTGGAAGCGGTTGCTAAAAGTCATTTGGAAGCCCCCTTTTCATTTCTTCCCACTGCAGTTTTTGCAGCAGGCAACCACTCTCAGGAGTGACTCCCTCCAATCTGTCCCTTTTGATATCCAAAGCTGGTTGTTACGGGGGTTAAATTTCTTAATTCGCTGAGTTTTTGTGAGCGCTTCTTCAGCCCACCGCGCTCGGTCCCGGCAGCTGCGTGCAGTCCGGACCACCTGTCTCCCTGAGGATGCTGTGAAAGTGTTGGGGTTTATTCTTTCACCTTCTTCAAACTTGAGGGATGAGGGATGATTTTATAGCCATTATAACTCCCATCAGCTTTAGGGGAATTAATCTCCACGTTACATCGGTGCGAGATCGGATCGCCCTTATTGGGGGAGTTTAAAATCAGATAAAGCCTCTTCCAGGGTGCTTTGACTGGGAAGGAAAGCTGCTTGTCAAGAGATCTCAAACCACAGAGCTGGTGGCTTCTGCCTGCCCTGGCAAGGGGTTGGGTTTGGGGGGGTTTCTTAATTAGTTTTTGGAGGGTCAGGGAAATGACCGTAGTGGGTCTGGAACAAAGGAGGAAATCAAAATGTAAAGCAGAGTGTTTGATATGTTGATAACCCCCCAGTTTTAATTTTAGCATAATTGGATCAGGGTTAGTGGCAGTTGTTAGGTAAAGTACCTTCCCGAAGTTCTGGCTTTATTCAAAAGTAAATATCATAGCTCTTCTCTTTTAATCTAAATCTTTTTTTTTTCCCTCCCAAAGAAGAACAGCTCAGTTTACCTCGGATTTATTTCCACTGGGAAAGCGCTGAGATTTCAGGGACCTGTATTCTGATGGTAAAGCTTGTGACATAAGCTTTTGTTTTCCATGTGTGGAAACGTTAGCATTTTTTCACATGTTAACTTTTTAACAATTGTGGGGAATTTCTTTTCCTTGAAAACTGCCGTCCTTTTCTTTTTCCTTCCCTTTTCTCCTTGATATTTTTATTTCCCTTTTATATGGAGACTTGTAGATTTTGTCACTTCAAACGTTAGCTGTTCCTCCTCTTTTCTTTCGCTTTACAATACACACTAGGAGATTTTTTTTTTTTGCATATTCCTCCCCTTTCTCTGTGAGATATTGTAGTTGACCAAATTTAAAACACTACAGTATTTAGCATCCCCGCCGTGCCATTTTAAGTATTTGGACCTGGAAAATGCCCCAAGCAATAACTACCTGAATTGCTTTTAATTACACAATATAGCTGCATCATTTTACTTCAGATTCTTTTTGATTGATGCTGTAAGGCAATTGTAACCATGGATGATGGGATTAAGTGCCTCTTGAAGTGACTTTAGCTTCTTGTGGGAACAAAGGGAAAGAAGAGAACACTTAGTCCCTTTTTGAGTGAACAGCCTTTTTTCACTTGCTATATAAAGAAATACAATTAACAAACATTATCCCCAGAGGTGAATTGAAATGTACATGCAGACAATAACCGCTCTTGACTGCAATTAGACATATATGATCCGAGGTATTTTGGCCATTCATTAGTGCTAATTGTTTGAGAAACAAGCCCACAGAACAAATGATTAAAATGTTAGTGCCATAACCAGGATTATTAGCATGTGTGATAAAATGCATGCACCGCAGCTGTACCAATAAAACTCTCCGGCGAGTCGCTTTGATTCGACAAACACTCAGCTCGGCTGCGAGCCCTTCGTATTTGCACAGGGCCTGCTGATGTTTATAACAAACAACTTATGTCTTCTTTTCTTAATTAGAAAGAATTACTATGCAAATTGCGGGGCTTTGTAATTTCGGAGAAGTTTCCTTTGTCTTTGGCAGATTATTTGTGTGCGGTTGTGAGCTGCTCCCTAGTAAATTTAACATGGGAAGACCATTATATTTACTCTAGGGGTTTTTTCGCACATAGCGGAGAAATAATTTGTAGGAGATTTTGCTACGTTAGCTGGGTTGTGTTCAGTGAAGTCTTAGGTCCTGGATCACTTCTGTCCTGCCACAGCACCACAGATATCCACGATTTTGATCAGTACACAGTTATGTCCTTACACATCAGGGAAATTATCCAGCTTTTTAAATGGTTTTATTCAGATGCCTAAAATGCTCTCCGGAAACACTTGGCAACACTATGCCAAAGACTGTAGCAGGAGAGATGAGGACTACTGAGCAATGGATATTTTTCCACACATTAAGTAGATCCCAGGGTAGCATCTCTTAAAGTATGATTTGATCTAGCAAATAAACAGGGAACAGAGGCGCAGGTTAAAGTGCTGATCCTGAAAATCACTTGTGGGAGTACTTTACTTTGTGAGCTATATGTTGTTGGCTCCGATGAGACCGTCCAGGTGTGTGCAGTTAGGTATATGCGTGCATATGAGCAACGCTGGAATGTGAAAATCCAGTTTACAGCAGGGAAATGTGTGTAATTTGGAGTAATTTCACTGGTTTGCAGTCACACTGTATGGCTGCCATTACAAAGTACAATGTCTCTTGGTAATCAAAAAGGTTTTGTTTTCTCCTTCCTGAGGATGAACTATTTGCTCTTGGGTGAAATGGTTCTCAGAGGATCACAGGTAACTTTAACTTGCCTGCTACCTTTACATATTTGATGAAGACTTTAGTAGAGTGTTATGTTTGCGGAAGAAATTTAGTTTCATTTCCAAGACCCAAGAGCATTCAGCGTGCTGCTAGATGCTATGAATGAAAATACGCTGCTGTAAAACAATTTAATGAGCATTACCCAGTAGCCTAGTCCCTGTTTTAACTTAACAGTGCTAAAAGGAAGAAACATTGTCTTAGCAATTCGCTTGGCTTATGTCCATGTGTTTAGTTTAAAACATAGTCGAGCTCAGTTTGAATCATTCAAATACTTGTAGTCAGGAAACATATGTAAGATTTTCTTCCTCTTTATGGCATGGGGTTAACAATATAATTGAGATTGCAGTGCTGTGTGGGTATTTTTGTCCTAAAAAAAGTAACTGCTGGGGATGTTTTTATTCTATCAAAATAACAGAAGTCAAGATAATCAGGATAGTGTTTCCTACCAGAGTAGCTAACTGCTAACATGCATAGAACCCTGGGCCTTGCCACTGTTTTAAAAAGATCTACAGGCAAATGGATTTCTTAATAAATCCACTTCTTCCTCCACGTTTCGTTTTACTGTAGAACATAAAATATGACTATGCAAGGAAAATGCACAGAGAGAACAGAAGAAGATTTTTTGAGAATATATGTCAAAATAACAGCATTTGAAAATGTTTAATGCAGTCACACCTAAGCATGCTTGTTGAAAACTCTTACTTTACACGTACATTTCTAGAGCTCTCTGTTTTGAAAGAAGGATACTGTGATGGTCCACTGACACCAGTTCCTCCTATATGTTTTTTTTTCCTGACCATACCTCTTGAAAAAATTATTTATAAAATGTTCCATAAGACTGATAATTTTACACATCGACAGTATGTTTTTATAATAATCTGCATCCTGAGAAACCTGTGTTTTGGACCCATGTAGCTACGAAGTTGATCAGATGAGGAGGAGGTACCAATTGTGACTGGGTGATAGTATTTCTAACATTAAGCCTATTCGGTGATGGTATTTTAATGGACTAAATCTACCACTTCTGTGGAGCCAGACAGTCTGCTGGGTCTACTGCTCCCCAGTCTAAACGAAAGTTCATAGACCTCAATGGTGACACCTGGCTAAATCTGGTCTGCAGGTAACAATGGTTTTACCTACATGGCACTGCACACCCCATTGTGCGTGGTGTGCAGAGCAGAGCTGCCTTCATGGGGCTTGCGGCAGTGAGAGGGAAACCGGCTGGTCAAACAGCCCTTGGTTCGATGGCAGCCCAGAAAAAATCCTGGAAAACGTGTATGACAGGAGATACATCTCATCTCAGCATGCTCTGAGATTATGGTGTTAGCCACCTCTATTCAGTTTGGAGTTTGGGGTGGGTTGGAGGGTTGGTGAGAGGCATTCCTTAAGGGTTCTTCAGGGACTGCGTGGCTCTAGGCTGGAGTTAACTATTAATGGGCTGAGCTCTTTGACTCCTTTGTGCCTTTGGGAACTACAGGGTTGAAGCCATCAGAGAAAGAGAATAGAAACTAATCACTTTTGTCCCCTCATATATGTTTAGTGAAGGGCTGTAGACTTCTTTACTGACCTCTGTGTCACACTGAAAAAAGACCCTCCTCTTTCCGTTTGAGATAAACCACTCTTCCACCTCCTCCTTGCAAGTGTACTACTGCAAGAAAATGGGATTAAGTGGGTTTAACTAGCAGCCACTTGAGTTGCCACAAGTTGTGTTACCATCCCCACTTCAACATGAAGCAGAGGACATGAAGTGGTTTGTGGGAGAGGGGCAAAGAGGGTTCTTAGGAGAGACTCAGTGGATCTCAGTTGCGTGTCTCCAGCACCTAAATCTGGAAGCTGTTGCAGTTAGAGATGAAAAAAATTTATTAACACGGATATCACTGGCACTTGTAATAAAATAATGTGTCATTTCTGTTTAACAGCAAAGCTGCCCTATTTCTTTGGCTGAAGTAAGCATTACCAGAAGTATTACGAAGAGGATTCTGGCAATGGGTTTTTGTGGGATCATAAAGTGAGTCCACCCAGGACATGCAAACACACAGCAGAGGAGATGGTGGAATAGTTGTCCTCTTCGAGTTAGTTTACTGAAATAAAATGCGATAAAAGCTTTCTTCATATTTTTAACCCAAGACTTATATTCAGCATTTAGGGTGCACACTCTAGGGGAAGAGAGGGTTCTTTGACAGGGTTAGCTTAGAAAGGCAAGTATCGAAGTGGTCTGTCAGCGACACACCGCGTTGGCTCTGATTTAGATTGACTGAACTCATTTCCAAGCATTTGAGAGGGTTAGTCATGTTCTCTTTCAAGAAAACCCACATAGGCGTGTAGCCACGTGCCATACAACACAAGTGTATGTGTCAAGTAGTGTGTCGTACATTCCCAAGTGCAGCAACTTGGGAAGCATTATTAAGAGGGGCATAGGAAAATGCATGGGTCCCTGACATGACGCGATAATGACATGTTCAGCGTGGCGCTAGAAAAGCTTTGCATTATTCAAAGTGCTGAATAATATACATGATAATGCATAATGGTGTTATATGGTAGGATTATTTTGTGGCATGAGTGACTTGTGCTCTGAGTATGAAGGCAAATTGTATTATTTTGTCCTTATTTTTGACATAGCAGAATAGGCTTGGGGGTACAGCTTGAAATGGGGAGGAGCAGGAGCAGGCAAGGGGTTTTTTTTTGGAAGGCCATGAAACACAGTGGCACCCTCTGCAATTTATTTCTCTGTGCTTGTAATTATGGAGTGAAGCAAGCTCCGTAGCGCACCTGGGGGCAGCCTCCTCCAGCAGCCCCACTGCCTCCAAGTGCACCAACCTGGCTTCTGCCAGGTTAGCTGGTCCCTCACTGGGAATACCAGCATGGGGTGGAGACCGCCACAAACTTGACACCTGTGGACCATATGGATGCCACCCACTCAAGCCATGTGACACCACAGGCTCACATCTGCACTGATGTGTGGTACACAAAGCATTTATAAACTGTAAAAGCCACGGCAGCCAACAACCTGCTGATGATGCTGGTGGGTTGATGAGCTCTGTCGATGCAAGTCTGTGCTGTGGATCTGAAGGTCTGAAGGCTTCTGAGAGAACATGCTGGGATTAGTGAGGTTCCACATTACATGGGGTTTTCATTCCTGTTTTCCTCGTTTCCCCCTCCATCCATTTTACTTATTTAAAATTTGCATGCAAATGCTTGTTGATATAACACTAAGGTTGCAAAATCAACTTTGCAAACCCATGTTTGTTTTAACCAACACCCCTGCTTCATTCACAGCATGCTGTCCAGCTCCTGGAGCAAACGTGACAGATAGCAGCCTTCTCCCTAAATCAGTCCCCATCCGTTCCCAGCACAGCCTCCATCCTGCGGAGGAGTCTTATGACAGGGAAAAACCAACCACCACCCTTCTGTATTTAATACTTGACACAGTGTACAGAATGGGAAGCATAATTAAGGCTGCACCGATAACCTCAGCCCTGGCAGTTCTTCAGTTATGAATGTTTAAGTTTGCAACTTCTTTTGAACATAGTAGTTTTGGAGGTTTACTAACTGTAATACTGATATCTCCCTACCTTGACTCTTCCTAAGGAAAAAAAATATATATAAATAAATAACCCCAAACCAAGGACTATCTAGGTTTCTCTTTTAAAATATAGTCAAGTATTCTTTGCAGAGTTGTAGCCAAGAGTCTAATTCCAACCATGTCCTTTACAGGGTGGAATCTCCTCTGCCAGCTGGTGTTCCTAAGCTTAGTTATCGCTTTGCATCATCTCACAAGTACGTTCCCAGGCGAGCTGTGCTGTATGTACCTGCGGATGATGAAAAGAAGATACGAAAAATCCCATCCCTAAATGTAGATTGTGCAGTGCTGGACTGTGAAGATGGCGTGGCTCTGAACAGAAAGGTAATTAAAAATTATCTGTGTGTTATTATCAGTGCTAAAGAGAACTTGTGGAAAAGCGTTGCCTTTGCCTTGGGGAAGTGACAACCAGAGAGACAAAGATAAATCTTAAGATCTACAAAGTAATGTAACAGTGATAGGCTTTGTGAAGGCATTGGGAGCATCTGATTACCCAGAACTGAAGGTGATCACATGTGACCAAGTGGGGAGGGAGTTTTGAAGGAGTGCAGAGCTGGGCGTAAGCTCTTATCAGAGAAGAGTGGGAGATTCTGTTATTACTGCTGCATATTTCTTAGGGGAGAGAAAGAAGTGGGCAGTGAGAAGAGAAGCAGGAAAGTGTCACTTCAGAATCACCAGGTGGGGTTTTGTTGTTGAAATGAAAACATGTGCAGATTATAAGCAAAGCAGTGTGGGTTTGGGTTCGAGCCTTGGGATGTTTAGAAAGATTTACTTCCTGAACTTGTTGGAAGAAATGCTGTTAGGGGTTTTTCTAAAGGAAGCAGAAGTCCAAAGCTGAGTTTGCAACAGGGTTTGGAGAGTGATTTAGATTGAAGGAGCTGCAAGAAAGCAGGCATGGAGAGCAGCCTGGGAAAGAGATTTGGATGTGTTAAGTACCACTGCCAAGTTTTTGTTAACATTGAAATGTGAAAGAAGAGAGAACTTTCTAACATACATTCAGTTGTGCTTGCAAGCAAATTTTTAAAAATATCTCAAAATAACCATTTTAAAATGTTTCACATCTTAATGTATATGAGAAACTGGTGTAAATGTTTCCTAGTGAGAAGTATTTCTGAACAGGAAGGTACGTTTGCCATGATTTTTGCATCATTGTTATATTTGTCAGTTTTCCTGTCCATTTTACAGTGCTTCAAACTACAGCAAACACAGTTTAGGGTTTGACTATGAATGTGTTGTCCATGAAATTATGAAAATAGACTTGAAAATTTTCCTGTGTCATCCCAAAAATGTGGATGAAATTTTAGTCTTTTTTGTTTCTTGGGAGTTAATGGTTTCCAGAAGGACTCTCTTGGGTAGTCGTCTCTTTAACCTTCAGGTCTTTACAGGTATGTTGGAAAGAAAAAAGTTTATAGAGTTTGCATGTATCTATTTTAGTTCTGAAAAGTGAAAATAGCATTGCTGAATGTTCACGTGTACTGCTGAAGACAGCTGGAGAACATTTTCCAGTTCCTAAAATTCTATGTGGAAGACTAAGATTATATCTGCTTGCACCGTGACATAATATTGTTTAGGTCATATTTAGGAGGCTACTGCTCCCAATGTGTCACTGTAAGGTGACACAAGACAAAATTGTGTATTAAACTGTAGTATATTTAGGTGCAGCTTAATTATATAAAACAAATCTTTAATAGCAGAAGCATCTATTTGTAATAGAGGATGACAGCAAAACAAAATTTTATGATCAAGGTTACAAAGTTGATAATAGTAATTTCTAAACGGTGGTAAAATTCTAGCTCTGTTGAAATGAAGGGGAGTTATGCCACTGGGTATCAGCTCTGCAGAGAGAAGAGGAAAGACCCATTGCATCGGGAGAGGTGCCGGAGCTGAGTGAGGCAACCCAATCTGCTCCCTGTATAACAATCAGCGCAACTAAAAGGCGACAGGTGATGGTATTGGGTGACTCTCTTCCTAGAGGTACAGAGGCACCCATTTGCTGACCTGATGCACTCTCTAGAGAGGTGTGCTGCTTACTGGAGGCTCATATCAGCGGTGTCAACGAGAGACTGCCAAGCCTCATACAGTCCACTGGCTATTATCCGCTGCTGTTGTTTCATGTGGGCACTAGTGATATAGCCATAAGCAGCCTGAGGAATATCAAGAAGGATTATAGAGCCCTGGGACCGGTGGTCAGGGACTCTGAGGTGCAGGTAGTTTTTTCAACAGTCCTCCTGGCTGAAGGGAAGGAGGTTAATAGGGACAATTGAATCTGACAAATCAACAAACGGCTGCAGGACTGGTGCCACAGACAGGGGTTTGGCTACTTAGACTATGGGACTTGGGAAAGCTAAGGCCCGGATAGAATTAAATCTGGCCAGGGATGTCAAGGGCAACAAGAAAATCTTCTGTAGGTATGTCAGTGATTAAAAGAAGACTAGGAAAAATATGGGCCTTCTCTGGAAGGAAATGGGAGACCTGGTCACCCAGGATATGGAGAAGCCTGAGGTACTCAATGACTTTTTTGTCTTGGTCTTCACTGGCAAGTGCTCTAGCCATACTGCCCAAGTCACAGAAGGTAAAGGCAGGGACTGGGAGAATGAGGAACCACCCACTGTAGGAGAAGACCAGGTTCGAGACCATCTAAGGAACCTGAAGGCGCATAAGTCCATGGGACCCGTTGAGATTCACCTGCAGGTCCTAAGGGAACTGATGGATGAAGTTGCTAAGCCGCTGTCCGTCATATGTGAGAAATCTTGGCAGTCTGGTGAAGTTCCCGGTGACCAGAAAAGGGGAAACATAACCTCCATTTTTAAAAATGGGGAAAAAGGAAAACCTGAGGAATTACAGGCCAGTGAGTCTCACCTCTGTGAGCAGATCCTCCTGGAAATTATTTTAAGGCTCATAGAAACTAAGGAGGTGATTGGTGACAGCCAACATGGCTTCACTAAGAGCAAATCATGCCTGACAAATTTGGTGGTCTTCTATGACAGCGTTACAGCATTGGTGGATAAGGGAAGAGCAACTGACATCAACCACATCCTTGTCTCTGAATTGGAGAGACAGGGATTTGACAGATGGACCACTCTGTGAATAAGGAATTGGCTGGATGGTCAGAGAAGTATTGTCCAAGTATGTAGGGACAGAGTGAGGGAGGTCAAAGCTTGGCTGAAATCAAAACTGGTGAGAGATGGGTGGAACAAGAATGGCTGCTACGTGTGCATCATCAGCAAAAATTAGAAGGAAGACCAGGGCAAGTATGGAACCATTGCTCCATGAATAATCATGCTTTGCTGTCAGAGTCTGCTTTCAGGCCTTCTAGGTCATATCCTAGAAGCAAACCTTGAGGGATGGAGGTAGCAGCCACAGTAGGGGAGGATGGAGTTAGGGTCTATTCAAAGAAGCTGGTCCATGGAACCAGACAGGATGCACTGGAGGCTGCTAAGGGAGCTGGCTAGTATCATCCTGAACCTGCTGTCTGTCATCATAGAAAGATCATAGTGGCTGGAAGAGGTTCCTGGTGCCTGGAGAAAGGCAAATGTTATAGCTGTCATCAGAAAGGGTAAGAGTGAGAAGCTACAGGCCCATCAACCTAAGGCTAGTCCCCAGGAAAGTGATAGTCCTGGTTCTCATGGAAGGTATTTTATGGCACGCAAGGACCTAGCCAGAATGGACTGATCAGAAGCAAGTCATGCCTGACAAACCTGATCGCCTTGTCTGAATAAGTTTCTGTCTTTGTGTATGAAATCTGAATAGATGTTGTCTACCTTGACTTTAGCAAGGCTTTTNCAAACCTTGAGGGAGGGGGGTAGCAGCCACAGTAGGGGAGGATGGAGTTAGGGTCTATTCAAAGAAGCTGGTCCATGGAACCAGACAGGCTGCTGAGTGAGCTGGCTAGTATCATCCTGAACCTGCTGTCTGTCATCATAGAAAGATCATAGTGGCTGGAAGAGGTTCCTGGTGCCTGGAGAAAGGCAAATGTTATAGCTGTCATCAGAAAGGGTAAGAGTGAGAAGCTACAGGCCCATCAACCTAAGGCTAGTCCCCAGGAAAGTGATAGTCCTGGTTCTCATGGAAGGTATTTTATGGCACGCAAGGACCTAGCCAGAATGGACTGATCAGAAGCAAGTCATGCCTGACAAACCTGATCGCCTTGTCTGAATAAGTTTCTGTCTTTGTGTATGAAATCTGAATAGATGTTGTCTACCTTGACTTTAGCAAGGCTTTTGACATGGCATCTCATAAGATCCTGGTTTTCAGCCTGAGAAGAAGTGGACTGGATGGACAGACTATAAAGCAGGTTGCAGCGTGGCAGGAATTGGGTGGTCCATGCTGTGTGCTATTTTGCATTTACCTTTGCTGGGGCAAATACTGTTTAACTTCTTCATTAGAAACCTGATTGATGGGATGGAGTGCACTCTTACCAGATTCACAATGAAACTAAACTGGCGTGCAGTTGATATGCTGGAGGCCACAGCTGCTCTTCTGATGGGGCTTTACAGTTGGAGGAACAGCCTGACAGAAAAGTAATGAAGTCCAACAAAAGCAAAAAGCGAATTCCCATCATCAGGCTGATGATCAGGCAGAGGACTGTGGCCAGCTGTGGGCTCTGGGACAAGAGAGAGATTGACCAATGGAGAGGGAGACCAGGAAGAGCCACTAAGGTGGTCATGGCACAAGAGGAGAGGCTGAGGAGCTGGGTTTGTTCATCCTGGAGAAGAGACATCTGAGGGGGCCTTAATGGAGGCTTTACTGCCTGAGGGGAGGTGGATGGATGGCAGAGCCAGGCTCTTCTCAAAGGAGCTCAGCAATTAGGCGAGAGCAGTGGCCACAGGTTGCATGAGGGGAGATGCTGACTAGAGACAAGGGAAAAAAGTCTTCCCCTTGCACATGGTCAGTCACTGGAAGAGGTTATCCAGGGTAGTAGTGCATCCTCCTTCCATGAGGATATTCAAGCCTTGGCTGGATGAAGCCGTGAGCAACCTGGTGTAGAGCAGTAGTAAGCCCTGCTTTGAGGAGGCGAATGGATGAGGTGATCTCCTGAGGTCCCTTCCAACCTGATAGACTGTGAGATTGCATGATCTAGTAGCAAAGCATAATTCAAAGTGATTGGAAGATTGAATTTCATTTTTAGATCTGCCAGAGATACTAAGGAAGACTTTGAGACTTAGGTTCTGTGAATGTGAAGCTGAAATTATTATTGCTCTCGCAGCTTAATTTATTAATGTTTCTGAGGTGTTTGGAGGCTTTGTGTGAAAGATATGTCAAGAACATGCACTGACGTACAGTATTCAGTGTCCCATTGCAAATGAGTAAACTGAAACTGAGGAAAAAAACACTGGGGAACAGCAACACTGAGCCTGTCCTTTAATCATTATTCTTAAAACAAACAGTACTGATGAATTTGACTATGGCTGTATTTTATATCAATAAAAATGCTACTTACAGATTTTCTTGAAATTGCTGCCAAAATGTCAGGTTCACAGTGCCTTGGACCAAAGTTATCTGTCTACAGAAGTGCCTTCACTTGCGCTTCACTTTAGAGGGAAATGAGGAAGATGAGCTTTCTATAACTGAAACTGGTAACATTGGCAAAACTTCATCTGGTTGCAGTAGTTGTTTTGAAGCTTCAGTCACAAATTAAAAATCTTTAACTATTTTCTGTACAATATTTTCTCTCAAAGAAGATATCCTTCCCTGTGCCCTCCTCCTCCCAGAAGAGGGGAGCCCAGAGCCATACCTAATCTGCATACCATTTTGGTGCCTGCATTTCTTACCTTCAAGGGCTACAGCACTGATTTCAGGTATCATCTGTTGACTTCGTCTTTTGTATCATTTTTTTCTATTTTGACTAAATGAGAAAAAAACCCCTAAAACCTTGCAGGAAGAAATTCACAAGGAGAAAATTTCTCAGCAAATTTTCTGAGGGGAACCTTGGGGGAGAAATGGCTAAAAGGCAAAGTTACAGCATACTGAATGCTAAGCCTGCAAGTAGAGTGAGAGCTGATCCTGGTGCGAGTAGGACATGTGGGGCTTTTGCAGCCCCTTTAGGACTGGACAGAGTTGTAGGAGGTCTTCAAAAATTCACAATAGGGAAACTGATAGGAAGGTATTCCAGTGTGGCTGAAAATTTCATCCTTCTTTTACAAAGTTAGCTTTAGTCTTGCTGAGCTCAAATCCTGGTTGGGGCTTCACACGCTGTTTTTAGAGGTTCAAATCACGTGGTGTGAACTTTCAGCTGCCTCTCCAGGTGTCTGACTCTGTAAGACACTAGGAGGTTCCACAACAGAAATTTAGGTTTTGGCTGGGGGGAGAATTGAATACTACTAAAGGCAAATTACTTTCCCTGAGCTACTGTTCACAAATAAAGACAGGAGCTCTTCCCCACAGATGTACACGCAAAGATTCTCCAGTGTTGCTGTACATTTTAAAGAAATTACTCAGAATGTCTCACTTGGTGATATTTTTAAGTGAACAGTTCAAATAGAAATTCTCAAACTATAAAATTAGAAATAATACAGATTGCAGTGTTGATATGTTGCAAAGGCATCGCACTCTAGAGACTTATTGTGCAACGGTACAAAGATAGCCTGCATTTATTTTAGTTCTTTGCAGGAGAAGGCCTGAATATTCTTTCATTTTAATTGTAAAAAAGAAGAACATGAAAAAGATGGCTGCATCAATGTGCTTGATCAAGTCATATAAGCCAGTAAACTGAATTGCATGTAATGCCATTGGGAGGTCTCTGTGGAGGATCTGAGCTCTCTGAAGATATCTCGAGGGCTCTCAGCCAAGCCAGCACTCCCTGGTATGGCTTTCTCTGTAAAGCTGCGTTACTCACTGTGCTTCCATGACAGGTGAACCTATTATTAGGTAGAAAAGTTTCTTCCTCCTGTTGGAGAAAGGAAGATTTCCAAGCTGGTGCTTTCATTTTCCAAGGGCAGAGTGGGCTGAGATTTCATAGCTAGTTCCCATGGGTCTTGTAAGGTTACCACCCTTACAAGACAGTTTTCTAGGACAGCATTTTTTCCAGCAGGATCCTGTCTTCGGTGCTAATATTCTTCAGAGCATCCAGGAGGTGTAAGTTGCCAGGTCAGGCTAGCAAAAGAGACTAGTTGGAGCTGCTCCTGTAGTGTTTATGCATCTTTCTGAGTCCTTGACAAGAGTTTCTGAGCATTTTGATGCCTCCAAACCAGTGCTATTAGTGGCTTTATCTTCCCTGAGGTCAGTAGGATGGCTTTGAACAACTGGGATATATGGCGCCTCACTCTGTAGCTCTCTTCGCTGTGCCATCAGGCCGGGCAGGTCACAGTCTCTTCTGCCAAAGATGACCTTTGAAAGTTATCTCAGGTAAATTTTGCAGGGGCTAGGATTCGGCCTTTTCTTTCCATGGGAAATGCCAGTGTTATAATTAAGAAGCAAAACAAAAACCCATATTCCCCCTCATCACATTTTTTGTGTTAGAGGTGTAAAATCAATCCCAGGGAGTGTACATATGGCTGGGAAATTTCTGTGCAGTCATCTGACATGGCACACTTGAAAACAGGAAAATTTATTGTTCATCTGAAACTAAAGAGATGTCATTCTTACAATAAAAGTTATTGATATTTAGGGCTGCACTGTGAAATGACGTAGGACTGATTAGGGTTTAAATTCCTAAGCCCTTTTTGCTGTGAATCATGATTGTGTCACTTTTTCTCTTCTAGAGAGCAGTTACTCTCTCCTCCAGCACTTGAGCAAGAGAAGCTGGGGAAGAGGAAGCCTCAGGTGTGTCCTTTCCTCACATCCCTTCCTCCACAGGGAAAATGGCAGCCCCCGAGCCTCTTCTGTTCTCCCTGCTCCACTCAGCAGCGAGGGGAAGTTTCATTGAGCTAAGAGGATGGATGGGGAAGGATCTATTTTGCTTATCCACAGCACGGTCTCTTAGGGTCATAGCACAAATTTGTTCCTACTTAATATCTTGTAGCCACTTAAAAGATCATCGCTGTGCTGTGCCATGGAAGAAAAAATAAATTCAATTAATTCTTTTGAATCGTCTGTTTTTAAAAATAGGATTAAAGCCTGACCACTTTGCAAACTGTTCCATTATGAATAACACATACGTAAGAGATGACTCTGGGTTCATTACAGTTAAGAGCAGATCATCCGCATACATGCTGATTTTATGGAGATTTGTCCCCATGAGAATGCCTCCTCCATCTCTCTAGTGATCTGATCCTGGGGTCAGAACAAACAGCACACCGGTGAGAGAGCATCCTTGCCTACCATTTTTCCCCTAATCTGAAGCCTTCTGACCTTTTTATTCCTTATCACTGATGAGAAGAGGCTCTTGCATATAAAGTAACACTTCAACTACATTTGGGGGTGGAGATAAATACATAAAATGGGTCAGCTTTCCTTATTGAAATGCATTTCCTTATTGATCTTATTGAAAGCTTTTACAGTATCAGTGGAAAAAAGCTGCAGCTGGTTTCCATACATCTCTAGCAACTTCAATTAAAATCAACAGTTTTCCTGTATTACGTGATGATAATTTATTTTTTTTTTAATAAAGCCAAGTTGGTTAGGATTTATCAATGCCGCAGGTATTTCTGTAAGCTCATAGTGAGAATGTTAGCTAGTACTTCATAGGCACAGTTGCATGAAACATTGATAACTAGGTTATTTTACCAGGTCTTTGCTTTATTTATAATAAATTAGTACTGTACCCTAATTGTATTCCTCCTACAGGGAGAAGGCTTGCTGATAAAGTGTGTAGAGAATGATTAAATGTACACAGGCACATAGTAGGGTGACTTCTCTTCAAAAGATGCACAAAATTAAAATGGGAATGCTGCTTTCCCCAGTGGCTTGCCATTATTAAAAGTCTCAGTAGCATGGGAAATTTCTTCTGTAGGAATTGGGGAGTCCAAAAGTCTCTCTGGTTTATTGTAGGGAAGCTGAACTGTACAGTGAAACTCTGCAAGGCCTTTTTGATCCTTGAAGAGTTCTGATGAATATACATTTTTATGAAAGTTGTAAAGTGTTTTCATTTCCTTATTAATCCCACCATGGTCCTGGAAGAACTGCCACTCCTGAGTGGTAACTGTGACAATAAAAGTTTTTGTTCCTATTGTTTTACTCTACAAGCCAATCATCTTCCTTACATAAAGATTTGAGGATTCATAAGGATGATCGCAATATTCAGCAATTTTCTTCTTAATGAGCTCAGTAATGCCTGTGTCTCTTCGAGCAGAGCCTTTGAATTGCCAGTTATTTCTTCTCCACTGATTCAGACGTACCCAATTAAGCTTGACTTGGACATGTTCTGATGTAACTATTACTGCTGACAGAACGGTGTCTAGAAACTTAGGGAAAGTGCCTTAGCTCAGTATTAACAGGAATTTCAGGCAGGAATACGTTAATAGACCTGGGAAAAGATTTTAAAGCATACAGTTGATGTTTGTATGGCCTTGGAATTCACAGTACTTCAACTCTTTGTGTGTAGTCCACTGTCCGCAGGCACATCAGCACATCTAGGTACTGAAGACTAATTGCAGGACTAGAAGTCATGTATTGCTACACATTTCTGGACCAGTTTTCAATATTTCATCCACTTTTGTAGCAGGAAGGGTTTAGCTGCACAGCCACTGAGCATCTAGCACTTAATTTGAAGGGAGCCATTGAGTTTCAAGTGTGCTACAGAAAATCACGCCAATACAAAATGTTCAGTATATACGTGCACCTTGGAAACAATCTGTTGGATCAGATTTGGGGAGACTTTTGTTTGTATGCAGAGCCATGTATTGGGTTGTGTTTTCAGGGCTGCAGTGGTACTGGTGTTGAGCAAAACGTAAAAGTACTGCCCAGATCGCAGTCACAGGGGTTCTCAGCACTCAACATCATTTGCTACAGGTCTCCTTTGGTTTTTTGTTGGCCCTGAGCAGGCAGAAGAATATGTTTGCATGTCCACGTTTCTGTTGCAATTAATCTTGAAACCTAGTCTTGAATCTAAGACTCCATCGTACTCATAACCAGTAGTCCACCTTCCTTGTTCTTCCACATTTCAAGGCCCACATTTTGAAATCAGAGAGGCAGGCCAAGCACGAGGAAACCCACAGGTCAGGAAGTGGTAGGAAACACAGAGCACTTGCCCTGTTTGATAAACTTTTCTACAAGGTATCTCTACAGTAACAGTCCAGGTAGTGGTCTACTGGACCTTTGGTCTGATTTAGGTAAGATAGGTAGGTATTGGAAGGTGGAAATGCGTGGTACTTTTCCCAGTGCATTGCTGCCATCAAAGCTGGACCTGTCCCGAGAGGTGAGGAGTGGGGGGGGAACCTTGGAGATAGTGAGAAGATATAAACATTACCTTTTTAACTGTGATTTAGTAGTATTATTAGGTAGCAAAACAAGGAATTGTGTCAGGATGCTGAGTAAGAAAAAGGAATTTTTTGCTGTTAGATGGTGGAACAGCATAGCTGTACACATGGAAGTTGCATATGAGGGTGAGGATGTGTGTGGTCATGTTTAGGCTTAGGATCCTTGGCAGATGTCAGCTGAAAGCATGATATTTAACCTCTGTACCTTTGGATGAATCTGTTATTCTTCTGGAGACCAGAGAAAAGGATCCTAGCACTCAGTAGCTATGCAGAAGCCTCATTTCCTTCCACTGTATGTCCAGTTAGCAGGAGTCCACAATATTTACGATGCTGAAGATTCTGTAGTCCTTATTCAGATAATATTTCACAATGAATTAAGGACATTTTTGTCTAGATGAGTAATTCATGATTAAACTCTTCAGGAGCATCTTCCTCCTATGCACCACTATATACTGAATTGAAGGCATGTGTGCTGTGCTAGTTGCAGGACACCCCATTCCCAAAATAAGCATAGGGCCATCTAAAACCAGCCTTTTATTTCCTCCACGAACTAAGCCCACGCCATGACGTCCCTTCAACTTAGAGTGGAGTAATTTATCTCTGTTCAACAGAAGACAGACCACATGGATTACGATTGCCTAAAGCCCTGGTTTTTACATATTCTGTGAATTACTTTCTTCTCTGAATTGTGAAAAGACCGTATGTTAAACAGTGCTTTATACACCTAAATAATACACTTCCATGAAACAGACTGGTACTCAAAATAGCTTTAAAACCACATCTCTGGCTTACTGAAACTGGAGAGCATCCAGAGCCATAAATTCATTGTGCACTCACATAGCAGAACAGAACATGATACGCAACTTTTGTGACTTTTCTAGTCCCTATCATAAAAGCCAAAATAAGTGAGGACAGATCATTAGGAAGCACAAGCATTTATTTACTCACGTCTAAACCCGTGTAGCTCTGCTGGCTATGTAGTATGCAGCAGGCTCCAGGGGCACAAAAGCTCTTAATGTGTCCCCAGGTTGCATATTGTCATGCCCGAAATTTGGGCTTACAACCAAGGAATTCTTTTGCAAAGAAGCAAAGAACACGCCAATTTTCTTTCTTCACTTTGTGTAAGTTAAAACACCTAGCTGCATTTGAAAGTTGCTGTTTTGGCAGTGCTTTTTGTTTACGTGTGGAGCATGTGCCGTTGTTAGCACATCTAGGTGTATTGGGCGATATATGTTATATATCTGTCTCCAAGGCAAATGGACACATCTACAAATCCAGCACGCTTACAGATTTGGATATTACTGCAAGCTGCTCTGCTAAGGTTGCCCATCTTTCTTTTGGCTACAAATATCACAAGGGAGACTATAATCTGTCTTCTTGTTTATCAATAAGGAAAGTGGTAAGCTGACTGTAGAGCCTGATCAGCACTTTGCATCTTTTCTGAAAGGATAAATAAAATCCTAGTGTTCTCTGAGGTTGACTGCAATTTCTACCTGTAAAGTGGCTTGGGTGCTCTGAGATTTCTGTTTCAACTCCTGAATGGCTGCATAACATAGTGCTATCTACTGTGTATCATTGTTATAGCTCTTTTTGCTCTCCTTCTTCCACCGCTGTGCATTGGGGCTACTCTCTCCAGAACAACGTACTTGCCAGTTATTACCTCTTTAAGGTTGGGAGAAAAGAACTGTAAATATTTTTCTTCATTTCTGATCACTGAGCTCCATAAGACCATAAATCCTTGTGTTACTCCTCATTTGGGAGCAAATGATTATAAAGATCCTGGCTGTTCATTTTAGTATGATTATAAACCGTGGCTTGCTCATTCTTTCCTCCTTACTTGTTACAGTCTAGTAAAGAGTGCGTCAAAATAGTTGCTCCTATGCCAGGCTTGAGATAACTTCATCTTCTAAGGTTTCACAACGCAATTGTGCACTAAAAGGGAATATGTTGAACAAATTGGTATTTTCTTCCAGCTTAGTCAGGTTATTTGGTTACATTTTAAACTTTGATTCCACACAGACCCAATCTTCCACTCGTTAACCAATTATTTTTAAATAGAATAATTATAGATCGTAATTTAGTGAGCATTTTCTTGAGAAAAAGGGCAAATTAATACATGTAAACATGGGTGAATCTAGTTAAATAAACTGTCCACAAAATCCTTACAATATGTAAACAACATTTGTTATGCCTTGGAGATAGCATATGATTGGACTCGTGAGACCCTGTTTATCCTACTGAACAGTTTCTTTTATAACTTCAAAGGGAATTTTATATATTTATGGCAATAGCAGGGTGTTAAGTGTAGCTAGACAGAAATTATACCTCAGCTATTTAGTTAATGCCAATAGGGATTAAATTAGATTTTATAGCTGTTAGTAGAAGTCTGTTTTGTAGCTAACAAGTGGGATTTTTAAATCCTGGAAAGCATAATCCTATTATAAAACTGGCAGCTGAATTAACATTATCTAGGAAGCAAGTCTTCACGGATTAACATTTTTTGATATTAACAAAGAAAAACTAATGCTACAGGGATATTAGATGCTTTTCCCAAAAGTAGGAAAAAAAGGAAAGTGAATATAGGACAAGATAAATGGCACAAATACCGCAGGAAGGAAAAATGGAGTGAAATATGCATGAGAAATTAAATCTGGGATTGGCCACATTCTGCCTCAAATACGAAAGAAATACACCGGCTAAGAAAAGGCTCCACAAGCCCACACATTGATTTATACATGCCTTGTGACTAATACACAGTTATCCACCGTGAGTGTGGGATAGCCATGAAGGCTGCCTCCTCTCCTGAGAGCTGAGGTCTTTTCATTCCAACTAGATGCTGTAGGAACCAAGGACTGGCAGCACTGCAGAAGAAACACTCCTCCCTTTACTGAATCAAGCCATAAAGCTGTTCCACAAAGATCCTAATGAAGTTCTTACATAGCTTGAAGGAGGGTTATGGGACAACTGCCATAGGCAGTGATACAGGAGATGAGTGGGTCACTGAACTTGCTTGTCTTGCAATATCTTATTCTAGGCATTGATAGACTAGATAGCTATAGGTATACGCCATGTCATATTTCAATTAAAAAATATTTGTCCCCATCACAGTTGCAGAGCAAACCTTTTCTTACCTAAAACTGTGAAGTATACATCCCCTGTAAATTATTTTAAAAGCTCTGTGTTTAGAATCTGAGCCCTTATTCACAGCTGCAGCACGGAAATAATGAAAGTAGTATTTTGTTGCGTGGAGGATTAAGAGGAATTTACTTGATAAACTTACCAGTCACAAAAGCGTGACAAACAATTTCTTCCAGATTTTGCAACATCATATTCAATGTTGTTGACCCAGCACAGATTTCACTGTAACAGTATCTGTTGGTTGCCATGTTGTCTCACAAATTTCTTCCTTCTTATCAAATAGAGAATTTTGTTAATTACTAGTGAGAGCTAAACTGAAACAACTTGTTGTAACTTGGCCTTACAGCCTGCCAATTTCTTGATTCAAGTAAAGCAGAGCTAGATCTGAGCCACTGTCAGACCAGGGTTTTGTTATCAGACATTTGACTGTGGCTTCACAGGTTGATTCTTGGTTTGGTGTTTTTGAAATGCTGCATTTTTCCTCCTTGTTGGATGCTACTTTAACCGTTATTACTTACTGGGTTACATTTTTACCAAGCATCTTTTCTGCCAGAGCATGTGTGTATAGCAATCATTGCTGTGGTTTAATCTGTTACCAAAGGTGTGGCTGTGACTGCCTTAAGGGGTGTTTTTTAAATCATGGTTGTGTAGCATAGACTTTACTTTGCAAAGCACATAACACCATCTAAGCTGTGGAAATAGCGTGAAATTTCTAAGTTGCCAAACTGTCCTCCTCTGAAGTTAGTGCCGTGAGGAAGAACCCTGGCACCATTATGTCAGTGAGAAAACTCACACCATTTGGCATCAACAGGGCCAAGATTTATCCCCTGTTGTGTGTATGTTGCACCAACGATAATGAACCCTAGTGGGAATTAGAAATAGTTGCTTGCCCTCTGTTGTGGCTTTTTTTCAAAAATCTGTCCCTCAAATGCTTTTTTTTTTTTTAATTTATTTTTCTGTATGTGGAAGCACGCGACCATTCATCAGCTTGGTGCTTTAAAGTACACAGGTATCTTTTAGCCATTGCCACAGCCCTCTGAGCTGCTGGGCACCTTTGGATAAATGGAGGTAGAAAGTGCCTGTGATTTCTCACATCAGGAAGGACATGAATTTGATGTCTACCAGAAAAACATGGTCCTTAGATAAAAACCCCTATCTTTCTTTCCCCCTTAAGTAATGAACAATCCCATAGCATTTTAGAGTTTGTTTCCAGTTTCACTATCTGAGTTGAAAAGTATACAGATTTGGCCCATAAGACTTGGGTTGTTTTTAAAACGTTTGGCTAGCTCCTCAGCTTGTATAAATAGGTTTAGCTTTTCATTTTTCGTATGGTGAGACATTGAGTAAAGCAGCTCTCAAATGAGAATTAAAGAAAGATTATGTGGGAAGACAGCATTATATGACCGGGGAGTTGCACCCACATCACCTGACTGGACACTTATCATCTGCCTCCAGTCTCTGGAAGAGAAAGATGGAGATAAGAGGGAGTGATGTGGCTACTGGGCAGAGCACTTTTCATCCTCTAGGTGACCCTGTATCTGCTCTGACCGGCTGCTGCTTGACTGTGGAAGAGCTTACTGAACCAGGAGGGAGGGACGAGGGATGCTTGGTTCCACCACCTGGCATTCTTGCATCTGAGTATGTTTTTTTCTAGAGTAGATGCTTTATAGAAGCTTGTTCAGGGCCAGCATGTGGAAAACTGCAGCAGCAGTGCCTGAGCATTGCCAGTCAGGGCACCTGATCTCAGAATTTGGCTTCATGTTGTCAAATTTGCTTATCATCGGTGAGGTAAAATAGAAGTGCCGAGAAGAAAAATAAAAGCCCAGAAATGTGATGGTGGGTTGTGGGTTTCAGTGCTTGAGGCTACTACAAGTAGCCCCGCACACACATGCTTGATTTTGTAACTGGGGCAATTCATGCACTGAGCAACCTCTGAGTAGTGCTTGATGTGACTTGGCAGAAACTGGCAGAAAGGGCAACTGTCTCTTAGCCTCTGAGGGCGATCCTGATCCCAGGTCAGCAGGCATCACCTCCTCCTATGTCTGTCTCTTCAGAGAGGTGTATTTGGAGCTACATAACAAAGTGCTGAGTGGCTCATGCCCTCCCAAGGGTGACATTCCCTGCAGGAGGAGCAACCAGCAGACCAAAGAGGCCTCAGAGACCTTTTGCTGTTGAAGCTCTGAGCTTTCTCTGTGCTGCTAAGGAAGAATAGACCCACAAGGACCATCTTCCCAGGCCATATAGTCTTGGCAAGCAACCTCCTGACTGGGGTCAAAAAATATAATAATAACGCATATTGTGCGTATTTAACAGGTACCTCTGAGCACTGAAAACCAGGTATTAGCAGAGAGGGGATTGTGGCACACTGCAGCTGGAGCTGGAGGTAAGAAAACTCTTTTCCAATGCAGTCCAGGAGTTGATAAATTGGTAATTTGGACAGGGTGTGAAGAAACACTAGTAAAGCAAATGAGGCCCCTCTGAGGGACAGTGTCACAAAGCAGCAGCTTCTCAGCTCAAAGTAATCTTCCCTGGGGTTTCACACAGGGCTGCCTATAGGCCCTTTTTTGACTCTCACTGTTCAAGAAAAGAGGACTTGTGCTAGCTTCTAAAAGGGCAAGTTACATTCAGGAAGCTCCCGACTCGTCAGCTGCTGACTTTTTCACACCCAGAACTCCTCAAGTGCTTAGTAAAGTTTGTATATATAGTAAATCTGACGCAGCTATCAAACCTGATTCCTTGAGTGAGGCAGAGCATTTATTGAATTGTGTCTTTTTTTGTTCTACTTGTAAATGCATCTGGCAGGGGAAACTACGACCTCCATTTGGGATCATTTGGTGGAGAGTTTTCTGCAATAACAGAAGTATTGAGCTGGAAGAGATGCCGTCATCTAGTTTAATCCTCTGATCTGAAACAGGATGAAGCCTTTCCAAAGCACTCCGATGGATGTTTCTCTAACCATTTACAGAGTGCCCACAGATGTCTAATCAGGATTTTCTAATCATTCAACTTAAATGTTGTTTTCAGCAAATGAGGTGAATTTTGTTGTCCATGACCACTTACAGAAAGAAAAGCAGAAACCTGTAACCCTCTCCTATAAAACATTATTCCATGTTTTGAATTGTTATTAATGTCTCCTATAGATTTTCTCTTTTTAGGGAAAGTGATTGCATATCCTTCAGCTTTTTCTATCAGGAGGTATCTGAACATCTTATCAGTCTTCTTGCAAGCTTGTGGATATTTAGATAACTGGAGGGTAGATTTAGATTAGATATCAGGAAGAAATTTTTCCACTATGAGGGCGGTGAAGCACTGGAACAGGTTTCCCAGAGAAGCTGTGGATGCCCCATCCCTGGAAGTGTTCAAGGCCAGGCTGGATGGGGCTTTGAGCAGCCTGGTCTAGTGGGAGGTGTCCCTGCCCAGGGCAGGGTGTGGGACTAGATGGTCTGTAAGGTCCCTTCCAACCTAAACTATTCTATGATTCTGTGATTCTATGAACCGAGCTCTTATAAATGCAATATAAAACAGTGCAATTACTTCCTATTTTATTATCTATGGTGTTGCTGTTAATATATTTTCAGAATTGGCTTTCTTGTTTTTGTAATAACACTGAATTGGTGGCACTCATTTACTTCAACCTACTACCCTTAATGCATTTTAAGCTTTGTTTCTGCCTCTAAGTCTCTGTCTCATATGTGGTATTGTTCTATCTTTTTCACTTTTTACTGTCTGTCCAGTAGGAGAATGTCTTTGCATCTCCCTCCAAATTACAGGTCTCTGAAGATACTGAAAATCTAATCTCTCTTGCACTATTCAAGTCTTTAATGAAAATATTGAAATTATGTCCCTTCACACTCCAGGAGCGTGCTCAGTTGAATACTGATTGTTACTTTTTGCAGGTAGATTTCCACATTAGCATGTTTCCTTTTAGGTTGTTATGTGCAGCAGTGTCAAAAGCCTTCTCACATCTTGACTGCCTTCCACAGTTTCTCAACACCTCTCTTGAAGGTGTTTGGCGGCCAAAGTTGGAGATAGTACTCCAGATGCAGTTTCACCAGTTCCAAGTAAAAGGGGACAATAACCTTCTTAGTCTTCTGGCAGTGTTTCTCCTAGTGTAGTCCAGTGTGCCACTTGCCTTGTTTTCAATGACAGCACACCATTCCCTTGCTGGCCCTCATTCAGGGTGCCCCCCACCAAAGCCCCAGGCCCCTTTCAGCAGGCACAGTCTGTAGCCTGTCACCTTAGGCCAGGCAGACGTGGGGTTATCCAGTCCTCTCTGCACAACTCCTCGCTTCTTCTTGCTGAACTTCCTGTTGGCCCAGCCCTCAAGTTTCTCATGGTGCCTCTGGACTGAAACTCTATCATGTCCCTCTAGTTTGGTGTCACTGGAAAATTCACTCAGGGCTCATCCTGTGTCATCACTGAGGCTGATGCAGAAGATGATGGATAAAAATGTCCCTAATATCAAAGCCTGGAGTTCTCCACTTGTTACCAGCTGCCAACTAGTCACTGAGACATGGGTAACTGTCCTTCAGCTCATCTGTCCAGCCAGTTTTCAACCCTTTCTTCCGGCCCGTATTTTCTCAGCTTCCAGATGAAAATGCCATGCCCTCTAAAGTCACAGTGTATTACATCTGCTGCTCTCTCTTTGTCCGTGTACCCAGTATTTTGTCATAAAAGGCCATCAGATTTGTCAGGCAAAGATGTTCTCCTCCGGTCTCCAACCCACACAGGCCTATCCGTTTTCTTCCCTCATTTTGTTGTCTGTGGTTACAATGATACCATGATTGCAACCCGTTCAGTCCTCTTTTCTTCTTTACCCGGCTAAAATCAATAGACTTAATGAACAAGAGACTTTATTCTTTCTTATCATATAGATTCACCGTCTCGAGTATTTTGAAGTGTCCTTAACACTGAAGCATATTATACTTTCTGATCATTAAAATTTTAGTTGCCTTGAGTTGGCTTTAGACACCTGCGTCTGAGAATGCAATTCCCAACCACACTGCTAATCCCTGCATGTGCTCTTAAGTGCTTGAAAGCCTGCTTCTGTGCATACTCAGAAATGCTTCTGTCCTCTTCTGGCAGCTTGTTGCCTCTCTCATGCCAAGGCTATCAGATATGTTCTGTCTAAGGCCCTTGAGCAGATGGGATCAAAACTTGCCTAGCAAACTCTGACAGAAGACACATGCAAAGCACAGAAACCATGGCCTTTTTATTTAAAAATTACTAGGATTGGAAAGAATAAATAATGGTCATATCCGTGGTGGCATGGGTAACAGGCTTACTGTGAGTGGATGGATCAGGGTTAAAGGGGAAGCCAGAACAGAGGAATGTCATGGTGGTGCCTGATCAAGGAGAAACCGTGGACAAAGATTTCTTTAAACAACTGCAAGAAGTATCTCAAATTCTTTCTGACTCTTCATGGAGGACTTTAACCATGCCAGTATCTACTGAGAGGACAGTGTGATGGGACATAAGCAATCCAGATTTGTGGAGTGCATGGAAGACAATTTTTTGATGCAAGCTAACTAGGGGAGATGCTTTGCTGGATTCCTGAATGAGAATGAACTGTCGGTCAATAGCAGCCTTGACTGCAGGAGCTGTCAGATGCTGGAGCTTACAATCCTGAAGGCAGTGAGGAAGGCAAGGACACAAGTCTTCAGCTGGTAGCCAGGCCTGATCCCATGTTAGGCTGCCCCTGAAGGTAAGGGAGCTCATAAAGGCTGGTCAGACTTCAGTGACAACCTGCTCAAAATGCAAGAAAATCATCTGAAGGGGAGAAGGAGAGGCAGACATGGCAGGAGGACAGCTTGCTGACCAGGAAATTCTTGATGTAACTCAAATGCAAAAAGGAAGCATACAGGGAATGGAAGCAGGAATAGGCTACTGAGGAGGAATACAGAAATATTACCTGGGCATGTAAGGACAGAATGAGGAAGGTCAAAGCCTGGCTGGAGTTAAAACTGATGAGGGACCTGGAGGGCAACCACAAAGGTTTCAACACTTTTATCAGCCGTATAAGACCGGGAAAAATGGCAGTCTACTGCTGAGTCGTGGCCTTTGCTTGCAGGTCATAGATAAGGCTGACGTGTTCAATACTTTCTTTGCCTCAGGCTTTACATTCGGAATCTGTTCTCCAGGCCTCCTAGGTCATATCCTAGAAGCAAACCTTGGGGGAGGGAGGTAGCAGCCACAGTAGGGGAAGATGGAGTTATTCAAAGAAGCTGGTCCATGGCACCAGACAAGACACACTGGAGGCTGCTGAGGGAGCTGGCTAGTGCCATCATGAAGCTGCTGTCTGTCATCACTGAAAGGTTGTGGCTGGAGGAGGTTCCTGATGCCTGGAGAAAGACAAATGAGCCAGATTCTTCTCAGAGGATCTCAGCAACAAGGCAAGAGCAATGGCCACAGGTTGCATGAGGGGAGATGCTGACTGGAGACAGGGGGGAAAATGTCTTCCCCATGCAGGTGGTCAGACATTGGAAGAGTTTGTCCAGAGTGGTGGTGCATCCTTATTCCATGGGGATATTCAAGCCTGAGCTGGATGAAGCCATGAGCAATCTAGTGCAGAACAATAGTTAGCCCTGCTTTGAGGAGGTGGATAGACGAGGTGGTCTCCTGAGGTCCCTTCCAACCTGAATTAGATTGTGTGATTGCATGATTTCCCTAGTGATTAGAAAACTTGTCCAGGAAGCAGGGTGCGGAGGTCGGTTTGTCTTTAGTTGGAGTGATGACAGCACCCTGCTTGCTAAATAAAAATCTTGATATATATGTAAGCACCTCTGTGGTAGAGACACCCTCCACCTTGCTTTAAATAAGTAGCTATTAACTGGGCCAGAGAGCGAATCTAGGCCTGAAGCTGACTTTCTAGCTCAGTGATTAGGGCATGAACCTAAGAGAAGAGAGACTTGGATTTCTATCTGTGCTCCAGGGAGAGCTTATACATTTTAGCCTATGGCTTTTTTTCAGACATCACAGTGCATGTGTCCCTGTGTGGTTCTAGTCCTAGTTTACTAATCTAATCAAGAAATCAGATCCTCAACAGGCATGAAACTGGTACTATCAAAGGTATCACTGTACTACCAGGGAAATTTTCATTTATGCTTTTTCTTAACAGCCTGCCACCTCCATGAGCAGCTCTTTCTGTTAAAAAACCTTGAAACAATTCATGTAGTTTTTACTGCTTTTCTACTTGTAGGTGGAAAATTATGTATTTTGCTTACAATTGCTGACAGCTACGTTTTTCCCTGCCTATATACTCTTCCCTCACCTGTTGCAGTTTGAAAACCAATTCAAGCCAGTTCCTCCTTTTGTTGGAGGTGCCTGGATAGAGACTGCAAGGGTCAGGACAAGAAAAAATGGACAATGTGTTAGAGATTGCTGAATCCAGCAGCCTGTTAGAGCCAGTTCCACCATCAATGAGGCTGAGCAAGTGTTGCCAATAGGCACATGCATCCACATATTTACATATATGTGTGTGTATACACATATATATATACTTTCTGACTGTGCTAAGTAAACGGAGTGGCCAGACAAAACCTGTTCCCAGTCCTACATACACTTCCTCTATATAGTAGTATGCATGTACACGCAATGTCTGTATCATATATATCTATACACACGTGTATATAATACATAATGCCAGCCATATCTGGCATTAATCAGTCAGTATATTCTGTAGCTGGCCCCAGATTCCTTGTTTTCCTCAGTTTCTGTCCCCTGGACCTATCAAGCATGGAGGTTCGTGGCTCCACTGCAATTGCTGTTAGTCAGGCTTCTTTTAATTAAACAGACACACACACACACACACTGGAGTACTTCTGTAGCTGGCCCCAGATCCCATTAACAATCCAACTTATCGTACCATTCGCCTGAGAATTAGCAGTTCATATTGCCCATAGCCATATGTATTGTTAGTAAATAAAGGCAAGGTTTCTCAAAGTCAGAGACTGATGGTAAGAAACTTGCTGTCACTGTTTTTTTCACCAGGAGCTGGGTGTTAAACTGTTATTCCAAACCCTGTTTGTCTACAAGTGTAGCTATGAAATTAACAGCTGTAAGTGTGGCATGCTTGAGCATCCTATAGAATTAGGAAGGGAACTTCACAGAAGTGATATATGTTTTATTTGCAATTAAAAATGCAAAGTACTGTATCACTTAGCTGCACTGACCCACATGTGAGGGTCTGTACATGCAGCGTGTTTTAACAGTCCTTTTGTAGAAGATGAAGGAGGAGGAACAGCTCAACTGGGTTAAGCACAGTAGATGGTATAGATTGGAGCTTCTGGCTACCCTGCTGCTCTTGCAGTTGATTAGCTGTTTTCAGTAATTATGCATTTCCATCAGGGGTGCAATGGTTATCACCTCTGGTAATGAGATTACTCCCATTTCATACAAGTGTAATGTTCTGCCAGTTCCCTTTTGGCACTTTACACGTTTCCTTGACTCGCACTCTCAACGCTTGCCGAGGTTGCTCACCGTATTCTCTCCTATGGACTCACCGAACTGTGCAAACAGGTTCCCCACCATTTGTCAGTCTCGTGGAAGCAACCTACAGGCATGCCAAGGTAGCCTCGCAGCACGTACAGCAAAGAGCTTGCTTTGCAGCAACCACCGTGAACTAGTTCAATTTTTTTGTTGTTGATTTTTTTTCCAAGTGGCTGCAGTAGGCTGTGACAGAATGGGAACTTCATGTTTTTCGCTTAAATGAGACTTCTCTGCAACCCATCACACAGCATCCCCAAACCCCCAAACATGGATTTGCATCCCATTCACTGCAGAAGGAAAAATGGATAAGGCACTATCCTTTCATTACAATATTGAAAAACTTGCAAACTTTGCTGAGGTTCCCTAAGTGCAGAGTACTCATTCCCAAAGCACTGTTAAAAATCATTAATGCCAATTATAGGACCCAGTGAAGTGGATGCTGGTGTTGCATCTGACTTATACAAATAAATTGTCCATTCTTCAGGTGCTGAGAAATTACCCTTGAAATGTTTTAAATGGGGAGAGAGAGAGACAGCCCAGTAAAGGACACAAATCATTGAAGAAGATACAAAATTGTGATGCACATTACTGGAACTTAACAAAGAGGAAAGTATGCAGTGAAACATTACACTGCATGGAGCTACGGATTCCAGGCATTCCTTTTGATGGAGCCTCTGAAGGAAGGATAGAGGCTGTGTATCCCTTTTGAGACAGCTTTACAGGTCACAGATCTGGCCTAAACAAAAGTATTTTTTTCTAAACTACTCCTTTCATTTTCCTCCTCCTCATGTCAGGACTCCAGCAGAGTTTTGTAAGCAGTTCGAGGGCCATCCTGGCAGCATCTACCTCCCTGACTCTGGGGACCGATTCCAGGTCATAGATCAGAGGGAAGGTATACTTCATAGAGCGCCTTGGCGCTAGCACACCTCCTTTCATGGTTATTTTTTTTTCCTTCCAGAGTGTGGCAGGAAAAGGGCAACACTGTAGGCTACCAATCAACCACCTCCTTAAAATAAACCCCATCATCACAGTATCTTTCATGTAGACATCCCAGGGAGTAAGCTGCGTGGTGCAAAGAAGGGCATCTGGTTTTCACCCTGTTCTGGAAATCGAGGGAGTACATAAATGCAGTTTTTGCCAAGAAATATAAATGCAAGTGCTTGAGCGGCAGCCTTGGAGCGCAGAGGCATCCTTGACTCTCCATGTGGTTCCAGGAGACATGTGACAAGTTCCTTTAATGCTTTTTCCCATTAAAATTGATCCAAGATCCCAAAAGATAAACTACGAAATCCTCCTTATGTGTGAAGCTGCCAGATTTCCAAAAGGAAAGAATCCGGTCAGGAGATCAAAAAACAATGCTACCTCTGCTGAAAACCTTTCCTGTCTCTTCAGGGAAAAGTCTTCAGCCTGAAGGTGCTGCTAAAACCAAGCGCTTCCGAGCAATCGTATTTAGGGGAAAGGAGATTAAAGGTGCCTTCTTTAGGAACGGGAGGGCCCGAGCCTCCCACGCCAAGAGCAGGCACAAAGGAGCTGTCAGACGAAGCCTGCCGCTCAAGGGAACCGTCTCCTCCCTTCCTGCTTTTCCGTATATCCTTTCTTGCCCACGGCCCTTGTTTTCAACGTGCTAAAATGAGACAGGGTGGTGCTCAATCCAGTTGCTTTCTTTGGGCTTTAGAGAGTCAGGCTTTTGGAGGCCAGGCACCAGCTGTGAAGTTAAATTGATAAGATCTACATTTCAACAGAATAAGACATATAATTCACCCTTGAAAAGTCAGAAGCCTTATTTCTGAGAAACTACTACTTAAGAGAAGATTTTACTATACTCTTTAATTCAGTCTAATCTACCCAGTCTAATTACATGCTCATTTCTACTCTAGTTTAGAAGAACAGTAATATAAAAAATCATACAAAATTTGGAATCTTTTTCAGCATTGCATGAGGTCACTAAGCTTGGGTCATGTAAGTGCTGTGAAGGCAACACCATGGAGTTTTCATTGAAAGAGTTTGATAAGGGACTTACATTGTTGCAGAGGGAAACGCACTCAGAAAATCTCTCTATTGAACTTGTTACTTCATATAAAGCAGTAGCTGCAATAATAAGAAAAAAATCACATCTAATTTCCTGGAAAAGTGGGAAGTGGAGAGAATATATTTTAATAGCAGTCATGTTATTAACTCTTTGAGATTCCAGTATATTTCACTGATCTCTAAACACAGCTGTACAGTACAAGTGCCAGTGCTGGCACGAGGAGCATCTGAGAAAGTTCCCCGTTGTGCCAAGACTGTGACATTGCGTTCTGCTGGAGATCTCTTTGGCTCCGTTTCATGCATACCTAGCAGATTTAGCAGATTGTGAAAATGAATGTTTTCCATTCTCATGGCTGATTTTTGCATGCATCTGTTCACTCATCTAAACCTTAGTTACATGCTGCTATGAGAATGAAAGGCTATAATTTTTTCCTTGGAAATTGGGATTGTTTCATGCACCACAATTTCTGCTTAAGGATCCTGCACAGAAATTGTGAAACACTTGTCTTACTAATGTCTTAGAAAAAATTGTAGCTACAGGGATGTATTTTTCTCCCCTTCTGCATGCATATCTGGGCTTCACGGTATGGGAATTATGTGCATAAATCAAAAGAAAAGTACTCCCCCCCAGAATTGGAAAATACCTGTTGGCAGGTACCAAAAGATAAATATTTAAACATGGCATTTGCATAGGACATTAGTAAACCCACACTGATTGTGTCACAAATTCTGTATTGTAATTCATGGTGCTTACTTCACATACCAGGTTGCAAGTTACTGTTAGTGCACAGAGTTTGCCAAATTATTTGAATATTGTAGCTGTGCTATATTACAGGGCTTACACAGGCATTTATATGCTCAATATTCTTCTTTTTATTTTGGGGGGAAAAAATGGCCTGGCAATTAGCTCGATACAATGAGCTTGAATAGGATCATGAAAGAAAACTGATGTATGTAACACTCCAGAATTAACAATGTTTACACTTTCACTTTTTAAAAATTGCATTTTGCCGCGTTAGCTTTTTATGCATTAATTTCACTACAAGTGTTTACCATTCAAAATATCCTTTAATATTATTTTTTCCATGAATGAGGGATTTAAGTGGTTTAACCATATTCTTGTAAGAGATCTAGGCGAAGACAAAGGCTGAGATTCAGATAACTCTCAGCCCACCCAACCCCTGCAATGTTTCTAGTAAACAGCACAAGTCTGTTGTTTTTTTCAAAATTATTTGTGCTCTGCAGATTTGTATTCCCTTTGTTGCAGTGATGTACTTTTCTGAGCCTTGTCCCTGTGCCACCAAAATTAACATGCACCGTCTAAAAGGTAAAGACAAGGATACAAAGGCAAAAAAGCCATCAGCAGAAGCATTGTGCCCCACAGTACTCTTAAAACACTTGCTTCTTGTGCATCCAAAGCACCCATTAAACCTTTATATCACTCTTCAGAGACTGTCATTTCTTTTTCCACAGCATAAAGTTTACTGGTTCTTCTCTTTTCTAAGGCACCCTCTTTGCGGAGTAGTCACACAAAAGGAACAGAGCTAAAAAGTGAGTCACATTAGTCATGCTGCGTAAGGTCCAGTGAAGTGGATTTCCAATTATTGCTAATTTATTCAAGGGTAAATTGTTGCACTGCGAGGGGGCTAGCAGTAGGGGTGGGTGCAGAGCCACGCCGGCCCAGCGGGCGCCCGGCAGGGCATGTCATGCAAAGGCTGTCATGGTTGCTGCAGTTCCCGGGGGCTGGCTCCAAAATGCAGGCACACACGTGCAGGGGTCGCTGTGCCGTCTCGCAGAAGGAAGGAAGAAAGGTTGGGTTCCACTGTCCCCTTGCTCCTCTGTGAGCTCTCCAGGGATCCTGGTGGAGCTAGACATAAGCTTTGGTGGTCAGAGGAAAGTTGGGTCTGCCCTGGTGGCTGGGTCCTACAAGGGACTCCTTGTATGACGATGGGGTGCTTCCCACTCACTTGTTTCATCTGAACTGCATTTCCCTACTGGTTTGGGAGTATTTTGTGGAGGGGAAAGAGAGCACCGTGACAGAAGGCTACTGCAGGCACCCTCCAGGGCCCTGAGAGGTCTCTGGAGGACCCTCCACTGCCACACGTGCTTGTCTGTGCCCGGCCACAGAGACAACCGAGAAAGCTTGGCCATCTGTAGCTATGTGCTCTAACTGGCACTTTGTAGTCCAGGGAGTCAAACCCTTCCCTCCTGCTTTGTGCCCATACAGTGTTGCTCCTTTAGCTTTATCAGCAGCATGGGTTTCAAACCATTGCACGTGTGGTACTGCTCAGGTCTCCACTATCTTCTCTCCAACATCCATGTATCCAGTAAAGATGTGTAGAAGAATTAGTATTTCATTTTCAAGACCCTGTCCTCTGCAAGCTGGTACATACACTAGCCATCCTCTGGCAAGCCAAGGTAGGAAATGTCCCCACTCACCTCACGGAGCGACTAATCAATGCTTTTTTAATGCGGCTGAAAAGCTCTCATGTGTGGTCTCCTTGGCTAGCATGATCAGAGCACTGGGTAAAGACACTTTTGCAGTTGATAGATATATATGACCATGTGGTTGAGAACAGCTGGTTTGGTTTTAGTGGCAAGCAGTGTGTTTCTGGCTGGGCGCTGAAGCTGACCATGGGAGCCAAGGCCATCTGGGCCCTTCCCCAAGGGCCACTCTCCCTGCTGTGACTGAAGGGTATTTCCACATCGAGCTTCCCAGCCTTTCCTTGCAAAGGAGCTAGCTACTAATGTCTTAGTGAACCTTTGGGGATCTTCTGAAAAGCTGAGGGTATTTTCAACGGAGTTTAGACTCACCACTTTAAAAGTCTCTTTTAGCCCATCCAAACCTCTAAGTCAGAGACGTTTAAAGTATTGTTTTGTAGCAATTTCCTCTGCTCAGTGATCACGGTGGTACTCGCAGAGCCAGAAAGGCTGTATTTTCCTTCTGCGGTAGGAAGAAATACAGTAAAACAGGTGGGGTTTGGTGCTTTACAGATTGGAACTAATCCTGCTGTCCCTTGCACTACGAATTTAAAATTTGCATCCTGTTGAATTCAAAGGAAAATCAGAATGCAACGTGTTTTTTTAAGGAGATTAAGTGTGCTTAGACTTTTAAGACCCTGCATGCTAGCTAATAAATAGCAACAGTAAGAATAACCAATCTTATTTTTACCAATTCTTATTTAACTTAAGATGCTTTGCAAAATTTTCCTATGCATTTCTAAAACGTGTGTGCAAACTTGCTGTGGAATTACAGGTGCTGGGTTTGGGCAGAAAGTTGTAAAGTGTTTACATTTGTGAAGATTTTGTTAAACTGGAATGCTACTGTATTCTCCACTTATCTAATATTTTACATAATGGAGATGTAAGTTTGCTTGCCTTCCTCTTTTTTTGCCATTGTAAAATGTAAGAGTTGAGAAGCAATTAGAAATGGTGATTTTCTTTTGGCATCTAAAAACTGTTAATAGTTGGAAAGTTATGTTTGCGGCATGGATTGCTGATAAAATTCGCCTCTTCCTGCCAAAATCAGAGAGTCCAATTTTCAACATCTCCCTGGTCTCTCTCTCTGCATGAGCCGTTCGCACTGAACTGGCTGCACTTCTGGCTGTTTTGCTCATGCACTCTGTCAAGAAATATTTTCTGCATCTCTAATTTCATCAAGATATGCTTGACTGCGAGCATCGGCATCGCCAAGCGCTAGTGTTTAATTCAAAATTCGCTGCGTCTGTGGCTGCGGCAGCCAAACAACTGAAATATCAGTGAGGAACCAGACCACCGAGGTGCTGCGGTTTGTTGGTGTGTTTGTGCAATTAGATGGGAAGCGTCACTCTTGTGTGACTGCCTGTGCTCCAGCAGTGCTCCACTGACGTCCATATAGTGCTCCATATAGCGTCCATTTCTACTATTAACATCAGCGAAGGGCTATATATATATAACACCCCTGCATTTTATTGTCATTTTATAGACGTGTGTGCCATACTTTGAGAAATAAAAAATACCTTTTTCTTCTTCCCCCATTAGTCATAGTGACACATTTTTAAATGGCAGTCTGCAGTGATAATTATCTCATCTGTGCAATTTGTAAGGTGTTTCTTACACTGAGATACAGTCAGCAGCATTAAGGTTTTAATAGTCCTGAAGTCAGACGTGGGTAGAATGGCAAAGGTTGTAAAGAGCTAAGATTTGAAGAAAATGGATGGAAAAAAATTGGGGTGTCTCTTAAATATGGATTGTTTTTAGGAACACCAGTTGATTTTGAAAGGAAGCTGTATCATTCCTGTTTGGTGTGCTCTTGCTTTCACTGTTGATTGTGATCTACCCTGGACGTAATTATGGTACTGTGATTATCTCCTGCCCTGGCTATTTTATTGTCCTCAACTTATCATCCTGCACAGATAGTTTTTCTTGAGCACTGGTACACGGGGAGAGGTAGATGCCCAGGATATCGAGTTAGTGACGTTAAGGCACTGCAATTCTAACGGGGGTTACCTTTGGACATGGCTGTTTTACAGTGAGGAGGCACACAGTTGGGAACGGGAAGCTGCCCAGACCCTTGGAGATGTGGGCTACAGCTGGGCTGGTGTGGCCCAGCGTAGAAAACAGGACCCTGAGCTCAACTCACATCGTGTGTAAATCCAACCATTGCTGATCTTCCCTTGAATATATTTAGCGAGGGAATTGGGTTTAGTGGGTGATTGTTTTGAATGATGAGCTGTTCATTACATCTGTTTTCCTTGACTGCTGATGTGAAATAATTGACAGATGAAATGTGAGAGGATAATTTCATGTTTCACACCGGTGACTCCATTTCATTTGGTACCCTTCTCACATGACTGGGAAAGACTAGTGTCATATGAATCCTTTGCCCAACTGAATGGTGAATCAGCAGGTCAATGATGAGGTCATACCAAGACCTCCCGAAAAGCTCTTTGTTGTTGTTTTGGTTGGGTTTTGTGTAGGCTTCTGAATAGGTTTTGTGATGCAACGTGCAATTTCAGTGCGTGCCCCTCGGTTCAGATTTATTCCTGGTTGGCGCTGTCAAAGATTTTGATTCTCTGACAGCACCGATACTTGGTGGCATTCCTTTTGCTGGCAGGTTTATCAGAGTTGCCAGTGGTTGACCAGACACGGACACTGGCCTGTGCTTTCAGCCCAGGGATAATATCTTTGTCTTGGGGCTGAACAGTGCTTGTATGAGCTTGTGTGATACCTTGTTTGGGAAAACAGGGCACCTGGGCTCTGCCAGCATCAGGCTGACCTAATAAATCACAGGATTTAATCAGAAGGGAAGGGCCAGACACAGGCAAAACAAAACCTGTGGTAGGTTTTATCCTGGTAGACAAGCCTGAAGCATCCTTAACTGCTTGCTTTGATTCTCCAGTCCTTCAGTACCACTGGCTCATAGCAGAGGGCAGTCGTATGTGGTAGGAAATCAAATAACTGATCCAAACCACAGCAGGTACTGATGGTGGAAATGAGACCTCAGCCCCTGGGAACAGTTCCCCAGTGCAGTCACCAGTGCTCACGCACCAGTGACCAGAGGCGTTTGCAAAGCAAAGCAAAGCAAAGGTGCAGAAATCCTTCCCCTTTTTCCATTACAGATTGGAAATTAACGTTTGCATTGTAATCCTAAAGCCGCGCAGGGGTCTATAAAATAGAGTTTGTCCCTCGTTTGCCTGGTTACGCTTGACACCGAGAAGGTAGCAGCATTTCCTCCTGCCGCCCACACGATGGGAGAGGGTGGGGGGCTTGGAGCACGGCTGCTAATGTGAGCACAACATTGTCGACGGCATCCTGGCGTTCAGAGTGCTAATCCTTTCTGTATTTCTGAGGTGCCTGTCAGTAGGGTTTTCAGATGGACCGATGCTCTGGGAATAGAGCCGATTTCTAACTTACAGAGGTCTCCACATGATACCCGCCTCATGAACTCCCAGCACAAGATAAATAATTGTTTTTCACTTCTGCTTCCTATCAATGGTACTATTCTTGCAACCATTCCCAGCCCTGATGCTCAAGTCTCCCAGCCAGCAGGTGTGGGAAGCTCAGCGAGGGTGGTCCAGGCTCGGTGCGCTCTGCGAGAGTGTATCCTGTGTTTCTCAATAACAGCCTCTCCAACCGGCGGATGAGCCCCAGAGGGAGTCCTAGACAGTCTTGCGTTGGGCAGAAGAAGTTGGCAGCAACACAGGGCCTCAAGGATGGAGTTTATAAAGCCGGGAAGAAGTCCCCTCCTGTGGTGCGGTGCTCCGTGCCAAGGCCATCATCCTTCCAGCCAAGGCGGGCTGGATGGGTCTCCCATAAGAGCCTGTCAGCCCCTTTCATTAGGCAGCCAGAGTGGCTGCTGCTGAGTGATGCATAGCACCTCCTTCCACCCGGCACGCGATCCCCGTCAGCCAAGGGAACAAGAGACTGGGAGTAGAATCAAACTCCGGGTTTTCTGCATGACTGTGCGGCGCATATTAGCATTAGACACCCCACCCCACTCCCCTTTTTTTTATTTAAATAAATATTATCTATTTGGTTTTTCCCAGCATCGGTCGTTTTGTTCTGGTTTTGTTCTCACCTCCCCATCTCCATCTCCTCCCCCCCACCCCGAGGCGTGGGTACGCAGGGGATTGTTCTGCGCCAAGCGGGGGCCTGGATGTGGATTTCGGGGTTTTGTCCGTCTCATTACAGCGAATGCATCACCTGCATGACTCAGTCATTCTTCGGCTGCCTGGGGAGAGAGGCCTTCAAGAGCAGTTGCGACAATAATCCCGTCTCATTACGGCACATGGCACTGCCGCTGTGAAAGTAGGCAAGCTAGCAGATCTCCTTCTTAGAAAATACCAGTCTAGCCGTGCGGAAAAACTACCTTCTATTACTGGGTAGTCGGTGCTATATTGTGGACTTCTGTAGATGGGGTAATTTAAATCACAGTAATTAAAATGAAAAAGTGATGCCAGGACATTGCAATACCATTTTCCTTCATCTAACATCTATTGTGGAAAAAGAAATTGCAAAAGTCTCTGTTGATAAGGGAAAAAAAAATCAAAATAGATTCTGCACCCCATCAGAATACTGAATATTTGTAAAAAGCAAATGTACAACACCCTCTTATTTCTCTGTATTTGTCTGATGATTTTTTTTCCCCTGCATCTGGGGAAAGGTGCTCAGACTGCATGCATTCAGTGGGCCCCACCTAAAGTCACTAGCTCAGTTTGCCACTGTTGTGATCTGCCGTGTTCTTCCGAACCGCAGCCGGTTCTCTGGAGTTGCCTTCATGCCTGTGCTTCTTCTGGTGACCGTCCACCCCTCAAGTACAAGGGCTGGAATAGGTTTAGGTAAAAGTTCAGTAACTCATAAGAGCTGTGAACTGTTGCTGCTGCTGAACCCTTCCTATGAATTCATATTTTCCTATAAATCCATCTAGGACCCCTGGGAACCGTACCCTTATTGTTATAGCCTTTGTCCTGCTATAGCCACCATCATGGGGCAGCGTCAAGCTGCTCCCCACTGCCCACCCTGTCACCCTGGCCTCCCGGGTGGCTTTCCCCTTTTTCCGCTCCCGGTGCACAGCTGAGGAGCCCCCAGGGGCTGCGGGAGGTTCTCCGTACGGAGTCCTCCTGGAGCCAGAGTTCGGCTCGCTCCTGCTGCCGCGCGGGGGCCAGAACGGCACCGCCGTATTTTAGAGGATTCACTGCAGGAACCTCCTCCCGAACAGCAGATGTCCTTGCCAAAGAAGGGTAGTCAAGCTTATGTTTTCTGTAAGAAAGATGTTTCCTGAATGATTAGATTTTTTCCTCCGACTCTCTGTGTTGAAATATTTTTTAAAAAAAGAGAAAGTATTACTTCACGCATGTGGCTGTGTAGTTTAAATATAATTAAAGGGAAACTAGTCTTTTTTCCTTCCGCTGAAGAGTTGCATTTATACATTTTAATACGAAGATATGCTCAGTAGGGAGCAGGAGCCTGTCATTGGCTCCTACTGCAGGCAACACAAACTGCAAATCTAAAAGAAAGGACTATGGCAAAGGAGGAAGCGAATTTTAGATGTAGAGGGAGAATACAAGTATTTAGACCATATCTGTAGCTATAAAGCTAGAGATAAGAGGCTTTTTCCTTTATATTTTCTTTTTATTGTTTTTTATAGTGCAGTACAATACAAACATTACAACCTGGCTGACTCCTGCAGAGATGCCAGGCACTAGCATCGTGTCCAAAAATTAGCTTTATACATATGCTAAATTAAAGATTGGCAGCCGCAGCAGCACAAATCCCATATTGGCAGCAGTTTGCAAATCCCACGTTGGCAGTCTTCTCCACATGAAAGAAGAGAGGAAATACAAAGGGCAAAAAGCCCAAGAGACTTTCTCTAGCGAATAGCAGCAAGTGGAACATAGAAACTATCTTGCAGGGAAAAAAAACCCTCCAAATTACTGAAGATAAAAGAGTAAAGATGAATCTGTGACTGAGCTCAAACAAGGGCCCATTTGCACCTTTTGGAGAAAGAACCATTAGTAAGCAAATGTTATTTTGGTGGGAGAGGACGGCAGTAGTCCCTGTGGGGATGGAACCAAGGGGGCTGGGTTCTTCTCTGACACTTGTGTAAAGCTCCATTTAAATCTCTTAAATTAGGCTATTGCTAAATATGTTGGACCTAAAGCATGTAGTGTCATTTGGGTTCTCCTTTATAGGTTGTGTATTTTGATCTATCTGCAGAAAAGAATTTTTTTACTTGTATTTTTTATGAACCTATCAAAATTGTCATTGCTTTTAATCCATTGAACTGAACATCCGTATTTTCATGTTACTTCTATGTATAACTGTTTTCAAGGTGCATTTCACAATGAGTAGTTTCTTTTACATGTGTGTTTGGCAGCAGTTCCTTCTAAGTCTGCCCAACTGGGATGGATTACTTAGCTCCTTCAACCTACCCACCTATGTTATTTTGGCTGGCGTTGCTTCCTTCTTGAGAGGTTACTGCATCTGGTAATTTACCATGAGCAGTAAATCCTTCTAATGCTTTGACTTGCCTGGGTTTCAAAAATCATGCATCCTGTTTTCAGAATAGGTACCTGGGTTTGAACCAAGACCTGCACTAGCAAGTGGCTGTGTGAAGGTAAAAGAAAAGGACGACCCACAAGTTAAGAGAAATCAACTAACATTTAGTTCTAATGCTTGGCTGTATAAAAAGGTGGGTCCCAAGATGGTTGTACAGAGAAGTAGAATTTGAATTTTTCCAGAACTTTTTGGGTTTGTTTAGTATTTAAGTCCCTATCGGCACTGAAGCATTTGATGATCTTCCAAATCCTTGGTCTAGCACAAGACATGATTTTTTTTTTCCTTCTTCAGGAAGGAATTTGCAGTGAATCAAAGAGCAGTGAACAATAAAGGTTTAATTCCTTTCCATCTGCGTGCCACCCGTCAGGTCTCACCACTCTATAGCCGACTCCTTCCCAAGCCAATCAGTCCCAGGCCAGCGCTGCAGGATCTGATGCACTGCTGAGTCAATGGATGCGGCTCTGGATCAGGCACCTCCACTGAGCAGGGCAGGGCACGTAGGACAGTGGTTTTGCCTGGGTGGGACAAAGGTCTGGTGCACAGCATCCCCTGCATCTGGCTTGCCCACCCTCTGCAGTGTGGGACACTGGCCACCACATCAGATAACCTGCCAGAGAAGCTCTGTGACTTTTTCAAGATGCCGTTTGCTTTTCAGCAGCTCGCAGCTGCAGAAGCACGTACCGGGGGGTGGCAAAGACCCTACAAGTGGGATCAGGGCAGTGCTTGGAGTCCCCAGCCTCAAGTGCCATCTCCCGTGACACCCTCATCCCATCAGGGAGAGGCTTCAGGTGGAGCTGGGCTTACAGAACCCTACGGTGTCTGTCCTGCAGGAGGGGGTGAGGACACAAAATCCGGCAGCAGCACAGTGCGGGCTCAGCAGTGGAGCAAGAGCTCCAGCACGAGGACTACGTTCATAGCTGATGAACCCCTTGCAAAGAGGGAACAAAAACGCTGCCGTGGCCATTTGGCAGTTGGCAATTGCCCAGTTTTCTCTCCTGCACTACCAAACATTCAGGGCCACAAGGTGAAAGCGAGCAAAGCTGTTGGCCTTCACGTCCTGCAGGTGATGGACACACCGGCTGTCAAAGCAGTCTTTGCTTGCATTGGGCTTTCCAGATGAATGAAGAGGTGGGATCTAAAGGACAGGTGCTTTTGAGAAGGAGAAAGTGTTGTTCTGGTATTATTCAGTAGTTGACCTCTGCTAATCATGTCCTGGGCAAAGGCCCTTATGTTTTCCACTGAGGCAGCCACTGAACCCTGGCTGTGCTCCACGCTCATGGTGGCTTTCTCTGCCAAGTCTGATTTTGCACGTTCACTCTGCTGAGTCTTCTCTCACCGCTGCAGCCCTGGTTTTGTTCCCAGGCTTTCTCTAGAGCCCATAGGACCAGCTGTGTCCTTGAGTTGTCTGGCTTTGGCTGCAGATGCCAAGATGCTTCAAACAAGAAAAATTATCAAGTGGCACGTTCCAAGCAAATGGAAAAGCAGCTCTGTTTCACACAATGCATAGTTAGGCTTTATCCCTCTCGATATTGTGGAAATGAACATCAGTCCAAAAAGCAACAGAGCATATTCATGAAGGAATCAAATCAAGGACTATTAAAAACAATCACACTGTCTCTTATTCCAGGGATCCCTGATCCAGTGTAAGTAGAAGGGGAACGTTTCTTTCTTCATACTCCTGGACAAAGACAATTTTTGACAGCTTCAGTGGAAGATGAATGGATCAAGAACAGCTTCCAAAGTACAAGAGAGTGATGAAAGCGAGCTTAAATAGACTTTTGATGAGCTGGCAACGTGCGCACACCGCCCAGAAAGCCAACCACATCCTGGGCTGCATCAAAAGCAGCGTGGGCAGCAGGGCGAGGGGGGGGATTCTGCCCCTCTGCTCCGCTCTCCTGAGACCCCACCTGCAGCACTGTGTCCAGCTCTGGGGCCCTCAGCACAGGAAGGACATGGACCTGTTGGAGGGTCCAGAGGAGGGCCACGAAGATGCTCAGAGGGCTGGAGCACCTCTCCTATGAGGACAGGCTGAGAGAGTTGGGGTTGTTCAACCTGGAGAAGAGAAGGCTCCGGGGAAACTTTATTGTGGCCTTCCAGTACTTAAAAGGGGCATACAGGAAAGGTGGGGAAGGACTTTTTATCAGGGCCTGTAGTGATAGGACAAGGAGTAATGGTTTTAAACTGAAAGAGGGAAGATTTAGATTAGATATTAGGAGGAAATTCTTTACTGTGAGGGCAGTGAGATGTTGGAACAGGTTGCCCAGAGAAGCTGTGGATGCCCCATCCCTGGAAGTGTTCAAGGCCAGGCTGGATGGGGCTTTGAGCAGCCTGGTCTAGTGGGAGGTGTCCCTGCCCAGGGCAGGGGATTGAAACTAGATGATCTTTAAGATCCCTTCCAACTCTAACCATTCTGTGAGTCTATGATTCTATGATCACTTTGAGCATTTGAAGGCACCACACAAATTGGAGGATGGGACTTAGATCCATGCTAACCTAGGCTGACGCATGCGCATCTTCTCTCATGGCAGGCGGACCCTTATTCTGTTATTGCATACTGTGCCTGTAGTGCATTAAACCATAAAAGCAAAGATCAGTGCAGGTTTCTCTGGAAAAGCTTGCTGTGCAGGGAATCCCTTTTGTTATCTCAAGTTCAGTTTTGATTTTTACAAATCCTGATGCATTAGATTTACAGATCCTCGTGATCTATAATTATGTATGGGCTTTGCTGTATGAAATTCTTGGCTCTCACAAAATCAATACCATGTGATTCATGACCATAAATCCAAGGGAAGGCAAGCCCGTAAGGAGAAAGGCCCACAAAACAGCAAGAATTTAGCAAGGAAACTTTAGACCCTGTGCCAGGGACAGGGCTGTTTGGGAGTCTGCAAGACTGAGACAGCTGCGGGGGCAGGGGGGTGATGGTGGGGGGTGTATATGTGTATATGAAAGAACGGAGCTGTGAGAAGTTACTTTTTACCTAAAAGGTAATTTTTTACCTTTTTGCTCAGTACTCCTCAACATGCCCAGAAAAAACTGTGAAATGAAGGGCCTCCAAACACTGCTTCCTCACTGATGGACATGCAAGTCAGGCCAATTTCTGAACATCTTGGGAGGTTCCCTTCAGTCATCTCTTCTCCATCTATGGCGTGGTCATTAACCTCTTCTGGAAAGAACTGTCAAAGGATGACTGCTTCTCCAGGGAACCTCCTGTTGCATTTCCAGTTGAGTCTGTGTCCTTGTCCAGGTGCTGGCAACCTCATTGTAGTGCTGACCTTGAATTTCTGTCATTGCCCTTGACCATCCTGTAGGCTTAGCTCAGAGCTTTCCCTTGACTGTCTACTGCTTAGGTGTCCTAAAGCACCCACATGGCATGTGCGTGGTGATTTCCTGAGCCCCTGTGTGGCTGCTGCCTTCACAACACAAGCACATTGAGTGCCCTGACCAAATGGTGGCGTTCCCTGGGAATACCACTCTCGACCCACAGGCTCCATTGTGTTTGGCTGAGGACACCAGCTCAGCCCCCAACACTGGTGATCGGCAGCACTGTGCTGCTGTTTGGTGTGGTTGACTTGGGCTGTGGTGTCTTGGGAGCAATTGAGTCATTTCAGGTGTTTTGCAGTGGGCGACAAAAGGTCAAAGTTAAGCCAACTTCTTCATAAATTTTCATGGACCTGCACATAAGGGAGAGCAACCACATCCAAAGGACAACCAGGAGGCATATCTTTGGAGCACTGGGTGTGGAAAGGAGATGAGAAGGGGCACGTGGAAAGGAGATGAGAAGGGGCACATGGAAAGTCCATGGTTAGCTGAGGGAAGTCCAGTCATTTTTATGCACATACACAGCCTCTAATCGGGGCTAAAGTTACTCTTACAGAAAGTATGAACAGCCTTCACCTGGCAGAGGGATCTTACACTGTGTCAGTGCTTCACATCATGTGGTCAAAATTATTTTAAAGTCTTGGATTAGGTAATTTAACTATGAGACACACTTTCCCACTGATAACAGATTTATTTTTTGTAACTTCTTTATAGTACTTGTCCCAAACGCTAGTTATACTTCTCTTTTACTGTTCAAGAACTTACCATTTGCAGTGGAGTGTTAACATGCTTAAATTATTTGTACATGCCTTGTGTCTTAATCACAGTGAAGCCAAACAACATGTATTTATCTCTTTTCATCTCTCATTTTTACCTTGCTCCTTCTTGCTTCCGTACAAACAGATTGGTCTGGTCTTTCTGATGACAAAATGCTCAGAATTAAAAATAACTAAAGACTGGCAGTACTGTGGTTGCAGAGCTGCACAGAGATGGAGGTGACACAATACAGCTCCATTGGCTGGTTTTTTTTACTACTGCACTGTCACACAGCACATCCCTTTCTCATTTGCCGTCCCTGGTTAGCTGAACTGCCGCTTCTGCTTTGTCTTTCTCACTGACAGTCTGTGCCTTTGCATTTTGGTTTTATCCTTAGCTGTTTTGTATTTATTTCTCATCCTCTTGAACTGCTTTTTTTTTTTTTCATGTTAGGGTCACTAGACAATTTTTTTTGGGGTGGTCTTCACTTTTTCTTCAAGACCATCAGCACAGATGCAAATTAGAATTTAAAAAAAAATCCACCAGGAGTACCCTGCATACATTTCTTAGCTCAATCTGGTTATTTTACTGTTTATTTCAGCTTTCTACTTAACAATCTTTTCCAGCAATGCACCTTTTTACCCTTGAACATTAATTTTGAGCATTTGGGGCTTAGAGGTAAAATATATAAATTGCACTGAAATTACGAGAAAGCCTTGAACAGTAAAATGCTGCTGTAATATGTAATTGTTTGAATTGTCCTCCTGACTCCATTGCATTATTTTCATTCAATTATATCACAATGGCATGAGCACATATATCAAAAAGCTGAAACGAGTCGGAATTGTGACCGTCTACTCCTCCCCCATGTCCTGTCAGTTTCTTCATCCCAGATTAGTGTCTGTTGGCTTGGGAAGCAAAGAGGGAGCAGATGGACCACAAAATGAGATTCTGTAACCTTCTTACCCAATAGATCTGCTTTCTGCGTGTATTCAGACATATTTACTTACTGTAGTGACAATTATCAGTTTTATTTCTTTTAAGAAAACCAAACAACTTCAGTTCAGTATGAAAGAGAGCAAACTAAATTGTCTTCTGGCACCGATACCATCCATATAATTTTAAATCAATTAGGAGTAATGTGGCCAGATTCCTATCCGCGTTATACCTGAATATGCCCATTAAATCCATAGATATGCTTGGGTATAAGGGGACGGACACAGTACGTGCAGTCTGTGGACTCTAGATAACTTTTTATTGTTCATAACACAGGTCAGAAGAGCACAGTTGTTTATTTCCTGGGATACTTTGTTTGAATGTACTATTTGGATGGCCAGATGAAGCATCTTTTTACTTGCAAATGAAGAGAGTTGGATACAAAAGTAACCAAATAATAATAGCTACAAAGCTTCAAAATGCATCAAATAAAGAATTCGGCTTATTCAGAAACTTGCATGTTTCCTGTGCCTCATTTGGGACAGGCCCCGTTCAGAGCACTGGTTGTATTTTAAATGAGAGGAGATAGATATAGTTGGCTAGTGTTTGGTTAAGGTACAGCTGTGAACAAAAGCATCTCCCCACTCTCAGCCATGCAACGTGTGGTTGTAGCCATACATTGAGCTCGTCCTGAAGATCCACTGTTACCGTGATAGTCTTACAGCAGCAAAGGTCTGTAGTTAAACCTTTCATATTAGCAAAATGTTGTGCACCTCATCTGGGACAGGAGGCACCAGCCCCAGAAAAACCGAGGTGAGGCTCATCTTGCCTCTTGCAGCTCTTTAGGAAGAAGGCGCTTCATCTCAACTAGCTGCTGAGGCTACCTGTGTGTTCAGCCAAGGGAACTGGGTGCCTCCAAAGAGCAAATCATATCAATGCCTTAGGCAGCTAGTCCAGAAGGAGATAAATCTCCTTCCAGATATACCGACCTCTCACTATTGACTGTAAAAAAAAGCTCTAGAAAAAACCTCTAGAAAAATACTTTGAGTAGACACCTAACTTTTAGGTGACTCAGGCCAGATGCGAGGAATCCAAATATATTGTGACAATATATTTGGCCAAATACATTGTGACAAGCTCCTGTGCTAAAAAAAGTGCCTTCACTCTCCTGCTGAGTAAATGGGACTTGTCCAACAAGTATATGGCACACATATGGCCACGGTCTGGAAACACTGGGTATCTTCCTTAGGAGGAGAAAGGAATGTGTTGAACCCAGCGATTAGGACCTGGAGTTTTAGGAGTTTTAGGTAATGGGGGAAATAAAACCGAGAGGTAGAGACTTTGTGTAGAAGAATTGCCTGGCTGCCTTATAAGCGCGAGCGCGTTGCCAAGAGCTGCAGGTGTTCAATCAGACTGCTTTTATTTGAGGTGCCTGACGTGGATTTCGAAACCACCACATAGGCAACCCGGCTTGAAAATTGATCTTAATTTCTTCTAATTGCACGTCTTATCCTTCATTATTTTTCTTGTTAGAGACAGAATTTTGAAAGGCGATTCACTAGTGGAGCTATTTTTGACTCATCGCTGACTTTGTCTTACTTCGTGTTATTTAATGGGTTCCAGTGGCCATATGCTGCGGAGAATCCTGGAACAAAGTGAGTAAACTGGGAGGCATTGCTCGGAAGGATAAATTTCACAGTTGGAAACACACTTAATACTGAGCCTTCTAACCAGTTTTTCCAGAAATCGCAAGCTTGATTGCCATGATATCTGAACATGGCATTAGCTGCTCTAATGAGGAAAATAATTGATATGCTATGGAAATTAGGTCTAATTAGATCTTGTTAAGATAAATATCTCAGTTCAGCTGAAAACTTGAAGAGATACATTTTGCAGCATTCCAGATTATAAATATGACCCTTGTTCTTCACACACCCCCTGCATCTTGGGTTACTACTGGTAGAAGTGAATGTGAAAAAGCCTCCTTATCAGAATCGCTGCAGTCTGTACCCACTTGACATGGAATAAATGATAAAGATGCTAGATGGTTTAAATCTTAGATGGCTTAAAACCTATTTATTTTTTACATCAGCTGTAAACTAAGATCCTAATTTCAGAACCATGTAACAAAATATCTCCTGTCTAATCATTTTCTGCAGTTAAAGAAATACATTCGTGTTTATATATTTTCAGATCCACAGCAAATAACACTCTTCAATGCTCTTTAATACTGTTTTCATCGACTTTAGAACAACATGTATGCTGTATTATATCAATAACAATTCAATGGAGGGCAAATATTGAACGCAAGCTATAACAAAATCAAAATTCCTTTGAAATCGTAAAGGAAAAAGAAGAAAAAGGGCCAAAAATATATAAGGTAGCCCAGTATTTAGACCAGGAAGATGACTTATACCCAGATGTATGTCTTGCAGGGTGCTGCCAAGCAATGGGCCAAACTCGTCTTTCCCCTTCACTAGTGGAGTTGCCATGGGACTCAAAGCAGGATGAAACCTTATTGGCAGCTGCCAGGTTTTCTTCCAGCTTGCACAAAACACAGGTCCAAAATCTTTACTCTCTTGACGGGCTTGAGTTTCCATTTTGCGCACTGACACTCCTTCTGCGGAGCAAAAGAATCAATGTACTCTAATAATTTTAGTTTGATATTTTCTCATTTTCAAAGAATAAACTATTTAAAGTGAACTATTTAAAGTGAACCCTTTAAAAGTCTGCCTTTAGATATTAACTTTTCAGAGCCCCTGAGCTAATGACCTACAAGCCCTAAAACCACTGTATGCATCCTGTAATATCGCAGGCCATTTTAAAAACATAACATGTTGAGAAGCCGATTTCCATTATTTGCTGCAATTCCTTTGCCATCAGCCTGGCAGAGCTTTAGCCAGCTGCCCCTGTTCCCTGCAGCTGCCAGCGTGCCTTCTGGGGAGCAGCATGTACTGGGAGGTGACTCTGCAGAGCGGTGGGGACAAGTCCTTGGTGCATCAGAGCTGCTGGGAGCCCAGAGGCATGAGGATAACACTGGGGAGCAGCCTGTGCCAGGGGGATTTGTCCATGAGGACCCCTGCTCCAGGAGACAGGTTCAGCAAGTGGTCCCTGCAAAGATGAGGGTCTGATGGCAGAAGGCACAAAAGCTTCTTCTAGAACAAATCCAGTCCCTCTGCAAAAATAAATAATAATCCATCTATATGTCTTACTCTTGGCAAGTCTTGAGCAAGGGGAAAGGTGAACGATCTGGTGGTCACAGTCGTGGTTCCTGACAGCTTTTCAATGTCTCCATGTCTTGATAAATACATACATCTGTCCAATGACATTTTTCCTTACAAAATGAGTGGGGGGGAACCGTGGCAAGCTAGTCTATAATTTTCCTAGATGAAGGTGAATAATAAGTGAGTAAAATGAGATGAATCTTCCTTTGACCTTTAAATATTAATAAATTAAATATCCATTTGCATTACTCATTTTCTATTATTAATGTATTTCTCTTATTCTTGGTCTGTCTGGTCATTACCACTATTTTGCATCTTCCGTTTCAGAAAATACTTATAAGCATTGTAAAGACTCCCAGACCCTCCATATATAGATGTACGTAGACAGTCACTGGATGAGATACCATGCAGACCAGCAGCAGATGTATGTAGATTTCTGCAGTGGAAGCCTATTGCAATGATTTCACTATTTAAGTCACAAAGCACTAAGGCAGCAGTTGGGGTTTTTTTTTAAAAAAAGAATCTATTTACTCTTTTTGTGACAAACCTAATGATTGCAGAAATGAGAAATCAGCCTGCAAACAGTCCAAATTTAAATAAAATCACCCCCGCACTAGACTATAACAGTGGCAGATGGACAGAGGAAGAAAGTGTATATAGTCATATTTTTTGCCATTATAGTATAGACCCTTTCAGATTGCAGCAAGCGACTTGCCATCTGCAAATCTGAGTCTTTCCTTTTCTGCTGAGGCACTGATTCAAGAATCATGATTTCTGAAGTTCGAGCTAAAATATGAAGTGGTTTATCTCCCATTTTAAAGGCATACTGATCTCATCATTTTACTTCAAACACATGGGAAAGGCATCCTGAAAATTTCCCTCGGATTTCTCCTTAAGACAAAACCCAAAGCCACTGTCTCCCTCTTAGGTATGCGGTGAGGTAATGGGTTGGGCACATGAATAGCTTTTTGTCAAATAGTCTCTTATTGCTGTTGTTCTCCCGTCTTTTGTTTGGTTTATTCTGTGGACAAATGATTTGCTCTGGGCCAATATGATATGTAGATCACACTGAGCAGCTTCCTTACTGCAGTACATGTACTCAACAGCAGCAATGGGGGTTTGGTTTTAATGTTGCCCCTCTGAAGAGATAAAAATCTGATCACTAGATAAATGTCATTGATTTTTAAGGGCCAGATCTTCATGTAAACACCCGCTGATTTAGTGGGAGTGTCAATTTATTATAGGTTTGCAAATAAAATCTGAGCACATTTTTAAAACCCCTTAATGTGTCAACCCACCGTTGTTTTCCACAGTTTTATCTGAGTGTAAGTTTGCAAAGCGATGCTGAGGATGTGACCATCGCAGCATATGCAAGTTGCAGCCTACCAGGGTTTCTGATGCTTTCACGTTATGGGCAGGGAGTTGCTTAATCTAAAGGTCAGGACTCTCATATAGGTTTAACAATTTTTTCCCCTCTGTGTAACCAAAAAAATCTCCTTAAGGGTTGAAAGCCTATTTTGAACTTGTCTAAAAAGAAGAGGATGCAATTCAGTTCTGGCAATTTCCTTTCAAGAGGTGCTGCAGTATGCAATGCATCTCAGTATTTATAATTTTCACCAAATCAGGGCTGCTCTCTGCAGAGGCAAAAAGAGGAAAGGTTTCTTTTGTTAATCATACATGCAAGAGCCATGTACAAAATAAAGTATTAAATACAGTAATTACAGTAATTTTTGTTAAAATATTTCTACACAATAAACCTGTGGCTTTGAAAACTCTACCAGAAGCAGAAGAAAAACAATCTGTAATGAAAAAATTGAAATCAGAAGCCACTAATAACACTAAAGGGAGCCCAGAAGCCAAATTAATGTTTCTACAAAGAAATACTTTCCTACACCAGGCAAACTCCTAGTAAGGCTCTTACCTGGGTCTTTATATATAGGATTCAGATTTCATTTTGAAGCATGCTTTTTACAAACTGTTTAGTGTTCATATGTCATTACCACTGTTGGGCCAGATTGCACCTGGCATCGATATAAACAAAGCTTTGGCAAGAATTCTTTCCTTTGGGATGGAGACATCTGATTTTCAAGCTGAAAACATGTCAGTGTTGCAAGACACTCCAAATAGCCTGTTTTACTAGTGCAGTAAATTAACCCGCCTGGTGTAGTGTTAAATGCTTTACAAACATCGACTGAAGGCGAGGGAGGGAAACAGCAAAAAACAAACAAAAACATTTCAATAACTTGCTTGACTAGGAGCAGTGAAAAAAGTACACGCAAAGCTCGAAGGGAGGAGGTGATCCTTGGGAGACAGGAGAACAGAAAAACAAATTTTGTGAATTTTGTCCTGTATTCAGCCCAGAGAACATGCCATGGTGTGGGAAGACACAGAGAAAAGGGGCAGAATTAGTTATATTGACAATAGAAAAGGCATTTTCATTTGAAAAACAGCTTAGGATAACAGCAAACAGTGACTCTAACTCATCATCTCCTTGCTACAGGAGGAAGGCTTTTGAAAGTCATTACATGCAAGAGGTTTACCTTTAGTGCTGCAAACCACTGGTGGACAAAGACTACGTAGGCAAAACAGAGGATAAAACATTAGGCTATCCCCCTTGCTTCCCCATTGTTCAGGATGAAAAAGCTGAGCTGAACTTCTGGGCACGCAGAATTGACTGAGTGAAAGCTCTCGTCGCTAGATCGTGCATTTGTGCTAAGCCTGAATGGTCTAGAGGACAATGGGGTTCAACCTGCCTGTGGTTTTACAGCAGTTCTGCAATATAGATGTGAAACTAGAATAGCTGGAAAGTAGGTCCACATGCGTATGGAGACAGGCAGTGACCTGTCCTGAGAAACACAGGCAAAAGCAGTGGGTTTAACTATATATATTTATATATCTGTTAGAATGAAGCCATTTTGCTACTCTTGACTTGCTATTTTAATTATCCTGATAGCCATCTATTTGCAAACATGCATATAAGTGGGATGGAATAATTAATTAATATTCAGAAGCATTCATAAAATGTGGCAGAGTTTAGGGTGGCTGATAATTCCTAAGAGGATTACATTTGTGTTAAGTGTAGATTTATACTAGTAAGCTTCAGCATGATTGATTCTTGCTTGGCCAGCGATAGAGGACTTAGCTTCCATACTGGCAGAGATTATATCTGGTCAACAGGAAAGGAAAACTGGCCAAGAAACTGCCAACACAGAATCTGAAGCTGTGAAACCTGGTCAAGAAGAAATAAAGCCAAATAAGCAACAGATGAAAAATTATCTTAAAGTAAAGATCAAATCACTCAGTTGGAAACGAGGATTGTATTGGAAAAGGTGATGCTGAGAGCATGAAGAGACGTAAGAATTTTTTTCAAAATAATATTAATAAATAAACTGGAGTGGTGAACACCAGTAATTTTTTTTAAATGGACCTTAGCGTTTTTCAAGAAAATTAAAAAGAAGTAGACAGCTTTAATATGCTCAAAACCACCTGACAAATAGCAGAGAGGACTTTTAAACTTTGTGAATCATTTGAAAGACAATGCCAGAGGCCCCAGAAGAGAGGTGTGGGCATACTGGAAAGGGTCCAGCAAGGGGCCACAAAGATGATGAAGGAGCTGGAGCATGTCTCCTGTGAAGAGTTGCTGAGGGAGCTGGCACTGTTCAGCCTGGAGAAAAGAAGGCTCAGGGGGATCTCGTCAGCGTACATAAATACCTGAGGGGATGGTGCAAAGAGGACACAGCTGGGCCCTTCTCAGTGGTGCTCAGGGACAGGACCAGAGGCAGTGGGCACAATCTGAAACACAGGAGGTTCCCTCTGAACATTAGGAAACACTTTTTCACTGTGAGGGTGGCCAACACTGTTAGTGCCCAGGGAGGTTGTGGAGTCTCCATCCTTGGACATAATCAGAAGCCACCTGGACACAGTCCTGGGTAACCAGCTCTGGGTGGCTCCCTTTGAGCAGGTGGATTAGACTAAATGACCTCCTCACTTCCTCCTTTCCAACCTCAGCCATCCTGTGACTCTGTGACTCTATCTGAAGCCCGCTGGGGAAAGTAATAGATTGAACGAGCAAAAAGAAAAGGAAGACACTTTGGTAAGACACACACTTTAAAATGCTTTCCTGGCACTGTTGTACCTGGTACAGCACCCTCAGATGTTGCAGTGGTGCAGTGAGCTCAAGAGGGACAACAGCCTTGCTGCAGAAACCTGCTGTCTCTGAAAAGGAGAATTCCTAGGAACTTTACTGACCATTGCATGCCAAATGGAAGACGTGGGAGAGAAAAGGGTAGGGAACTCACTGACAGATAAAGCAGAACAGCACTGATGTCACTGGGTATTTTACCCTCAGAAAATAAGTGAAGTTCTCTAGATGTAGAGCAAACCCTTGACAAGTGGGGTGAGGACCACTTTGGACCACACTGGCCACAGCCCCATCCCAAGGAAATGCAAAGACACCTTAACTAGGAAAGGACCTGAACGACCTGCTGTATCCAGCAGCATAACCACACACTGGCGCAAGCACCGCAAACATGCTGGTGGGGATGGTGCCTCAGTGCCCAGCTGGAATGAACAAATGGAGCTGGGGAACTTCCGGAGGTTGTAGGGGTGGCTGCCAGGTGGACACGATGCTTGGTGGCAAGCTGGCAGCAGAGGGAGCAGCCACTGCCAAGGAAAGGGAAGGGAACATCACTTGAGTCCTGCCAGGGTTAACCTGCACCTGATGCAGGTGATGGGAGTGGGGATTCTGGCTGGAGAAAACATCTCTGAGCACTTCAGGGTAAAAATTACCTTCTGTTCTCAATACGAAACACATTATTACTGGGGCAATCAAAAAATGAAAACAGGTTTAGCAAGGAAAGCAGAACAGTTTCCCTTAAAAAGCATTCATTGGGTATGTAGGACACGTTTTCATGAATCTCTTTCGGCAGTCCTTCATTCAGATCAAGGAGGAGATTCATATCAAGTCAAAGGGACAAAAAAATTGCTAAATACAAATTTAGTCTGACAGTTGCACAACAATAAGTAAGTTGGGCCAAAATGTGAGGAGAAAAAAAATGTAAGCAAAAATGGTGGTTTAATGGATGTCAAACTTGTGAATGCTGAATTCCATTTTATTGCTGTTTTAAAATTAATATAATAAATCCAAAGAAGCACGACTGTATGAATGCAATTATACTGCTGTAAAATCCTGATTGTCCATGAAGTTCATTCACACAGGAAAATAAATTATACTGCTAGCAGCGTTTTGGCGAACAGATGCATACCAAAGCTTTGCATCAACTTAGTGTTATTGGTGTCAACTAAATTCAAAGCAGTTAAATTTGTACAAAGGCAGGGTCCAGGCTGGCTCCAACATTTATTATATATGTTAAGAAATGATCCAAAGCTGAACCCACCTTATTAGTCTTTTATTGACATTGCATTTGGCAGAGTCATGTCCAAAAATTGAGAGAAAATACCTGATAAGCTAGACATAAAGAATTTGATCTTAAAGCCTAACAGACTGCTTAAAGTGGATGAAATCCATGTTGGATTTGGACTTGGACAGACCTAAGACTAGGTAACAAAAACACAGGTGAAGGAGCCTGCATGTTCAAGCCTGGAAAGATGTTATGAAGGGAGCAACCTAAGTGAAGGCAAAAGTTGTGCTAGTCAAGCAGGCTAGTCAGGCTTGGCTGTAAGAATGGTGGCTTATAGTGATGGCTGTTAGGGGATGCAGGCATTTGCTACTCTCCTCATTAGCACAAAACAAGTGAAATGATGGGTGCTTAGATAGGCTGGCTCTGGTGGAAAAAACCAAAAACAGCTCCAGAAGTTCCTCTTTCCATGTTGCCCTTCCTAACTGCCTATTGCCATCCTTTGTGACCCCCTTGCATGCAGTGACACAATTGTCTGTATGGTCATGCCATGAAATGGTGTGGGGTAAAAAAAGGATCCTACTCTCCCACCCAGAAATAAACCAGAGTTTTTCTAATGTGATCGCTTCAGTGATCCAGTTTGCGTCTTGGCTCAAGAAACAGTTGCGTTGGAAAGCCTGCATGGAGAAAAAGTGAAGCATGGAGTGGGAATAAGCAGGAGAGGGTAGGAACTGCTTAGATCTCGCAGAAATAAACACACGTTGATTTATCGTATCCTTTTACTGGGGAATATGCACCAGTCTTACTTGAAAGTTCACAGATATTCCAGAAGCCACACTAAGGGACACCTTCTCAGTCAGCCTAGCATTTAAAAATAATTGATTTCATCAGAAAAAAATACAGTCGAAGAAAAGCTTAGGGAATGAAATGTCACAACGTCTCATAATTTGTTCCACTGCGATCAGGAATATCTAAATGAGGAACCTAAAAAGGTTTTGAAGAACGCCAACAAACAATTAAGATTTCTTCTCTACATATCTATAAAGATGTGTATTATATTGTACCAGTACAATACGTCTATCAGTGATGTACAAATACCATGCTACAACTGTAGGATTGACACAGGGGAGATTTGACCTAGAAAATAACCACTTCCTCAAGTCCCACTTTCAAACTGGAGAAAAATCTCAGTTCCTTTAACACTGATCATTGGTCTAGGCAGGAAAAAAAATCATATTGTCAGGTTTGGTTTAGACTACAGAAAACAAGTGAAGTCATTTCTAAAAGGTCCTTACTCCTTGCCATGAGTACATGAGTCATAGAGTCGGTCTTATTTCATATATGAGGGATCAGTTCCTGCCTCAGCTAGTCACTGCCGATGTGGGGACATGCGGGACATGGCATTCTGGTGCTGTTTCTCCTCTCCTACTTCGAGGGTGTGGGGGTGGAAAGAAAGGGGTGCAGTTGCTTCTGTACTGCTGCCCGTTCTTCAGGAGCTCTGCCAAGAGCGACCAGCTAGCTGTAGCAGGCTCGGTCATGAGCATCTGAGAAAATGTACGCTATAGGAGGTGCTAAAACCTGCATCTGGAGTGGAGTGGGTTCCTTGACTCACCCCGGGCACTCATCCAAGCGGGATCTCTATCAGAAGGAATCCTTTCCGGTGGAGAAAGAAGAAGGATTTCTGGCAAAATCCAATGTAGTGAGGTGGGTCTTTGTTAAGGTAATCACTGGATGAGAAATATATGTATAAACCAAGTTTGCTTTGCAGGAAGGCAAGAGTTGTGTCAATTTAGTGTGAAGCTTGTTAGATCAAAGTTTCCTGTGTTGCACATTCCCGTGGAGAGCTATCTATTCAGTGCTCCTGGCATCTACTTCTTTCAAGCTTCTAAACTTAAAAATATCTAAAATTACATTCATGCTCTCCTAACGTTATTCTCCCATGGAAGTAATTACTGCAATTACAGGCTACTTCTACAATGCCAAATGCATCTGATCCAAGGAGAGATCCCTAACGGGGGAGAGGGGTTCATGTCCCCATTGCGAACCTCTAGAGCAGACTGACTGCAGTGATGGCTCTGTAGCACATGGATCTGGGTCTCCCCACGGCACAGAGCAGGGCTTTGAGGGACCTACAGTATGATCATTTCTCTGGGTGTTTTTTCTTCAGTTCCAGCAGCTGAACCAATATGAGCAGTATGTCATATCAGCATGGGGGGGGTTAACCTTTAGCTGAGGGTATGTGTTGCATGCCCCAGGGCATGGCAAGATGGCACGTCTGAGTGTTTGAAGGTACACAGGCCTGGCTGGAGCCGCATCACAGGACAGAGCAAGGGAGAGGCAGCTGAACTTGGTGCAGTCCTCTCCATACTGTTCTTTGGATGTGACGCTGGGAGAGATCCATGTGTAAACCCACAGTTTTGTTTTGGTTTGGAGGAAATAGATGATGCACTATCCTAAAGGAGAGTCTGGATGTAAATGAGAAGTTGTGCTTTGTGGGAAGTTGGGGCCCAAGACCTTCCGGTGAAGATGGGAGCTAAGTTATCTGATGGCATAGTTTTTCTTTTGTGGCCAGCAGATCCAGAGAGCTGATTCTCCCCCTCTACTCTGCTCTTGTGAGACCCCACCTGGAGCACTGCATCCAGCTCTGGAGCCCTCAGCACAAGGACATGGACCTGTTGGAGTGGGTCCAGAGGATGGCCACGAAGATAATCAAAGGGCTGGAGCACCTCTGCTGTGAGGCCAGGCTGAGAGAGTAGGGGTTGTTCAGCCTGGAGAAGAGAAGGCTCCGGGGAGACCTTATAGCCCCTTCCAGTACCTGACGGGGGCCCACAGGAGAGATGGGGAGGGACTGTTTGCAAGGGCATGTAGCGATAGGACAAGGGGCAATGGCTTTAAACCAGAGCAGGGCAGGTTTAGATTAGACATTAGGAAGAAGTTCTTTACACTGAGGGTGGTGAGACACTGGAACGGGTTGCCCAGAGAGGTGGTGGAGGCCCCATCCCTGGAGACATTCAAGGCCAGGCTGGATGAGGCTCTGAGCAACCTCATCTAGTTGAAGATGTCCCTGCTCACTGCAGGGGGATTGGATTAGATGGCCTTTAAAGATCCCTTCCAACCCAACACATTCTATGATTCAGTGATTCTTAGAAGGTCCACAAACAGAAACAAATGGCATGACCTCTGAAGGCAGCACAGGGCTGCATTAGATAATCTCTGCACATGAAGATGAGAAAATGTAGGAAGTCCTCTTCCAGATGGCACAAGAACCCACCTGGCGAGACGACTTCCTGGGGGTGCCTTGCTCAGCGTAAGACACCTGAGTGACCAGTTAGTGTCATAAATCCCATGCTAAACCTGTTGCACGGAAACATATGCATCTGCAAGGTGACACCACTTAACTTTAAAATGTAAGCTGAAAATGAAGACATGAGAGCTTTTTTGCACAAGTAAGATTTTACTGTGGACATGACCTGTAAAAACTTGGATTTAGGGAATTCTCTGAGATTTTGAACATATTACAGAATATTAACTTGCTAATTTACCAATGCAGATAAAGGACTTTATGAAAACTGAGGTAAGAGCTGTTAATCACTATTTGCGCAGTGTCAAAAAACATGCACAGTTGTTCCAAGTTTTCTCTTTGAAACATCTAGTTTTATTTAGACTGCAGGTAGATTGGGAAAAATTTCTTCCAGAAAAGACGAAGGATGAAAGAAGCCATGGCAAAGCTGACTTGATTTTTCTTAATGCCTTCTTCATTCCTAGGGCCTTCTGAACAGCTTGGGGCAGACACTGGCTCCTTCAGTACAAGCAGGCATAAGCCTCTGGTCAGTTCTTGTCTTTCTGATAAACTTTTCATAGAATAATAGGACAGTTTGGGTTGGAAGGGACCTTTAAAGGTCATCTAGTCCAACCTCCCTGCAACGAGCAGGGACATCTTCAAGTAGATCAGGTTGCTCAGAGCCCCAGCCAACCTGACCTTGAATGTTTCCAGGACTGGAGCATCTACCACCTCTCTGAGCAACCTGCTCCATTGTCTCACCACACAAACTTTTATTTGCCTTTATCTTGCCTTTTACTTTCCACATTGTTTAATGTTTACCTCATTTGTCTTTAAATTTTTTTCCAAATAATTTATTAAATAAGTAATGCAGTAATTAAATGGCACTCCTGATGGTACCCATTTCCCAATCTACGAAATGTTTGATCCATATAGCACTTAGAATCACCACACTTGAAATCAGCTGCTGAACAGGGGTTGATAATTTGTTAAAGCAGATGTACTTTTGACAGACAGCGATGTATTTCATTATCAGCATTAACAAAAAGTTACATTTATAAACATAAAAAATGGATGCCTAAATGTACACATTTTCCATAATAATTTATTGCGTCATGCCAAGTAAATACATCTTAAACTAGAATATTTTTAAACAAAAATATAGCCATAACATTCAGTTAAATCCATTTGATGGATGAGAGAAATGTTTAGCCTTTTTTTTTTAATTGATACATCATATTGAGTGTTTTGTGGTCTCATTTCATCGTGCAGCAGCTCATTCGGACTGTCCAGGAAGACTAATTAACACTAATGCTTCTACAGAATTTTCATTTGTGATGCTAATTTGTCACAAAACCAAAAGCATCCTCAGAAAGCCAGGGAAAAAAAGTAAAGAGACTACATCTTGCAGCCAGCTTAAATTAGTGTTAGCTTGATTTGTCTTAATTGAAAGGTTGTTTACATCTCTTTTGTAAGTGTTTATAAAAGTTGGCAGACAGAAGAATAGCTGCCTACGTACATGAACAAAATTTTCTTTTACTGAGGCTGTTGTATATAGTACTGTCATTAAAAAACCTTTTGAAATATTTGTGTACACATAGTCTTAAGGTATAAGCCTGTCTCTTATGTTTATGTATACACAACACCCCCCATGCTGTATTATTTTTGCTACAGAGATATTTATGATAAGTCCTCATATTACATGAATATTTCTGTGCGCCAATTGATTCTAGCAGTCTACTGGCCTCTATTTAAATTTTTATGATACATGCAAGCTGGAAAAATGTCTTAACTACCACTTGTGAAAACGTCTTGCTCTTGCACTAAGCTACACACCCTCAGATATGCCGTCTCAGGCGAAACATGGTGCTTACATAGCTGAGCACCCTTAAAGCTTCATAGGGCTGCATAGGCCCTGGGCCCCGAACCACCAGCAGGTTCTTCTCTGGTTTCCCATGTTCACAGCGTCTGAAGCCAGGACATCACCCGATCATCATATACAGATTGTACAACTCTGATGAGGTTGGTTAGACCCCACCTAATATCTTCAGGATCCACATTGTCCACGTTGGTAGAGAGGGAAAGAAGCTTGCTAAGCTTACACGGCAGCAAGCAGCTCCCAGCTATTCATAGACAGCTTTAAGAGATCTTGTCCTTTAAACATACAGGATAAAAATTGTCGCTAGGCACACTAATGCATTCCTAGGGCTTAAATTAAACTTCTAGGAAAATGGGCAATGAAATTAAGATTCCTCAGCAAAGCATAATTAAATTGCAGCGTAGTTCATAATGCTGACCACTGAAGTTCGCTTCATTTTTGTGTTGCTGGACCATGTACTGCATGGAAAGACAATTAGCAGAGCAGAGAGAAAAGCAGCAGATGCTAGAGATGCACAGTTAGATGACTCATTATGTCATGAAGAATCTCTCTTTCAGAAAAGTGAAAAGGTTGGTATAAAAAAAAGAAAAGGCTTGAGTAGCCCAAATAATTATTAGGGGAAGAATTTGAAGATTTCAGGGAAGAGTAGCAGAAAAATCAGAATCTTGCAGTGCTCTAAATCATGCGTTTGCCTGAACTGCAGAGGAGAAACACAGACATACACGATGCACGCTCTATTTTCCCCCCTCTTTCCCATTCCTGCCCCTTCTTTCCTTTAAGATTGATTACATGACGTGTTCCCTGTTGAACCAAAAGAAAATGTCCTTTAAAACTTCGTAAGTCTTTAAAAGCTCCTCAGCCGATTATCTGCTCAAAGGTAACTAAAAGAAATTATTTAATAAAAGCTTCCTGAAGGCTTTATGATGTATGCATATTTTACAGCACTTTTTCAGTCTAACAAGACTAACTGGAAGTAAGTATTTGCCATTTCAAAGATTTATTCTCACAAGTACCTGATGCATTTAAGGTAGAAGGCAGGTCTTGTGAACCAGGCACCTCCTGTTCCCAGAAACACTCAGCTCCATGGTTACGGTTCTCTTTGTTTCCTTAAAAACAAATGTAATTTGTCTTTTCTCTTGTCAGTCTCATGTGTGAATTTGAAACTAAATGAAGTATCATTCTGTATGGCATCACTTCACTGATGGAGAATTTAGCCTGTAAAAAATGTCAGGTTTTCCCCCTGCAGAAGCTCAATTTTGCCCCAAAACCACTGTAGGTATATAATATATGTGCGCTTCTGCAAAATCTTATTTGAGAGATGCATTGGTAGGGTATACACTAATATAAATGACAGAAGATTCAGCAATGTCAAGTCCTGTAAACAAACCACTCCAGGGAAGTAACATTAACACATAATTGTATGTTTTTACCATGTCAGACCTGTCACAAAAAATAACTTGAATTGTGATTATAGTAATTAATTTTTCCTCTGCCATTTGAAACATGCAAACTTATGGCAATGAGGATGATAGATTCTGGCCTGCCATTTTAGCACATCATATATTTGCATTTTCATATGAAGAATTATTACCAAAAGGCATTAACAGGATGAGATCTACACATAAACATATCTTTAAGTGTACCCACTATCTTTACATTAAGACCTGAAGGTCTTGAGAAAAATAAAAAGAGAGTAAGACTAGGCAAAAAACATAAAGCAAAAAAGAAATTTTTTCCCCCCAAATCAGGCAGGTCTAGAAATCACAGTGCTGGAAAACTGGTTTGTGGACTATGGTACCAGTTTGAAAAGAGAATAAAATGTCATTTTTCTGTCTGCTGTTGCAGTCCTTAAATTTCTGTTATTCTGACCATCTTCATTTCATTATTGCTGTATTAAAACTGTGCCCAGGATGAGTGGGTGGCTGAGCTTCCATCTCCGTGGCATTCCTTCTGTTTTGAAGCAGAAATTTCTGTATCTTGACATAAAACTTAAAGAAAAAAAGGGGGGAAAAAAAAAAAGAGAAGTCGGGAAGAAGGAAGGGTACTGGTTCGGCTGGTAGGAGACTATGATTGTACTATTACCAAAGGCACCTATATAGGTGCACTTAAACTGTGTGGGTTTATAAATAAGCCCAAGGGGCTCCTTCTTTACTGCCACCCCCTTCCCCGAGTCTCGCGCTCTGCCTGCCTGATCCCATCCGACAGTAGAGCTGATACCACACTAATCCCCGCAAGTTTGGGACTAATGAACTAACTGCTGGGCTGCCGCCACGGAGCTTGGTCCCAAACTATACTGTACTTCACACTCGATTTATTCTCCAGATGGCGAGACTGCGCGGCCCCGCCGCAAGGGACCACCTCTTCCACTGGAGTGTAAAAGTGGACGGATGTTGTTTTCTTTGCAGATTTGATAATTCAGAGCTAGGAACTCGTGAGAATGGTTAGTTATTAGGTTTAATGGGTGCCAATCGAGCCAGCAACACGCTTATTCCCATCTTTATTTTAATGTCTGTGTGTCTGGGTGGCGGTGGATTTGTCAGCGATACTGCGTCACTGAAACCTTTATCTTCTCCAGTTGGCGTAGCTGAGCGTGATAATGAACGTCTTCCCATGTCCTCCTCAGAGTCAAACAGAAGGGATGCTAAAGTAGCCGCCCTGACCAATGTTTTGGGTTTTTTTTCCAAGTGGGTTTTCCAGAACGATTTGCAAATTTTGCATATTTTAATAATATCACTGTTTACCATGAAGCTCTCTGTTGTCTTTCTCTCTTGTTCAGTTTGATAAAGAACCCAATCCACATGGGACCTAATGGGGAAACCACCAAGCTACCTGGGGATGGAATCATTTACTTAATGATTGGGTTTATTTCTTTATCAGCAATTCATTCATGACAGAGTATTACCCAATGTTGTAGTTCTCGTGTGAAGAACAGGGTAAATCATTTCTTTTACTGTTCCTTAAAAATTCTAGTTTGACCATTCTTGGCAGGGACTTTACATAGTGTTTGGAAAACTTGTGTATCCTTGCATCTACTACTATAAAGACATTACTATATCAAGGACTACTTTTTTCTCTGCTGTTACAATGTTGAAGTACTTTACCTAGCTTAAAATTTTAGCTTTTGCATGGACCCTACTGTAAGAATAGCATCTACGTTTCCCTGCGTAATGAGGCAGAAAGGGCTCTCACTTTCCTCCATGTTTTTAGTACATTTAGTCAGAGGGTTTAGTACACTTTTTTATTTACCCATGAAATGTTTTACTGGAAGCCTGGGTGGGGACCTGGTACACCCCACTAACATGAATGGTATTTTCTCTGTAGTAGGAAGGGGAGGCATCGTGTCAGCCCCCTCACAGGCTCTGACTTTGGCAGCCAGGTCCTCTCAGTTTGTCCCACAATTAAAAACATAAATTGAATCCTGATGTGGAAACTATAGTGACTAGAAGTATTTTATCATGGAAGGGAAACGTTTCCATTCCTGGGGTATCTAGGCAGACAGATCTAAAACGTAGTGGTTCTAAGAAAATGCATCAATTCTCAACCCAACAGATGGCATGGGTGTGTTAACTAACATAGCAACATATTTTCTATTAAAATATGGGAAAAAACAACAACCCCCTCCCCATGTTTGTTGGTTGGTATAAATTCAGTGAAGTTGTTGGTTATTTTTGGGATACGTACCAGAGGGCTGCACATTTAGTTTATGTAAATTGATAACAGCAACAGCCTGTTAATAAGTGTTTTGTATGGAAATATACCTAGAAAGACACACGATCTGTCTTTTTTGGGAAGGGAGTTTGCAGCCTGAGGAGAAAAATAGCTAATGAGACGGTCTACTGCTCATTATTATAATCTGAAAAAAATCATAACAAATTAGGCAGTAAGTTTGCTAGAGATGCGTGTTCAGTTGGAATTGGATGCTGCCATAGTGGATAATTTGGGGAGATCTTTCTTTTGCAAATTGGATCAGTGTGTGCTGAAACAGTGATAATCTGACTTTAATTAAAAGCATAAATTGGTTTGGAGCGTGTTTTTAAGCTACCCCTCTGCATCATATCCAGAAACTTTGAGGCCAGCCCTAGAAACCCATTACCCCCAGTTGGAGAAGGAAAACGTAGAGGATCTGTATTACCCGGTAATGGCATCATATGGTTCGGTTTACCTAATTCGGAAGCACCATTTCAGACGGCTGCGCGCCGGAGCTGTCTTCCAGCTGGACGTGTTTGTAGTAAACTGCATGCATCTTTGTGTGGCTTTCCTAATGGCCCCAGTCAGAGTCCATTCACAGCAGTTTGAACGTTTCGGGTTGTATTTTCCAGAGATTACCTCTGAACGTGCCCCTTGATCGCAGCACAGGGATGCGTACATGTGCGCCTTGTTCCCGTCTGTCCGATTAGCGGGCATATGCTCCCAGCCTTCGGAGGAGCGCGGCTAGTAGCCCCAAGCTGAAGGCTGTTTGCTTCAGATTTCATTAACTTTCTGCTTCATTATTCCTTCCTTTTAACCAGTTAGAGCCATCACTTGCTTTTCTCTAAACTTACCCTAATTATCGGGGGTCCCAGCCCTGTAAATCAGTACACTGCAGAGCTGTCTTAAACTGGCCTGGGAGACCCTGTTCTGATCAGACCTGACAACTGTAAGCTACTGTTCCCTCACACTGTTTAACTCAGACCACATTGGGAAACCGCCTCTGCCCCTCTCCCCGACAGAGATTTGCATCCGTCTGGTTTAAATCTACTGTCATGTGCCGTCTTGCTGATTGGTATTAACCTGGATATTAACTTTGATGAGTTCTTTTTTCCCCCCTGAGTTTGCCTGTTTTCTTGCAAACCATCTCTATTCAGCGACTGCATATTGTTAAAGTCGTTCCTGAACCTCCGCGACTCGGGAGCTTTAAAGTTTTATTAGCCCCATAAAAACTCTTCACAAATGAAATGACTTTTGATAAGTGTGCGTTTTGACAATGCGAATTTGTTAGGGGCTGTTGGTGAGTGGAAGGAATTTGGGGGTTGAAACTGCAGTTGGCAGGAAGCAGGGAGCCCAGCGCCCTCCTTCCCCCCACCCTTCCTCTCCGGACCAAGAAACACATTTCATTTCAGAAAAGCACGCAAATATTCTTCATGCAAATCAACTATTAAACAGATTTGAAAATTTACATTCACCAAAATAGCGAACGGCCACGGGAAGTGCGTGTCTTTGGAGATTTTATTTTGTGCCAGCAGGAGAACAGCTTTTTATGTGGTTCAAGAAAAATCTCCCAAGTTATTTTGGCGTTGTTTTCATCTGCGAGTTGTGAACTCTGCCACAGGCTCTAATACATTTTGGATACACAGAGGAAAGAAAGTTTTATATATCAAAACCAACAAAGTATATGTACATCTATGCTTACTGACGTCCAGGCAATATAGAGATGAATTACCAAAATGAATTGGTTTATGCAAATTTAATAACATGCCATTTTTGTAAGTGCAGACGGTTAGTGCAACACATTGTGGTTAGTACAAAGATTTGTGTTTGTTAGACAGGTTCAGCGCTAGCAGACACAAAAGTCTTGTTTTCTACAAGTGGTGGTGTAAAAATACTTAGACATAAAACCTGAGCATTTTATTTACCAGTTATAAAGAAATGAGGAAAGTAAAATTGCGAGGTGCTGGTGCTGACTGCTTCAGTAGAAGTCCAAGAGTGACAGATATTTTGGGGACACCAATATACTGGCTGTCTAGCTTTTTCCCCGTGTCATTTCAGCAAGTTTTGTGCTCCTTTCTGTCAATAGAAAATATATTTTTCTTTTCTTGTGTCTCTAAACGCATGTATATTGTAGAGAGAAGCAAGACTGACCGTTGTGAAAACCCTTGAAGAGTTTGACTTTGGCCATGCCGAAAAGTGTGTTAGGATAAACTCCGTGTCCAGCGGTCTTGCAGAAGAAGATCTAGAGGTGCTTTTGCAGTCCAAGACCCTTCCTTCAAGCATGATGCTGCCAAAGGTTGAAAATGTTGAAGAAATAAGATGGGTGAGTACCAACACCACAGTAGATTTTGACTGAAGCTGATGGGCCAAGTTCACACAGACATAGAAATTAATAACTCTGAATTACTGCAAATATGATACAGTGTTGTTGCTTGGTTAAGGTAATTGGGAAATGGATCCATTTAAATGTGTGTAAGATATGCTGTATAAAATGCATACATGGAGCACCTTGCATCTATAAAGAAACCCAGCTTTATTTCTCCCACGGTCAATGAAGAACCAATATGGATGTCAGAGTATATTATCCAAAATAGAAGCATAAGTATCTTACTCTTCTCTAACTGTCCTAACAAGCAAAATAACTGTGTCCGTCCGTGAGCCTTAGTTATATGCATTATAAGCAGGAGATGGGGAAACCACGTTAGCAACATATGAAAAAATAGGGGGGGGGAGGGAGGTCACTCCTTGGGGCAACTGGAGGAACAAACAGGAAGCTTTTAACTAGTGTTTTTAATTAGCACAGATATTATTTCCTGAACAGTTCTCTATTTCTTCCTTTTTAATTGCTGACAGGTGTGTTTGTGTTTCACAACTGACTTTTCAGCCAATAAAAACCTGAAATGTAAATGGCTGGCATGTCAAATTACTTAAGAAAACTTTGAAATAGGCCTAATTATGCTATAATTGTTTTAATTGTCGAGAAAGGGGGACGCTTGTTTAGATATACCATTATTGCTGTAACATGCCAGTAAAGGAGTAACTCTTAATTATTCGCTTCTGTATTTTTGCAAACAGCTAGCCGAGCAACTAGCACGCGTGCAAGCTGTGATGAAAGGCAGGCAGACATATTAAGGATCTATTTTAATCTCAGCATCTAACCTTGATCAAACGGTTAAGATCAGGCGTGAGCGTAGAACTGAGCAAATAACGTTGGGTCCATGAGGAGCCCCGGCCGTTCCACGGCACTGCCCCTTCGGCCTCCGCCGCTCACGGTGGAAGGTGCACCATCCCCTTCCACCAACATTTAATTAAATTAACTGGCGTATACCTCTCAGGGTTTACAGCCGTGTAAGTGTTAGACGCAACTTGTCAGTAATGAATATTCATGCTTCCAAAATGGCAGGGCCCTTGCTGCCACTGAGTCGGTTTTGCGGGGAGGTAGGATGCGGGGGCTCTTTGTCCCCTCATCCCTTTCCACCTTCCCTCTCCCTAACTTTGATTTCCATCATGGACAACAAGCCAGCCCCAACAACTTCAGCCTCATGGTCCGCCTTTTGCTTCCCTCTCACTTTGCCCAACCTTTGCACACAAAGAGCGCGCTCTGCTTAACACCACTGCCTTCTTTTCCCAATCCTCCCCAAATTCACTCCGACGTGATTTTTCAGCCTCCCAGAAGCTGTTTATTTCCCCCCAACACATACCCCCCCACACCCCCCCCTTCATTTTTATTTATGTGCAGCAGAAAACCTGGAGGCTGATGCACAACTAAAAGATGGGCTTACTTGTTTTCTTTTGTGTGAGAATCTCTTGCTTTCCTTTTGTCCCTAGTGTGGGTACTTGTTTGACTGGCATGGCTTATTGGACTATAACAAGCGTAACTCTCCCTCCTTTGTGGCGGGACAATTCTCCCACAAATCCCGACCAGTGTGCATTCTTCCCGACACACTATTGGGTGTGCACTGGAATTGAAAGAATTGCTGAGGCCTTGCTACTTCATCCCCTCCCCAAGCTTTGTGGGTTTTTTTTCCCTCCGCCTTCTTTTTTTTTTTTTTTTTTTTCCCTTTTTTTCCCCTTTTCCCCCTGAAATGAACCCTTTACTGGGCCGGAAACATTTAATCGTCTCCTTTTGAAAAAAAAAAAAAAATTTTAATTGAAACTTCTCCACACGTTACCTTTTGTATTGGTGCTTATTGCAGATTTTTTAAAGGGGAGAGGAAGGGAAACAATATTTAATTAAACATGATTTTTTTTTTTTGCCTTCAAAACAAAAGATAAGAAAAATCCTAGGAGGGTGACTTTAAAATGTTTTAAAATAAAAGAAGAGCTCTTCAGCTTTAGCTTACACTTAAAATATAAACACAGGAGTGCTTTTACTTTTCTTTTTGCTTAAAAATTAAAAATCAGATAGGAGTCTTAAGAATATATGCTGATGCCATTATATTACCTCATTTTCTGCATTTGTCTAGATGTAGTTTACTACTTTCTGTCAGTATAGTACCTGCCGTACTGTACACTCACACATGTGAATTGCATTGATTTATTATTTTTTTTCTCCTTGCACATTTTTGGGTGAAATTCTCTTCTCCAAAGCAAAGTTACTGAGAGGGCTACGGTGACAATGCAAAGCAGGGATGGGAAGGGCACCGAAGAAAGCTGTGATTTATTTTGGCCTAATTGTAAAGTTACTGCAAATTGCTGGAAAGCTTTTTTTCAAGATCTGGGTGATTAGATTTTCCTTCTTTTGGGGAGGGGCGGTGGGGGGAAGCTAAAAGGGGAAATAACACCTCTAATCCAGCTTCTGGTAAATAGGCTGCCAGCTTTTAAAATGAGTTTCCTTTCTATTAGTCAGAATATTATGCTAAGCCTTAAGCATTAGTTTTTTATGTTGCCATAGCAGCCTTATTCCTGCAGGGTTGTGACCTGCGATGATTACAGTACAAAGCTTATAGGGTCTTGAAACCCCCTTTGAAGATGAAAAGTCTTTGATGGTTTATATTTATGCAAATCTCTTAGATATGATTTACCCAACTGAGACTGAATGGAGAGATGATTAAAATTCCCTTTCCTTTGATATCCATTAATAGTCGAATATTCCTTAAATTTAAAATATATGCATATGTTATTTTTGTCTTTATTTACTAACATATTTTCGCTGTACCTGCAATATGTTTATCTCCACGTAAATTACTCGATCTGGACAGACATAATAGATTTACAATATAGGGCTGAGGGTTTTTTCCCCTCTTTTTTTTTTTTTTTTTTCCTCTTTTGAAAGGGGAAAAATCTGTGCAAGAGCTTTTGTATGTTTCCAGATGATAGATTTTGGAATTTGGGCTACCCCACTGGCAGCTCAGAGCTAGCTGTGAACTGGTCTCATGGAAAAAATTGGCAAGCTTTGGTCTTCAAAGAATTAAACTTCCTTTTTAAGGCCTTCCTAGGTAAGCTAAAAAATTATGAAGAAAAGCCTATTGAACAAAAGGGTAACGGTGCCGTAATGAATAATACGGATGCCACTTAGAAGGCTGGGGAGCACTTCCAGTGATGGCAGTGCTGGACCTGAAACAAAACCGGACCTCAGGTACAGCAGCACTTCATTGTTTTCCAGGGCCGGCGGATTTGCATTTCACTAAGCCAGGGTGAGAGGTGCTAAGCCTGGATTTTTTTTTTAATTTTTTTTTTTTTTTTGCAAACCAAGCCTCCAAACTTAGAAATGTATGGGAATGCTGCGGTTTCGAATCGCAGGCCTTACTAAAAGCTGGTTTAATTTTTTTTTAATTATGTTTTCGGAGTGGGGAGGGGTGTTGTTACAGTCAGGTGAAAATTTAACGTGTTGTATATACATGTAGACTGTTCTCTTTTTTTTTCCTCTCTGATAGCTCATACTGTCTAGTTTTAGTTTTCAGACAAATTCTTACATCACCTAAAAGGCCGAACACTTGTAGAACCAATGAATTTTATCCCCTTTGTGGAAACTGCAGTGGGCTTGCTCAATTTTAAGGTAAGCAGGTCTTGAAGTGTTCATATTTTGCCATCTCAGCAAACTAGGGTAAGCAGAATACTCCCCAATCTCCCCCTAATTTCATGAAGGAAGAGAGGTTAAAAAATACTATGTTGTTCAATCACCTAAAACATTTGTACATTTAACTCTCATGCTTCTATTGTAAAGGCCTTCATAAATTCAAAATATTTCCGTGATAGAGCAGTTCCAGATAGTCCATGCAAATAACAAAACCTCTCTGCATTACTGTTACCATTTTTAACATAGTTGGAGGGGAAACGGGCTTCTCCAAAGATTTGAAATACTCACAGTGTGGCAATACACTTGGCTATTTAGTAGTTATCGAACTCCACTTTGGTATAACATTTAATTAGAACAAAGAATTAATCATCATTTCAGTATTGCTAAATTGGCATCTTTATAATGGTTTCTACTGATAACATTATGACCAAATTTCATGTTATCGTTTTTCTATGTGTAAGATGGGCTGTTTAATGCTAAGATTAGAATTAACTGAAAATAGCAAATATCTGAAGAACATGCTCCTTTTTTAGGGTAATTTTAGATCAAATCTTATTTTAAAAGGGCATTTTTAAAAAAATTACTCCCCAGCCTTTACTATCAAGTCCAGGTTTTTCAGACAGGCGAGGCAGCATGGTAACGAAACGGAAGGTCTCCTGCCTGCACCAAGAATTCAGCATTCCCCTCCCAAGCTCTAAGGGAAAAGTTTCGGACCAGCTGAGGACACACACATCAGAAGTACCTCCCGAAGTACTGGCAGGCCTCAGAGGCAGCCTGCTCGTTTGATACAGCCATTTATCTTAGAACACATGCTAACGTGTATCTGGGAACATAATAAAGCAGTAACCAAATAGACACGCTCCCGTCCAGCGTGTGCATACACAGAATTAAATCGTATTTTTAAACCGACTGAGTTTTTTCTTCACCTACAGTATTTTATACTGGAATTTTTAATATTGCAGTTCCTGATGTTGGCAGGAGAGTTGGCTTTTAAAGCGCTCTGTTAAAGGATAATTTCTTGTCCCACCAGCTGCCATAGAAGAACACCCATTAGTAATTACATCTGTCTCTCTCCACGTACCTTAGCCTTAAAAAATACTAGTATTATCCAAACATCCCCATAAAATAGTAATATTTTGGAAATGCACATCTTCATAGAGGAGCTACAGCAGCAAAAATTTTCTTGCTTTTATTTTAATGCTTTTCTGCAGCACTTGTTGCATTTTTAACTTCCTGAGCTAGTTTTCAGTTATATGCAGCAGAAGACTTTAAATTGGCAATCCTGTAAGGAATCCTCATATCCTGTAAGGAATCTACAACCATTTTAAACTGTTCACAGTATTTATTTAGTAAAAGAGATTCTGATCTTTATTTCTGTTTCTCATGCAGATGTATTACATGTCAAACTAATCAAATTTAATACTTTTTGTTTGCTTTTTAAGCAGTATTTGATGAATGTTTTGTTTCATATTGTTACATAAAGCTCTGAAGCAGTGATCGCAGCACTACCCAGGGCATTATGTCAACCAGAAAGCAGGGAATCTGCCACGATGTCCAGTATTTACACAGTCTAGGCATAACGGTGCTTAGGGAAAGGTAATGTTCTCTCTTTTGCTGAGTCACTTCAAAGCACCGTGCAGAGTCGAGCACCTACAACGGCTTTGCTTAATAGGAGCAATTTTAGGCTGAAGGATTTTAGTTACACTGGGTTGAAGTAATATCCTCTGTAGTCTCTCCGCGTCCTGCATTTCTGTGGAAATTAATACTCTGTTCTCCTTTGAAGGCTGTCTGTGAAGAGGCACTGCGAACGGGACCCCAGGTTGGCTTTCATTTGGACGCAGTCGTCTTTGGAGGAGAGGATTTCCGTGCCAGCATAGGTTGTTACCTGTGTGTTTACTATAAATGTTAACATATGCCATTTGCATTGGAGAAGCCCCGTATCATTTATGGCCATTGCTTTTCCGACAGCAATAATTAGAGTAATGACAACACTCGATTCTACATTTTACATTTTCACTTTTCTCCTTAATTTTCCTCAATGCAGAATACATCACCAGGACATTAAAACATGGTCGCTGTGTGTTACAGGGCGCTGACACTCTCTTTTGCTTCTTGCCACGCAGTACCAAAAATTAATGAAAAAAAGAAAACAAGCCCCAAACAAAACCTTTTGAGTCACTGAAATTATTTAAAAATATGGTATCTGTAAGAGACATGCACATGCTTCTAAAAACTACATTTCAAGTCCTAAAATTCTGGTGTCTGCTTCATCACGGTTTTACAGACAATTATCAGTCAGGCTTTTGACATCATGCATGAATACTCTCCTGTTACATTTTGCTTTCATAAATTTACTTTAAATATGTCCCACGTCAATACAGGCACGCATTCACGTGAAAGCACTATTAGTGTTCCTGAAAAATGAAAAGTATTTGAAAATATCTTTTATGAGAGGCAACTTAGCTTCTTATTAATCTGATTCAGTTTAAAGATAATAGTGCAGAGCTATGAACATTTAAATTAAAAATAAGTATGTCAATGTAAAAATTAGCATTGTTTTGCTAAAATATTCCTTACAAACTGGAAATCTGTAGCTAAACAGTGACCTTAAGGAAAGGGAACATATTATTATTACTATTTTTTCACATCAGCCTTCACGTGAGCACATTGCTCAGCCGGTGCGCTGTGAGCACATGAAGTCTCGTGAATACTTTTGCTTCTCAGAAGCCATCTACCATCATTTTTCATCCAAATACTAAAGCTTAAATATTCAGCTTAGGACATCAGTTGTGACAAGAATCACAACCAAGGAAAGTGCAATTCTGTTCTCAGTGTGAATTTTTTAACCATTTAGTTGTACCCAGTATATGAATTTGTATAAAGCTTCTCTTGCTGTAATACTTCTCACTGTACATACAGTAAATAATATAACCAAATAATTACTTCATGTAAGTCCCAACTCCACAGTCCTTACCAACTAGAACTTTCACTGACTTCAGGCTTACAACTTCTGATTTGAACTGAATCAAAACCTGAATTTTATAAGCTAGTGTTTAAAGATACATTTATTTATTTATTGCTAAATCAGCTTTTTTTCCCTCATAAGAGTATTATTTTGACAATATAGCCTTGCACCCCTCTTTTGTTTTCAATTGATTAAATGAAATCTCAAACTTTTCTTTCTTTACATAGGAAATATTCAAAATAGAAAGGTTTCAAACACTCTCGAGGCTTTTCTTTGTTTTCATTGTTTTCCTAGGTGCAACAAGCAGTAAGGAAACTCACGATATTCTCTATGCCAGGCAAAAAATAATAGTCACAGCAAAGGCATTTGGCCTTCAAGCAATAGACCTTGTTTACATCGATTTCCGAGATGAAGATGGGCTCCGCAAGCAGTCAAGAGAAGGTGCCTTAATGGGATTCACTGGTATGCCTTTCTGCCTATGTCTCAAAATAATGCATAGCTTCTTCAATTTAAATATATTGCTACGTACACTGTCACTGAGACAAAGAACTCGGGTTTTATTTCAGGTCATGTATTGAAAAACTCAGTAATACCAAGCTCTTCTATGTTTATTAGCAACTTTAAAATCAGGGCTGGAAATTTTGCCTCGAAAGTCACAGGCTGCTTTTTAAAACCACATCCCATGAAGCGTGTGACTGTTTTTGAAGAGGAGTTGGGGCAGAGGCTGTGCAAGTGATTTCTCCCATCACAGAGCACGGGAAAGGCCATACTGTACTCTGGGACAGATGCTCTACAATTGCTTTTTTAAATCTTTGGATCCCTTTCTCCTATTTTATTTTTTTTTAATGGCAGTTGTTAAAGAGTACTTTTTAGATGAAGGAGTTGAGAAGCAAATCTCCTATGCTAATTGCTAGGGGAAAGTTATTTTCTTCTTATTTTCTTTGATTTGTTTTTCATCCCCTGGCTCCCCTCCCAGTAAGTGCTGGTGACACCTACGGGTATTGGCAGACAGCAAGAGCAGCAGGCTCCTTGCCCCAGCGTCCCGTAAGGCAGCCTGTTACCCTGTGATTGCTGTACCAGATCACTCGGACACCCCGGTGGGACAGTGCAGCCACCAAAGATTGGGGTTTTGCAGCAGAAATCAGCCATTTGACACGTGTATCAGAGAATTCTAGCATATAAGACGAACATTTTACATTATCTGTCTTTGCCCATGATTCAGGATATACATACAGTAATAGTACACCTCTTAGGGCGTTTTTTTACCAAAGGCGTGGGTCCTAGTGATGCCATCTAGCAAACTGTATTGTTACAGTTAGTGGTATATGATATCTTAAAGCACCGAGCAAAATCATCTAATAAACCAGGCATTCTTTGAAGCGGTCTCGACAAGCCACTAAAAGAATAGAGATCGATGCTCTTCAGCGCAAACTCTGCCTTACTGTCTGCTGAGTTTCGATATTTGCAAAACCAAATCTTGTTTTGGAGGCAAAACGGTTAGCTCCTCACGGCTACATTATCGGCGTCTGTGTGGACTTCCACCCTTCGTTCGTCTGCAATTGAAGTTGGGAAAATAACAGAGCTCCTGAATGGTAGCACCTGCTGATGGCTACCTAATGTAGACAAATATTTCCTAGCTTAAGGAAAGGCTTGATTTTTGAGAAAATTCAAGCGTCTGAACCTCCTGTTGACAGAAGACGGAGTTACAGATGCTTAGCACCTTTGAGAGCACTCTTTTGAAATGCTTAATGTATATTTAAATACTGAGCTCAGCCTGCCAGTTTAGGAAATTTAGAAATGTTCTGCATAAACACTGTTAACGCTGATTTGGACTCCACTGATTTTACGGTGGAAGTTGTCTGACATCAGAATAGGTTCCAGATAGGAGACAAATGAAGAGGTCACCTGTGGCAATTCAGGGTGTAAAGTGAATTTCTAACTCAGCCATAGAGGTGTCTTGCCTTTCCATATGAGGAGTAAAGGTCTGTAAAAGGCACAGACTTCGTTCAGGTGAACTCCCAGCTCCTGCTCTTTGCCTCCTGCCTTTCCACAGCTATCATCAACTCATTTCCAAAATCCAGCAAACAGCCTGACAACCAGTCCAACCATAATTAGAGACAGGACAACACTGACTTTTCTGATCTGGTGGCCAAAAAAAAAAAAAAAAATTACTCTCTTTAAGTCAAAACAAAACAGTGTTTTTCATATTTTTGTTAAAAAAGAAAAAAATATTTGAGATTGATGCAAAATGTTTCACTTTTTCTTTTGTTTCTTTTTCTTTTGCTTTAAATTTATTTAATGTTTTTTCATAATCTTTCTTGCTTGTTTTGATTAAAATGTCTTTCCAAAACTAATAGCAAAAATATTTTGTTCCAAAAACTATAGTAATGAAACATTTTAACATTTCCAATTTAATAGTCATCACAGAAAATTAGAAATGGATCTTAGCTTAATCCATGCCCTTGTATAAAGCAGAAGTCTGCAGATAGTATTTGCCACTGACAGTCCTCTGATAATGTGAGAGTAAAATATTGAAATGTTTCCTTAATAGCAAGTTCAAAATACGCGATTCTTGTTATTTTTAAGTATTTAAGATCCCTTCCTGCTACTTTTTCACAAAGAATCAAAATAATTAAAATCAACAGGACTAAAACAGGCGGAGGCTTCCAAATCGCTCTCTAAGAAGGGGAAGTGCAGACGTATTTGCATGCATAGGGCCAAATTCACTACCCTCAAAACTAATGCACATCCAGAGTATTCAGCAAATCCTTAGATTTTCCCATATTCAGATATAAACTGGTAGAATTGGCCTTAATCTAATCAAATATGTTCACTCAAGATTAAACAAGCGAAACCATGTAACGAAGAATTTACCAGTTATGTAGTTACTATTGTGACCCTCACTGCTTATTGCAGCTGAGTTTTCTTTTCTAGTTATCTTACAAGCAGCCTCTTTTTCCTTCTGTGCCTGTGCTTACGTAAAATCAAATGTTTTCAAATCTAATTTAGCCAAATTAATAGATCTTGTATATGTATATTTATTTTTTATGATTTTATTTATATATCTATATTATAGGGAGGGGCTGTATATATATTTTTATATATATACCCACACATCCATGCATACACACCCCGCAAGATGTTTTACGATACCAGAATCCGTGGACATAAAGTCAGTGTGTTGCCTATATAAATGGTCGTCAGTTTTAGAAATGTTTATGTAAAAAATTAAGTAAACCTTGCCATAAGCTTTAACAGCTGACGTAGTCATTATAGAAAAGTCCTGTGCTACATGCTGAGAAGCCAGATATAAATACGAACCACGATAGGTTTCCTCTCTTTTTGCAGTCTTTTGTAACAGACTAAAATGACACCATCATACAGTTACCTAAAAGACTTGACAGGTATTGATTTAAAGCACGATATATCAAGTGGTACTGTAAAAAGGATTTCATGGTCATAAATTTTAATGTCTTCCAATTTTGCACTCTCTCAGTAACTTGTCAATAACAACAATTCCGCCTAAAATATTTGCTTCATTCCTGCATGGCATTACGTCTATTATACAGTTATTTGGATACATAATCTGTAACAAAAAATCAACTGAGTGCTATAAACCAAAAGTAAGATTCCATTATCTCTAAATTGTTCATCAGTGTTTTAATGATAAAAAGTAGAGCTTACTGCTACAGCTATCTTTATCAAAACCAAATCTTTGTTCAGAAATGTTTTTAAAAATCATAAATACGTATTTTTATTTTTGTTATAATTATAGACTGATTTTAAATATCATTTAAAACATATTCTACATTTTTCCCAGAAAGTTAAGCTCCTTAGGATTTTGCAGGAATTATTTGTACACCCCTCGATTTTTGAATTAGTGGTTTAACTGGGGAGAATTTCTGGTATTACAAATAAGGAAGTTCATAATCTCATTAATGGTAACATTTGATTAAATTGACTAAAAAACTTTTGATTAGACCTCATGTAAAGCACATTAGTTAAGGAAATTTGTCTTTGTGTAATGTCTTTCAAAAAATATAGTTCTTACTGAGTTTCAAACTTTTTATTATTTTTAAGCAATTTTTTAAATAGTTACTGCATTGACATTTCAAACTGGATATTTGGATGCCCGTAAGATCATTAATTAAAGGCTTTTTGATAGGAAATAAAAGAAAATTGAGCTACTTGTGGCTTTTTAGCAAAGAACTGTAACAACACTAAAAAAAATTAGTGTTTCTTTGCTCATTAAATGAAGTAAATTGTGCTGCTGCATCCCCAGATTTTCTTTGTACTCCAGGTTATCGCTCAGACCCAGTGCAGTCTGAGAAAAATAACCCCGGGTTGTTGTGGTTGGGGTTTTTTCCAGGGGTAATTTCATTTAAAATAGGTGTATCTCTGCGGTCACGCGTGAGACTGAGAAGTCTCTGAACAAGGGGCAGATTTCTGACGTGCGAGTGGCTTAACGTCAGTGAGGACGTGGGATTGGACCCTGTTGTGCGGGGGGAAAAGCTCCTTAGGTCCTGACGCTTCAAACTTTTCCTTGCCTGCAAAAATCTGGCTCCCAGGAGGGGCTGCAGCCTGCGGCGGGACAGGAGGGGACGGGATGGGACGGGATGGGACAGGATGGGAGGGCTGTGGGACCCTCTGCGCACAGGAGACTGCTCACTTGGTGGCAGGTTTGCAGGATCAGGCTCATCCCTCCAACTAGTTGTGTGATCTGGCCGAGAGGAGAAGTCACTGATTCCGCGGGAAGCTGGGAATTACGGTAGCCTCTCTTTATTACAAGATTTTGAAACCAAAGTGCAGAACTCGCACCGGGCTGTGAAATTCCCATTAGAAATGAGCTGATAATGTCAAACGTTACACTTTTTTAACTGTCAAACAAATTAGATATGTATTTGTTTTAAGGTAGCTAAACACAATGACAGATTAAAACGGATTATGTGGCTGTCTACTCACGTTTGAAAATCTCTAGTAAAAAAAGAGGCAACGTCTATTTTTATTTTCTTAACATATACAAGAAAGGATTAAAAAAACCCACTTCATAAAACTTCAGGGCAGTGATAGTAGTTGTCTAATATCCCAGTGGCTAAATAAATATTGCAACCTGCCTGAAACTGCTCACTATTGCAACAACAACAGTTTAAACAACATTAAGGATTTTATGATGCTAAGCCAATACCGAGAATTCAGGGCATGATCCTTATGTGACTGGTAACTTTTCAGTCCTACAAATCTCTTGCCACCTTCCTCAGATCTCATTTTCTGAACACATGTTAATATAACTTACTTAGATGTGGCTGGAGCTGTTATTTATATAGTTAAATTCATCAGTGCATTATATTTAAGTGTTATTGACTGCCTCGGACAAACAATTGCACCTGAAAGGACAGAGAGAAGATGTATGGATTGAAATGGGGAGGGAGGAGAAAGAATCGTGGGTTCTGTCAAATGATACCGAATGCAAGCATAGCTCAAGATATTTTTATTCTTTAAAAAAACTGGCAAAAGGCTATCTGCCTGTTGTCCAGTTTAAAAAATAAAAGAAACCAAGTAAAATAATTAGTTAAAGAGCAAGAAAGTCTGCGAGGCATATGAGAGCCTCAAGTGGTTGGAACATTTTGCTTGAACATCTGTTTGTCGATGCATGATTCTGGTGTTATTAATCTTCTTTGTAGGTAAGCAGGTGATTCACCCCAACCAAATTGCTGTTGTCCAGGAACAGTTCTCTCCGAGCCCTGAAAAAATAAAGTGGGCACAAGAACTGATTTCTGCTTTTGAAGAACATCAGCGATTAGGCAAGGTAAATATTTTGTTAATATGCCATAGTGGAAGCCAAATTTGAATACTATTTAGGATTTAGAAAGATTGGTGGTGGCTCTTTGCATTTATCTTATGAAGTGTGCTGTAACTGAGAGTAGTGCTCGTGAAAGCTGTGTCTGGATAGAGTGTATATTTATTATAAATGTGTCACTCCCTGATGTATTTACAAATAGAGCAGCTATCTTTTTCTACCCCCGCTGTTTTAGCTATAATTCTTTGAGTACATAGCCTTTTGAGTACCTGCATATATCTACCGCCTCGGTGAATTAAAACCGCTTCTCCATTATGCCGCAGACTCACGGTGCTACTGTCATAGGAAAATATTTGCAATGAAAAGGCAGGTAGCCTGGCAGAGGACTCAGACTGCTTGTGCAGACATCGTTTATGGAGAGAAATAAACAGATTAGGATGTCTCGGTTTTCTAAAAAATCTCTGCTTTGGTAAACCTGTTTCAGTTTGGGGGGTTCGATGCTGCAAACATCCCTAGTAATGAGTGAATTCACTTTTGAGCAGAACTGCCTGCAGATTGTGGCTCTTAATCATTAAAAATGGGAATGTTTTATGTGCATTTGTACCAATTGCTGGACCTGAAATTTGGATAGAGGAGAAAGCAAATTAACACTAGAATATGATTGTTCCTAATTTAGTGCATCATTGAGTCTCACGTTTCCTGCTCTGTGGGTTTCTGCTATGTAAATATTGCGGTGGTGATGCACAATCTGTCTCCACTTTGTGCCAGTAATACTTAAATTAGGGGTCGCCTGAAGGAAGATTTTATGCTAGTTGCGGCATTGTCAGTTAATTATCTTAAAGGTTATTTGCTATAATCCAGTTTGCCTCTTTTTGAAAGAAAAAAAAAAAAGTTGCAGCTAAATATGTTTATCTTAGTTGCAGCCAAGCCCAGGCTAGTTGAAAAGCAAAGTCCCCATGTCAGAACGGGGAGAGAAGATGAGCGGGAATGGTTTGCCTCTGCTTGTGTGGCTGTCAAGTGGGAGACAAATCTCTTTGGGAGTGAAGTTCAAATATAAAACTGTGCATAAGGTCTCACTTCCTCCGGTGCCATATAAAGGGTTTCTGTACATTTCTTTGCTTTCTGGTGGGTAGAAATAGATCAGGGTGCGTGCCTTCCCTGTTCCCCTGCATTTCTGGGACTGCAGATGCTGTGCATTAGAGCTGCTAAAAAGGTTCAAGCAGAAATGATGCTTTCATCTCAAGTGTGACAAGGTATTTGCTATTGCTCGGCCCTTCTCTTTGCTAGGCTATCGCATCCCCTCTCTGGTACCTGGGTGTTTCAAAACACATCCACAACTACAATATTTGGGTGCTGTCCTGAACAGTTATTTCAGGGTCACTATTAGGGTGCCACATGCCTGTATCTCTTTGTTCTGTTCCCTCAATTTTGAAACATAGCTGCCTTCACACAAACGATTTAGAAACAGAAAATGTATGACTGGGTTTGCCCATTATTCCGATTTATAAAGCTTGGCTCTCTTACAAAAGGCATCGTTATAAACATACTGCAAATGTGTAGGCAGGTAGATGCAGAAAGAAAAAAGTCGAACGATGCGCAGCCAGCTATTGTTTATGTTTATGATGTGCACAATACTATTCATTCAGCTGAATTTAGTGTCAGAAACTCATCTCAGGAATACCCCTGTCATATGAATAACCAGTGAGGGGACTGGACTAAATTTAACTCTAGTCCCGGTACCACACAATCAGAAAGCCAAACATGTTTAATATTGAAGAATTCTGTATTAGGCGAGTATTAGTATTTGGATTTGTTTTGAAGCTGTTACTTTACTGACATAATGCTGGTTTCTTGCTTATATCAGCCATTCCAGGGGGGGTTGTTTGGGTTTGGGGGATTTTTTTTTTTTAATAAGTGCTTTTAAAATAGTTCTAAGCTTCTATAATCAGCTGCAGGAACAGATTTGCTGCGAGTTTGTGGTTTGGGCTATTTTTGTAACCAACCAGGTTGCATGCCTCATATATTTTTGCATGTAGCTGTCTATCAACAAAAAAGGACAGGCAGGTTAATATGTGAACTTCTGGAGCTTGTATCACTGCCGTATTGCCGGGCTTCATAAAAAAAACGGAAACAGAGTTTTCTGTGTAGTGCTGCAAACTTCTGGGCCGAGTTTGCAATTTGGCATTATAAATGTGTCAGTAAGAAGAGCTTGGACGGTCTGATTGCTTAATTTTTTTTCCAAAGCAAACATATCTCACTGAGGGAGCCTCTTGCTCCGCGTCCTAGCGACATGCTAAAATGTAAGTAATAACTCTTCCCCTACCACCTCCTGACAAATACTCCACACAGCGGTTTTAGTAATCCTCATGTCCTAATGAAACACCTCTTCTGTTTTCCTTTTCCTTTTATTATATTAAAGTGTTCGTGTCAGTAAGACTAAAAATATAGCTGTGGTTAATATGGTTGGGTCTTGCATGGTTTTGCCATGTTATTAATCAAAGTTGAAAGCCTGGAAAAAATAAATGCAAGGAATTTGTGCAGCTGTTTGTGTGGTAGATAAGTTACTGGTCTGCAGTCTCTGGGATCATAGTTTGTTATTAATTGGGTTCAAAGTTTGAGGCTTTTAGTCAACAATATTTTATATTAAAATCCAGTAGTAAACTATTCCGTGTTGAGAGCTACAGTTGCCGTAATAATCTTTCTTGGAGAGAAGGCTGCATCAGGCTGCTTCATCCCGGAGGCTGAAATGCTTTGACATAGCAGCCCGCGAATGTAAGTACTGAGGTCAGGAAAAAATAGGATCTTGGATCTCGGCATTCTCACTGCAGAATTGGAGATGCTGTGGCAGTGTCCGAACAAAAGGAAATTAGAGAGCTAACCAGGTAGCCAAAAGTGTTTGGGCTTACCTTACAGAGATAGTCCTGTTTGTGGGGTTGTTTTGGTTTGGTTTCTGGATTGTTTTGGTTGTGGGGTCGGGGTTTTTTTTACATTTGTAATCTGACTGAAAAATAGCGTATCTAGGAAATAAATGGTAACGTTGTATTCTGGATGATTAGAAGACAAAAATTGAAAAAGTACATTTTGCATTTTATACAACTATTAATTAAGTACTCTCTTTTGTCTAGAACTTTGAGATTTAAAAATGAAAAGTGCTTAAAGAGAACAGTATTATTCTGTATCATTTCAATATTTTTCCAGTAGAACTGCATTACTAGGGGATATGATTTTCAAAAATAAAAAATTCATCCTACAGGAAGCAGATGCAGCTGTTGGGAAAGTCTAAATGTAAGATATATGTCAGAGTGTGTTCAAAAATGAAAATGAAGGGTAATAAACATTGTTCTGGTAGTCTAAAGGACAGTTTCTCTTCCAAATTTGTGAAGTATTTGTACCGCATTAAACAGGGAGGTGATCTTATAAATCCAGATTGAGTCCAACGGTTAGTGGGAGAAGTTACTAGCTTATTTCAAGAAAAAGATCTGACTTCTATCAATGAAGGTTCAATAGTCTTTACTATGTGAGTAACTCCTGTGTTTACATTACCAAAGCACTGGATACAGGAATATAATCTCTTCTATATGTAGCTAGTGTTTATATATGACAAGAAAGTAAGACATTGAAAATGTGTTTTTGAGCTATTCGACTTGTGAATACATCAGGCACAATATCATTTTTGTAATGGGATCTTCCCAAATCGTCTGGTTTTTAAATAAAATTCAGACAGAAAGAAAAGCAGAAGAGTAAAGTAAGAGGTCACTTACACATTTCTCTCATGTACTAATTTATAAATGGTTTCAAATCACCCACACATTAAACCAGAGAATAGCTAAATGCTGCTACTAAAGTCACCTGTCAGGTAAGGATTATTTAGAGTTAAGGTAAGTAATTCAAAAACCCAAGCTGTAACACGGGTTTAATATTTTAGGTCCCACGGGGCAAAACAGAAGGAATATCTGTACATGCCACAAATGCACAGAGTGCTTCTAAGAAGATCTTTAGCATATGTTTCTTACATTATATTCTGTGCCATTGTATATCATGTTCCCAGCAGCTGAGGAATAATATATATGAACTCCAGCGATTTGACAAACTGTACAGTTTCTTTCATGGACCTTTCCAGGATTATGAAAAATCTTAGGAATGCATTTATTTACACAGCATCTACCCAACAAAGGAATGGAAATTTCCAGCAGTGGCTCCCTTATAATGCTCTTTGTTTAGGAAAAGCTACCCCAAGCCACTGTATCTTGGAGACGATGCGCCCTCGTGCTTGGGCCAGATCCAGCTCCCACTGCCACCCAGGGAGGTCTCTCCCCACTCCCTCCCTCTCCCGGCAGCGCTGCGGCCCCTGGGAGGGCTCTCCCTGTACGGCCCCAGCCGCGAGGGATCCCTGCCATCCCAATCCAGCCCACGGATGCTGGGAAAGCAGGACAGTGTCCTCCAGGCTGCCTCCTGGGAGGGATGCGCTGGAGCATCGCTCCGGCATGGAGCGGTGCGGGACCGCATCAGTCCGCAGGGATTATATTGCACTTTATAGGGCATTATATCTCTGGGCTTTACATGGAGCTGGGGGTGAGGGAGCAGCCTGGCTCCCTGCTCCCCTCACCCAGGACAGACTGCAGGCAGAGCTTTGAGGTGCCACCAACTAAGCTGGATCCCATCCCAGGGTGATGCTGGCAGCACAGGGTACCTCTGTGCACGCCGGGCTGCGGCGCTGCCAACCCTCACACCGAGGACGCAGGGCATTTGCTGTCGTTTATGTTAATTAGGCAATGTATATTCCTCACACTGCAGAGTGAGGCATTCAGGGATTTGTGATAAATTGCCACCTTTTATGAGCTTCGGCCTTAAGAAGTATAGGCTCAGGTGCATCTCTATGCAAAGATGGAGAGCGCTGGTGGGATTTAAGCATGGGCCACTGTTATGTTGTTTATCTTTTTAAAAAGTGGCCAAGTGAAGTTTTAATGTGAAAGTCGATGAATAAATAGAGATCAAGAGAGCTTATATTAGTACTTCCAATTTCTCCATACAATTTTATTACTTGAAAAAGATATTAGAAATGTGTTTCGTGTCACAGTTGAAGGCTTTTCTCTTAGAAAGATCCATCTGGGGGCAAATTTCAAACCTTTACAATAGAGCAGAAGGGGCTGTTTTAGCTAATTGCTTGTGCTATCCTGGTTCCTACACTGGTGCAATCAGTCCTGAGGGAGTTATGCCAGGTGGGGAGAGAAGGAGACAGATTTCACTACGCGGGGCTGCAAAAGCTCCTAAGCAGGGCAGAAACTGATACAAAACATTTTCTTGCCAATTCCCCACCACCACCACCACTCCCCAGCAGGCGTTCAGTGGCTCTTAATCTGTTTGGACCCGTGTCCAAAACGTGGGGGCAGAGGGACTCGGATGGCACTTTGATATTTCCCGCAGGGAGAAGTTTCTCCGCAAGCTGGGAGCAGAAGGAGGGATGCTGTGCCCCTCTGGAGCCTTTCCACCCGCAGGTAGCCCCTGGACGAGGTGGCTGCTGTCCTGGGGGACAGTGGCCCTGCAGAGGGCACAGGATGGCTCCTCTCTGGGTTCCTTCTCTGTCCTTGTCACATCAAGGAGGTGCATGCAGGGTCTCGGTGAGACAAGGTGAATGCCTTTGCCTTTGGAAGAGCCATGCCGGCGCACTCCCAATGCAGGCAATGATTTTTTGCAGGCATGGAGCAGGGAGACACCCATCGCTGCAGACACCTGCCCACTGTCATGGCAAAACCTGCTCTGCACCAAGCAACGCACCGAGGCAACTACCCACCTCCCAAATTCCTCTTTAAAAAGCATTACCAAGCGCTCATGAGCCTTGTTTCAATTTCCGAAGCAGAATCTGACCAGAGATGTAATGTTCTGACCAGATGGCTCTTTTTAGGGCTTACTGAGGGAATTCAGAAGCCTGTACAGCCAAAATATTGTTTCAGTTAATTTAAGTAGCAGCGGTCTTGCTGCCTCTTCGCTTCTCTCTGTGCTAGTTGGTGTTTTCAGGGACCTGGAGGAGCTTTCTGCAAAAGCTCCATCAGCTGAAATAGAGAATGGCTGTTAAAAATGGCTGTTCAATCCTATTCAGAAAATTAATCTGAAATTAGAAAAATATAGACTACAAAAATAACAGTGATTCCATTCTTGTTGACAGAACGAGCCTCACTGTTTTTACTTTTCTCGCCTGCATTGTATTTTATAGCCACCTTCCCCTTCGGTATCAGATGCCTTTTGTGTGTCCCGCAGTCGTTTACTCCCAGATGAAATTTTCTAGTCTATATTTAACAAATTGCTTCCATGAATATAAACCTCAAGTTAATTCTAAATGACTTAATTAAAGGCATCTGAGGATACTGAAGTCTTAATATTAGTTACTTTTCCATATAATAACCGTGATGCTCACTAGGGGGAAAAAAAATGCATGGTGGGATAGGATGTTTGTCCAGGAAGCTGCTTTTGTGCTATAAAATAAAGATTTGCTTGGCAGCAGCAAGTGTGCTCTCTAGGATTCTTCCGTTCACGATACATTATAAGACAGAAGATGGAAACCAGTGGAGAATATTCCTGATTTCTAGGACTTTCTTCTGTTTCTTTGGTTTTATTCTTTCCTACTCTAAAGGAGCACGCAGGAAGGCAACAACCACAATGAGAAGGAAACGAAAGAAAATGTAAATACAGCAATAAAACCCCTCATGTCTGCCTTTCATTCAGGGACCTGAAACAGGTTGTTTGCTCAGTGAGAGGCAGAGACTTTGGTGGCCTGAAGGAGTTTCCGGAGTGGGACCAAGCAGGATCCCAGCCTAAATGGTTGTCCCTGGTGGTTCAGACAGCTTGGGGGGCTGTAAGAAGGAAAAACAGCTTGTCTGGCTCACACAGCGGGGAAAGACCCTTATCCATGGGCTGGGAATGATAATGTCAGGTGGAAAAGAAATAAAGGACCTTGTAGGTCCCTGCTCTTTATCTTTCCTGCCTCATGGTGGGCTTGAGGGATCACAAAGTCCTTCCTACCTGTTGAGCTTTGGAAAGGGCTTTTTCTGTCAGAGTTCTTGTACTGCTGCAAGGGAGTTATTTGAGGTAAAAAATAATCTCTATTTCATGTGGTTGTTGCTCTTTCTTTCTTGACCTTTTGTGTCCTTCTGCCTACTCCTAGAGGTAGAAGCTATCTCATACAAACAGGTCTGCTTCTGGCATTACAAACTGATTTATCCTCTGAACTAACTACCTAACTACTTCTGCTCTGGTGGAAGTTTACACTGGTGAAAAGAAACAAAAGGTAGTGATATTTAATGTTTTCTTCATATCAACAAAATCGCTACAAAAACTTGCTGGTGTTGATACATTGCAGAATTCCCTTTACGTCCATCCCTTCCCTCAACAGATGAGACACCCCCTGAGCATCTCCTCTTGACAAAAAGACATTTTTGACAAACCTTTTCAGGGGTTATTTATTTTCCCCTAAGATTTTGTGCATAAGTGTCTTTCCTCCCATAATGTTGCAACAAAAAAGGGGCATATGTCAAAGGATTCAAAGGAAGGGGATATGGAAATATGTAACCCAAAAAGCAATATTCATATAGTTTGCTCTGTGTGAAGTCTTCAGTTCGTCCTGTGTGATCACATGAGTTATTTGGGCATTTCCTACCTACTGCAAAGATGCTAAAAGAAGGACAAGAGTTGTGTGTCAACCTGATCTGGAGGCAGGACAGGCCTGAGCAGAGGACAGCGAGATATTATCTTCTTATAGCCTGAAAGACATGCTCAGTTGACCCAGATATCGTCAAGACACCTCCAAGCTGCTCACTAACCTTTGGAAGTTCATTCACTGAAAGGTGGAATCATGACCCAGCTCTTTATGATGGCTCTTTGGCTACAACTTGCAGAAGAAAAAAAATTAATTAAACCTGCATTCAGCACCATCACAGCTGTTAGCTTATTTCCTACTCCTGACTTCCCAAAAAATATGGTTTCAACCTTCTGTTTCAAGGGAAAGTCATTCCTTTGTAGTTAGTATAATCACTCCTCCCCCAGGCACAGACCCAACACCATTTGCTGCAACTAGGACTCTCTTCTCTTTTGCTCATTACCTGTAGGCAAATCCAAGCATTCTTTTTAAGCCCCAAAGCAAAGATTTCCAAATTTCCTCTGCAGGGGGTCACTTAAACAATGTGTGTTTTCATTTTATCCCAGGGGAATTATCTTCCTGAATGTCGTGCTTTTTAGGGGGAGCCTTTGCCATCCACCTGCTTCCTTCCCTCCTCAGAAGAGCAAATCTGCCTTTCTTCCGGAACATAACACTCTTATTTCCGTATAACAGTTAATATTGTGCAGAAGTAGAGATAATTTTCTCGGACCCAAGCAGACTTTAGTGGGTTTATTCCATGTATTTTTGTAGCCTCCAAAAAGTCATAACAAGACCTTTGGGATTTAGAAATGGGCAAGCCACTGAATTACTGTGGGAAGAATTAATGTTTCTTAGGTCCTAGATGCATGTCCCCTCAGAGGGCAGCCAAGTAGGGCGAGGAGATAACCTGACTGCCACACTCATTACAGGGATTTGGTCTGCAAAGGACAGTATTGCTAGCTAAGCTGTTGACAAAAGTTATTGAAGAAAACCAGATCTTCAGCAGCAGGGCAGTATTTCTAACCCTGTGACAGCAGAGTGCCACCAAAGGACCTCCCCTCACTCGTGAGTTTGCTTGTCTTCTGAGCAACAGCCACCTAACTAGCAGCAGAGATTTTTTTGGCAATTCCCTAAGCATTAGATATATGTTAGACCTGTACTTAATTCAAAATTCAGCAGTAGGTGCTTTCTTGTCCGTATTGCAACTTCATGGAACATGACCTTGGCTTGCTTTTCTTTTAATTCCACTGGCCTGGGAACTCCCCATACTAAAGCCCTACCTACTCACCAGGATCCCCTAGCACATCCAATCCCGCCATCTAAATCACCTGACCAGATTCCCGGAGTAAACTGCTTTTGAAAAAGTTGGTTGTCTCTACATAGTGGCCCAGGAGCCCATACATTGACACACAAAACAAATGAATACAGCACTATTGGCTATGCAGGCTTAATGTAATCTTTATAAATATCTTTTAAGAAAGTCCTGGCCACTGTCACGTGTGAGTTAAGTTGTTGGCTACAGGTATGATGAGATTTGGTAGGACAGGGCATCAAGTCAAAGGTTTATTAGCAAAGGCTTGCCAGTGATCGAGGTAATTAATAACAGCAGCAGTGGTTCCCAAAATGGAGCGCAGAGTTCTCACAGCTGGTGTTCATGTTTGGAGTCCCATCTACCATCAAACAAGAAGCCTTTTTGGAACTTACAGGTAGACTTTTGGGAACTTGTAGGACTTATTTGGCACTTTGAAATTTTTATACTTGCTACACCTCAGGAAAGCCAATCCTCACATTCAGTAACAATGCACGTGATTAATAGATTCTGGTGGTCTAAGAACTGAGGGTCTGCACTAACCTTCTGAGTTCATTGCAGTCACTGGGATGGGCATGGATAGAGGCACAGATAACCACAGACGGAGCAAATGCTAAGGAAAAAGCTACAAGCATTCCCAGGTGCAGGAGTACATCTAATTCTTGCATCTTGTCAACCCAAAGGGACTAACTCATCTGATCACTGTCCCACATGTCCCAGAACAATTATTATTTTACTTTAATTAACTCATGTACTTTAATCCACAGCTCAGAGAGAATTGTGCCGCATAACTGTGAGGTGCCTTAAATGTTCTGTGTCATGATAGTTTTAACCAGCTTGTTTCTCTTGTTAACCCAGCGGTACATAAGGAAACAAAGGATGGTGGGAGTAAAACCCCATGTAACATTGTATATTTTATAAAACGGTTTCAGGGCAGATGAAGAAGTATAAAACTTTACGTTCTTCTGGGAAAATACAAAGGGTACCTCACTTGTGATCCTGTCCATCCCCTGTTGTAATCAAAGTCAACACATTTCTACCACCCATGGTAAACAGTTTCCTGGCTCCACCAGATCGTAACGATCCCCAGATGACACAGAAATCATGGGCTCTGAATCCCATCTGTTTAACTTCTAGAAAAGTAAATTTTTCTTGACATAAAAAAAAATGTACTCTGTTTATGAGATGGTCATATAGATTTACCAAGATCTTAACTGCTCCCAAAAGTTTCACAGAGCAAATGTTCCTGGATGCCACCACACATAGACACACACAAAAATAGGAGGTCTTCATGTTCCAGGAACCACTGCATTAACATCTCCATCTTTCAGCCATGGCAAATAACAGACCAACCCTGAGACTCTTTACGCAACTTGATACATGTAATTTCTTATAGGTAAAGGAAATCTTTTAGGAAGACACATAGACATGACAAGGGTCATGTCCAAGACCCATGGCAACACATGGCCAGAGTTTTCTTCTAAGTTGTCAAAGAGCCCTGAATTATATGTTTAACTTTTTTAGACGTGAGTTTGGTTTGGTAGAGGCTAGATTTATCCAAAAGGAGTTTCATGAGGTACAAACAAGCATAAGCTCCACCAAACTGATGTCTTACAGAGTTTGGTTCTGCATCTCATCAGTCTCTCCACAGCCACATGGAAACTTACTGCATTAGTTATTTCTACTGCACAACTTGATTTGCCCCCTTTTTCATGGGCTTGTATCATTAGCTCCTGACCTGTGAAAATGAATGGTCTTTGTCAATTCTGCCTTATTGCTTCTTGTATCTGTAGGCTGGATCTTTGTATCACTTGGGGCTGACCATGCTCAATTCTCTTTTTTTTTTTTTCCTCTTTTTTCCATCATTTTTTGCTGTTCCCTTCTGGGGAAAAAAAAAAATAGCCGCTTTCTATAATTTTAATTCCCCTCCAGCTGTTTTCTGTATTTGCCAAAAGCCTTCTCTATTCCATTCTCAAAGCACTTTAGGACATATTGAAATTCAAAGTAGAGCTGTTAAGACCTTACTCAGCATGGCCTGCATCGTGCATAAATAGCTGTTACGTCTTTTTAAAATGTTACTACTGTTTTAACAGAGCATTAAATGTCATTGTGAATTTATTGCATTCAAGTACTACGTGGTTCCTGGGGGATGCAGCAAATTGCACAGTACCAGGCCCTGCATCGTTCAGCCTGGAGAATGTGGTCTGATACAAGAAAGGGAGGTGGGGAAATGACGAATTGGTGGGCTCTGTGGGTGGCTGCAGTAACCAGGCGGAGAGAAGAGGAGCTGGCTGGGTCTGCCACCTTCTTCTTGCTCTGCTCTCACAGAACTACCCGGAAGGAAAGTCTTTCCTCGCTTGTCAGTCAACTGGGAAGGGCTCTTAGCTGGTCTGCATGATGACCCAAATGGGAAATGATATCTCTTCACCTTTCTTCCTTGCTTTCTCCCCAGTAGTCTGCCCTGACAGAGGCCTACAGCGATCAGGCTGAGGGAAGCCAAAGGTTGTGCAGATACAAGCCCCTCTGCTGTGTTGCGTTGCCTTCACAGCCGTACAGCGTGGGCCAGCCAAAGCACCCTTACAGCTCCCATACCCTACCAGCTGCTGAGTGCCAAAGTCGATACCCCATAGAATGGATCAGCTTGGAAGGAGCCTTAAAGATCACCTAGTTCCAACCCCGCTGCCCTGGGCAGGGACACCTCCCACTAGACCAGGCTGCTCAAAGCCCCCTTCTGACCCCATTTCTCACAGGGCTTTGCCCTTGGCACCTGCACTGTGTTGCTGCATGAAGGATGGCACTGGATAAGAGCAGCAGAATATGTGCTGCATCGCTTAAAGCGGGGCAATGTCCATGGCCCACAGAGCCACCCGCTCCTCAGAAGGGCTGCCCTCCCAGCCCGCTCTCCGGTGGGTGCCGCAGTTGTCCTCTGTTGCCCCACTTCTCATCCCGCCGGAGTTACTCCTTCTGCTGCTCCTTCTCCCGGCTCCTCCATCAGCCTTTACCTGGAGGGGGACCCTGTCTCTTCCCAGGGCAGGTCTGGCAGGTTTGACTCGCCTGATGGCTGGGTCCCTTTGCAGGTTTCCGAAAAGGCTCCCACTGAACGATTTATACAGTTACATGGCAAGCGGGAACCACAGCCACACAAGGCGATGGATGCAAACCCCAGCCTCGCACCACGCACCCACCGTTGCTCCCATTCACCCTGCAAGTTTCCTTAAGAACAGACCGTTGGTCCAACCGTTGAACTACTGGAAGTCTTAAGTCCAGGCTGGAAGCGTGAGATTATTGAGAAAATTAGCCAAAAAGAAAATTTAGATCTATGACTAAATTAATCCCAGATTAACGCTATCAAAGCAAATGGTGTTTATAGAAAGTCTTGTTTTCTTTATATTAATGCAAGAGAAAAATCAAAAGAATGCTAAAGGCAAATTTCGTCTAGCAGAACTGGAAAAGAGAACATGGGGACAAAGCTGTAATTACTGGTATTTCCTATCTGTTGAAACCTGTGGGTGGAAAGAGAGGCAGTGAATAGAGTATATTCAATGGCATTAAAATCAGTTTCTTTTTCTGGACTTTAGCTCAACGCTGCAAATTAGCAGGGAGAAAATAAGCCTCAGAGTGAACAGTCAGAGAAGCCAACTTCTTCGTGTTAGTCTTTGCTGGCAGGAAAAAAAAAAAAAGCATTTTTTTCCTTCAAGAATTCAGATTCCTAGCAACCCAAACCACAGCTGCACGCTGTCAAGAAGAGAACGTACAGCAGATCTCAAGTGGTTCAGTGTTCGTGTGTCCACACGCACATACTATTATCCTGATTTCCTTTCTAAACATGTTATTTTAATGAAGAGAGGAAAGGCATGCTGTTTAATTAACTCCTGCTTTCTAAAAGAGACATCCTGACCCAGATTGATCGTGCTCCAACTTAGTCACGTGCAGAGGTACCTGACTTCAGAGCATCCTTGGTATGGTCAGTGGAAGGGATAAGACCCTCCTGATCATGATTTGGTCCACCAGAGATGACAATTGCCATTGCCAGGCGCCCGTCTCTTTCTGCCAACTATTGCAGGTACTTAGGATAACTGTGCTCCTAAGTCAGCCATTTCACAAAACTAGGAAGGATGATTCCTCACCTTAACGTATCTCCACTTATCACTGTCATCCCACATGCTAATTTCTCTTTTAAGCAATAGCTGTTATTTGACTGAATGCTGGTAGAAAAATAGGCTTAATTAAAACATGGGGGGGTTTACAGTGGGAAAAAATCTATCATACGCTAACCTGTAGTTTTAGATCACTGCATAGACCTGAATTATTCTGAAGAAGTCCTACGTCGTAAAATGTTTACTTACTTCCTGCTTTTTTGTCACAACAGTTATTAAATAGAACGTTTTGAGGCTGCGTTTTCTGTAAAGGTTTAAAGTATAAATGAAAATGGATGACACGTTGCTAAAATAAAAAGTGGAGGGTGGTTATTATTATTATTAATAATAATGATGATGATGTTGGGGTAATGTAGTATTGATTGGTTGCTCCGTAAACAACAAATTAGATGAGAAGCCTCTACTGCTGAGTATCGTCAGTACCATCATTCTCCAGACACACCTAAAATATTGCAAGCTATACTACGAAATCCTACTTAGAATAAAATAATACTTTTAACTATTAGGTTTTTAATGGCTTTAATACAGCCCGTTCTTACATGCAACATACATTGTATTATTGCTGCTTAAGGCGGATTTTTCTCTTAGCTGTTCTAGAATGTGATTTAGTATTTAATTAATACTGCTTCAGTCAAGCCAGCTTTGTCACGGGAGCAACACATTTCCTAAACATTGTTGTTAATGGGTTATATTTTCACTTTGCTTTATTACAGTCTCCTATTTAACGATTATCAAGCCTTAAATGAAAACCAGAAAATAACAAACGTCTTGTTCTCCCTCTGCGTTTCTCCCCATGCTCTGCCTGCACAGCCGCATGTGCTGCTGCCGTTCTTACCCTGTTCTCCGTTACCCTCCCTCACTGCCACGTCTCAGGCCACCCTGGGATCCCGTACCGGTGGCAGTGGGACATTGAAAGGGCGCTCGGCGCTTCACAGAGGCGCCCTGCGCAACGCCTTCAATCCTGAATTCTTCAGGGAAGGGATTGCATCTTTGGTTTGGGGTTTTTTTCAATAACGCATCAAAGTATTGTCAGAATTACAAGTAAAATTTTTTTTTTTTTTTTTTGCCTACTGAATTTTGTTTTACCTTCAAAATCCTACCTGGGCAACACGTGTGGATTAAAGCATCCACAGGAACAAGTCAGGTTTGGCCCTATTTAAAACAGATGTCTTCTCTTTAAGATTTAACTGATATCCATAGTTAATTATTTTAATTATTTTAAACTTGCATTGCATATCGACACAAAATCGCTAGAAATACAAAGTGACTTTTGAAACCTGCCCGGGCTCTCAGATCGCCACTGCTGAGGCACACTGGCTAGTTGTGCAAATTCCCTGTATGCTCAGGTGGGCTTTACCTGAGCTCCAGAGTCCATTTGGGCAATATTATTGCACCAGCCACTTGCTTTTCCAGCTTTCATCCCAGCCCCTGGCTCTAAGCACAGGCCCAGCCTATCTTGAGCACCGGAGACCTGACGGAGAGGTGCAGCAGCACCACCTCAACACACCCCTCCAGTCAGGAAAACTCCCCTCCACCCCATCCCCAAACCCCTATCGCTGTTCCTTAACAAAGACAATGCTTCTGCCTTTGCCCTCCGTCCGCAGACAGTTTTGCCCCACTCCTGTGGCACAGTCCCGGTGCCGGAGGGTGATGCTGGATGCGGGGGGCATCACCCCCGGCTAGCACACACGGCCTCGCTGCCCTTGGCCCTTCATGCCTGCCAGCTAGAGAGGCTGAAACAGGCAGGCTGCACACTGGGCTTCTCTTTTCCCTCTCTTTTTGCCTCCTCTTCGGAGCTCTCGGCACCCGCTGCATTTCTTTAAATGCATTTGCCCCGTCTCGGTTAGTTTGTCTCCTCGTGCAGGATTCCTGTGGGACCCGATGTTTCTTGCCAAACGGATGTGTTTGTAAAGGAAAAGACAAGCCAACTACGGTTTCCAGAGGTCCTCTCAGGAAGTTTATATTCTCTCTTTTCCAGGGAGCGTTTACTTTCCAGGGGAGCATGATCGACATGCCATTACTGAAGCAGGCACAGAACATTGTTACGCTTGCCACAGCCATCAAGAAAAAATGAGCTGGTAAATGAAGCTCTCGCCATGGGGCCCCAGTAGCTGTTTTAAAAGATGACTATAATACTTGGAGGGAGAAAAAAAAAAAATTAAAGACGTCAAGCTTAAGCAGAAATTCATTTCCATTTCGCAGATCTGTCATAGTTAGCTTGCCAGAATTGCTAATTACTAAAAATATTCCCGACTCAAACCACCGCTCGCTCCTGCACAGCCCAGGTACCGCTCACAGCCTGCGACGGAGTTACATCACCGACTGCGTGACATCACGACAACTACTACGAATGTGGGATTATGACATCACTGAAGGAGAAAAGCAAAACCAAAACCTGAGGTGTGAGCTCTGTTAAAGGAGCAGACGAAAACTGGGTCAATCACTCCTAATTCTATCTACGCTTCTTCCCGCTCCAGTGCAGAACTCCCATCAGAAAGGGCAAAGCCTTGACGCACCGGTTGAAATCATTGCGATGAAAATCATTACCCCATGCAGGCTTCGTGTTTCCCCCCACCACCCCCTTCGGGAAATGTGCAACAGCCATTAAAAATATTGCTCCGACAATGCGGGACTCTTGACTTTCTTCTCTGTTTTTTTAAAGCGGTCGCTATTGAGAGCGTTTCCTCCTGGAAGCGTCCAGCCCGGGAAGGGTTGGACGGCAATAAACTTGTAGTTTTCGGAGACACAATGCAGCAGAACTTGTGCATATGGTCTCGAGTCAGATTTACATCACATTAGGGATACGGCTACAGGTCATGTGGGCCGTGTGGTTAACGGGCTTAGTAAAGCTGTTTTGAAGAGGTTAACCCAGCTTGTAGTAAGGGTAAATAAACATAACAACCAGGCATTGTCCTCTATTCAGCATGTACTCTTATATGGAGGGCTAAAGGGTATTGAAGCTGCAGAGGATCAACTTGTGGTTGCCAGAGGACTCCAATGAAGTTTGAAACACCAACAATCAGAGATTTTGTTTCTGTTCCTCATTAAATCATGAGCTTTTGTGCTCGGACTATGAACGACTGTTCTTTAAGAAATTAACAGAATGGGAAGTTTTAAACTATGCACCAACCTTTTCATGACCTACACAGCAGCAATGCTGCTGCACTTAGGCAAACACCGCGGGGAACGCTGTTCTGTTTATTTTAAATCGTAAATAGAAAACAGTTGTTTTTGGGGGTGGTTTTTTTTTTTTTTT